>JAPXFY010000019.1:65767530-65912530 GCA_030674185.1 Monoplex corrugatus
CCAACCGTGGTTTTGGTATTTATTCATTTCGGCGTGTACTAGTGCATCTGCCAACCATGGTTTTGGCATTCATTCATTTTGGTCAGTGTTAATGAATCTGCGAACCATGGTTTTGCCATTTGTTCATTTTGGCCCGTGCTAATGTCTGCCGGCCTTAGTTTGCCATTTGTTCATTTTGGCCTTTGCTAATACATCTGCTAACCATGGTTTTGGCATTTATTTGTTTTGGCCTGTGCTAATGCACCTGCCAAGCACGGTTTTAGCATTTATTCATTTTAGCCTGTGCTAATACATCTGCCGACCATGATTTTGGCATTTATTCATTTTTGACTTACTAATGCATCTATCGGCCATGGTTTTGCCACATATTCATTTCCATGAAATGTACAATGAAACAGAACACTAGCATTGGTAATGAAAAGCAGTTTTCCCTGTCTTCTCGATAGCAGAATTCTAATGGAAGGGAAGTAATCAATTTGTACAGTTATTCTTGTCCAAGTTGGTGTAACTAACAGAAGTTTGCTCCCTTGAATGTTGATACTGCAGAAATGGCTTGCATCGTTAACCCTTTCGTTGCTGCTACTTTTGACTACATGTATGCTGAGGAAAGTTTCAGAAAAAAACACTGTATAATTATGTAGCTGTGTTGGTTTCAGTGTTTTTCTTTTCTTTCTTCTTGTCACGCAATCACTGGTATAATGTGCCATTTCCCTTTTGTCTAATTCCTCCTCCATATGCTTCCCCAGCACCGTCCCCTCCCCCCCCCCCCTCTGTCTCTCTCTGTTTCTCTCACTCTCTCTGCCTGTGTGTCAGTCTATTTCTCTTCTGTCTTTCTGTCTGTCTCTCTGTCTCTCCCCCCCCCCACCCCACCCCTGCCTTCTGTCTCTTTCAGTCTCTGTCCCTGACTCTTCCCCTCTCTCTCTCTCTCTCTCTCTCTCTCTCTCTCTCTCTCTCTCTCTCTCTCTCTCTCTCTGTCAGAGACAAGCAGTCACACCCCCCCACATGTACACTATGATGGGATGATTGTACTTGTGCCACTGGACATATGTCAGTCACGTCAGCAGTGCCTACTATGGCTTACAGTCTTGTCCACAGTACTAATTACTACTGTACTTTGTAGGACATTACATTACAATACAGTACAACACAGCACAAGACAGTACAATACAACATGACACAATACAATACAGCACAATACATTACAATACAATACAATATGATGTGACATGGTACAATACAATGAGAGGCAATGTGATCCGATGTGATGTGACATGGTGCCATGCGATGTGATTCAATTCAATGCGATGCAGTACAATTTGATACGATACATCGTGATGCGATGTGATATGATACAATAGATATGATATGATAAGATGAGATACGATGTGATACGACATGACATGGTGTGATGGGATGTGATGCAATGCAGTGCGGTACAATGCAATGCAGTATAATACATTGCAATACAATATCGGCTGTGGCTTACAGTCTTGTCCATAATTCTGTTATAGAACAATACAATACAACACAAATACAGTACAATACAGTATAGTACAGTATAATATGATATGATACAGTAAATGTACAGTAAAATACAGTAAATATAGCACAAGATTACAATACACTTTTATACAGTGAAATAGAGTACAGTACAGTATAATATGATATAGTACAGTACAGTACAATATAATAGGATACAGTACAATACAGTACACCACAGTACAATGCATTTAACATGATACAGTACAATATAACAACATAATACAGTACAGTGCAATTCAGTACAGTACAATACAATATGATACAGTACATTACCATGTAATAGGTAGAAAGAAACTCTAGGGAGAGCTAGACAACAGAAGGTCTTCAGAGAAGTAACCCCCTTTAGACAAGTGTTTCGGCCCTGAACTCCTTACACTCTCGGGGGGCCAGGCCACATCCAGGTCATGACTCCTGGATGCCCTTCTGCTGCTGTCTATATTTACCAGAACCATCAGCGTGGATGTCTTTGGCACTATGGTTTAAATCCTGGCCTTGGTTTAAATCCTGGCCTTGGTCATCCAACATCTCACCTGCTATCGCAGTGCGCTGCTGCTGGTTCGTATGAGTCTTCTTTCCCAGTGTCCTTCGGTCTTTTCCCGAATGTCCTCCGAACTATTCCCGGAAGTCAATGGATTGACCATGTGCAGGTACAATACAATATAATACATTAGATACAATATGATACAAATACAATATGATGCAACAGTATAATACAATACAATATACTGTGATACAATACAGTACATTGCAATTCAGTAAATGCAGTACAATGCAATACTGTACATTATGATACAATAAAATATAGTGTAATGCAATACAATATGATGCAGCACAATACAATACAATACAGTTCAATGCAACACAATATAATACAATATGAGTATGATACAATACAATGTGGTACAGTACAATATAGTACACTATAATATAATATGATACAGCACAGTACAAAACAGTGCAAAACAACTCAATACAGTACAATACAATATGATACAATACCAGTACAATAAATACAGTACAATACAATGTAGTGCAATAAAATACAGAACAATAAATACAGTATGATACAGTACAATACAATAAGTACAGTACAGTACAGTAAATGCAGTACAGTACAGTACAATAAATGCAGTACAGTACAATGCAGTGTAATAAATACAACACAACACAATATAAGACAACACAATACAGCATAATACAATTCAGTTTCTGCTGTGGTTTAGAATCCTGTCTACAATATTGTTGTAGAACAGCGCAATGCAGTGCAATACAATAACTGCAGTATACCATACCATACCATACCATACCATATCATATCATACCATACCATACCATACCATACCATACCCTACCCTACCATACCATACCATACCATACCATACCATACCATACCATACCATACCATACCATACTACACCGACTGTCTATTGTGGCTTACAGTCTTGTCCACAATACTATTGTAGGCTGTTACAATACAGTACAACACCAATACAATACAGTGCAGTACAATACAATACAATACAATACCTCCTGTGGCTTACACTCCTGTCCACAATGCCATTGTAGGCTGTTACAATATGACACCAATACAATACAACACCAATACAACACCAATACAATGAAACACCAGTACAGTAGAACACAAACACAACACCAGTACAAAACAACACTGATACAACACCAATACAGCAAAATAAAATGAATACTGTACATGTTTCCCAAACAGCAAAATAATAATGCACGTTTCAGTTTCAATTCAGCAAGAAAGGATGATGCTATATGAGAGCCTGTGGAGAGACAGAGAGGGAAAGAGACACAGAGAGAGAAACAGACAGATAGAGACCGGGAGAGAGGGAGAAGAGAAGAGAGAGAGGGAGAAGAGGAGAGGAGAGGGGGGAGAGAGAGAGAGAGGTTTCTGTTCCTTTCTTATGCTGTATTACAGTGTATGTATTGTATTCCTGCTTTCTTACTGGCATCCATTGAAGACCTGTCATTTTTGTGGACAATGGGCTTTTGTTGGGAATCAGAAGGAGACATTATTAACCAACACAATAGTGGCATTTGTGTCATACACAGGCTTTCAGATTGATGAAGGCTGATAGGTACGGTGAACATTCCTTTTTCCAGTTTGAATGTAGGTTCTTCGTGTGTCTGTTGGTTCTCTTGATAGAGCCGCAGACCTGAATATCAGATGTCTTGAGCTTAACCCTTTGACTTCCGCACCCTATCCACCAGCTACAAAAATTCAACCCTTTGACTCCCTCACCCTGTCCACCAGCTTCCTGCAGGAAAGGATAAGGAAGTCAAAAACTTAACTCTTTCACCCTGCAGAAAGTCGATGGACTGGTTGAGGGAGTGAAAGTTTAATTGAACGGGGAACACGCGCACATTTTCACCATGGTAGCTCCACCTGTCAGTCTCCCTTTGTGTTTTCCCAGCACACCTGTATGTGAGACGTGTAGATAGACATCATGTCAGGTAGCTGCCTTATGGAAACATGAACACACCCAGCATGCAAACAACACCAAGTCTGAACAATGGCTTTCATTTGATTATAAAGTGTCATATCATTATTATCGTCATTATCATGTTTTCATACTTCTCAGCTAATGAATTTGAGCTAACTTCCGAACTGGTTGTGCTTATTAAACAAGAAATCATTCTGAGCCGACTTGTAAGCTGGTTGTGCTGATTAAACAAGGAATCACTGTGAGCTGACTTGTAAGCTGGTTGTGCTGATTAAACAAGAAATCATTCTGAGCCGACTTGTAAGCTGGTTGTGCTGATTAAACAAGGAATCACTGTGAGCTGACTTGTAAGCTGGTTGTGCTGATTAAACAAGAAATCACTGTGAGCTGACTTGTAAGCTGGTTGTGCTGATTAAACAAGGAATCACTGTGAGCTGACTTGTAAGCTGGTTGTGCTGATTAAACAAGAAATCATTCTGAGCCGACTTGTAAGCTGGTTGTGCTGATTAAACAAGGAATCACTGTGAGCTGACTTGTAAGCTGGTTGTGCTGATTAAACAAGGAATCATTGTGAGCTGACTTGTAAGCTGGTTGTGCTGATTAAACAAGAAATCGTTGTGAGCCGACTTGTAAGCTGGTTATGCTGATTAAACAAGGAATCATTGTGAGCCGACTTGTAAGATGGTTGTGCTGATTAAACAAGAAATCGTTGTGAGCCGACTTGTAAGATGGTTGTGCTGATTAAACAAGAATCGTTGTGAGCCGACTTGTAAGATGGTTGTGCTGATTAAACAAGAAATCGTTGTGAGCTGACTTGTAAGATGGTTGTGCTGATTAAACAAGAAATCGTTGTGAGCCGACTTGTAAGATGGTTATGCTGATTAAACAAAAATCGTCGTGAGCCGAATTGTAAGCTCATGTTGTGCTATTAAACAAGAATGTTGTGAGCCGACTTGTAAGCTGGTTGTGACTGATTAAACAAGAAATCATTGTGAACCGACTTGTAAGCTGGTTGTGCTGATTAACGCTTTGACTCCCACACCCTGTCCATCAAGCATCCTTGCATTGTCAACCATCCTATCAAAGCAAAAACTTAAACCTTTGACTTCCTGCAGGAAGCTGGTGGATAGGATGAGGGAGTCAAAGGCTCAAGATTTTGCAGTTGGTGGATACGGTGACGGGAGTCAAAGGGTTAAACAAGAAATCATTGTGAGCCGACTTTCAAGTTGGTTGTCTGATTAAACAAGAAATCAGTGTGTGGCTTGACTATCTTAAGTGGAAAAAAACGAACTTGCAGACGTTTTGCAACAGTGGCCTTAAGTCCATGGCCCCCCAACCCACGCCTTGCATTTAAGGGGTTTGTTGCACTTCTTATCGTCCATTGACCCTACAAACACCACCACTTTTCAGCTCGTAATCTGTACTAAATTTGCAGTCTGCTGTTTAGGGGAGGTCTTCCTTGCGTAACCTATGACATGAGCTAACATGTTCTGTGGGGGACTGTTCATCTCCCACATGTCAGTGGTTTTTTGCCGCAGCCTGCATATTTTTTCTCACAGCCGCGGCCCTGGTTGGTTGGCTCTTTCAAGAGCCCTGGACTCAAAATCACATATCTCAAGTTCAATCCTATTCAGCAACATTAAAAAAAAAATGGCTTGTTTGTTCCCATCTTAATGTACCAATCATTCTGGTGATACCACTGTCTCGTTTTTCAAACAGCTTGCCGGCGCATAGGGTTTTGCACAGGCTCAGGGAATCTGCCAGATAATTGCTGACAGATTTGGTGGAGCGCATATGGAATTATCCGAGTGCAATGAATCCCTCACGAACAAACTCCAAACTCCATTGTATCATAGGTCCCGTTCCCCTCCCCACTTCAAGACCTTGTCTGTGTATAGGGTTTTGCCAGGCTCAAGGAGTCTGCCCGATTAGAGTCTTGGCAGATTTTGGTGGCGTGCATGTGGAATTGTCCTGAGTGCATTGAACCTGCCTGAAAGAACACCCAGTTTCAAATTCTGGCATCAACGGGAAGTCACCCACATCTGTTGGGTCTTGGCAAGTCACTACGTCTGGGTACGCCAGACAAGTGCCTGATACAGTTCAATACAATATACAACCACAATACAATACAAATAAACACACCCTACAATACAACAATAAAAACACAAAACAACAAAATACAACAATGAAATGCAATGCAATACAGTGCAGTACAATACAGTTCAATGCATTGCAATACAATGCAGCACAATGGGATGCAGCACAATGTAATAACAATGCAGTACAAATACGATACTGTGCAATAGAGTGCATGCAATGCAATGTAGTACAGGCAATGCATTGTGAATACAGTGTGGTGTAGTCTGCACTCACTGGGCCTGTAAATCACACACACACACACACACACACACACACACACACACACACACACACACACACACACACACACACACACACACACACACACACACACACACACACACACACAACACACACCAACACACACAACACACACACACACACACACACACACACACACACACACACACACACACACACACACACACACACACACAGAATATCATTTCTACAACAGCATGAAAAAAACACACTAAACAATCGTGATTTAGCATTAGAAATTAATTGGAAAACAGTCAGCCTAGTGAAACATGTTATCAAAATAAAATTTCAAGTGGATAATATTTATCATGGAAATAAAGTAAGAACAATTTAGCCCCTCCCCTCCAATCCCTCTACTCACACACAGTTGTTTAACTTTCCTTTATTGAATAAAAATTTAAGTAAGATTTATCATGAAGTATATTTATTTTTAAGTGTGTTTATATTTTTGCCAACCCCCCCCCCCCCCCCCCCTCCAATCCCTTCCTTTGCAGTTGTTTGACCATCTGTTTACTTAGAAAAAGATTTCAGTCAAGATTTATCACGAATTATTTTTTTCAAATTCTTGGGGGTTTTTTGTTTTGTTTTTTTGTTTTTTGCTCTCTTCCACAATCCTCACCCATTCCCCTCCCCCTTCCTCCCCCCAGTTGTTATAAGATGGACAGGATTAAAAAGTTATTTGACAACAGTGTTGGTAGAATCACTGTGTATGGACAGTGACAAAACAGTTTTGGCATGTTCGTGTGGCAGGTGGCCATGTCCTTGTGCTCACTGACACCAGTCATGGCTTTTGGACTGCTTGAAGCACAGTCATTTTGTTTGGACTGGGTTCTGAAAGGGACTCATCGTCTTTGACACTTCCATATGCGGTCCACCTATATCTGCCAGCAGTTATCCGACGGATTCCTTAACCCTTTGACTCCTGCACCCTGTCCACCAGCATCCTGCATTGCCAACCCTGCTAGCAAAGCAAAAACTTAACCCTTTGATTCCCTCACCCTATCCACCAGCTTGGATAGGATGCGGAGTCAAAGGGTTAATCTGCAGGAACCCTATGCGCTGGCAAGATCTAGAAATGGGGGGGGGGGGGGTAGAGAGATTGAGACATATGAAACAATGACACCACCAGAATGATGGAAACATTAAGATTGGCAGCGAACAGGCCAGTTTTTAATGTTGCGGGGTGGGATTGAACTCGACATCCATCCATCAAAAGTAACAAATGAAGTCACCATCAGCAAACAGGGAGAAGAGTGGCAGAATGGTTCAGACTACGCCCGCCAATAACTAAACTCAAGGTTCCAGGGTTTGCTCCCCGCAGAGGCCTCGACTTTTCTCCTCAGTTTGACCGGAAAATCGAACTGAACCTCTAGTCCTTCGGAAGGGGATGAAAAACGAGTCGGACCCGTGTGCCCTCTGGCTGTGCACGCTAAAGATCCCAGGGCAGCTGAAAATCGTGAAGAGCAGGGCATTGCCCGGCTGCCTTGATAGAAAACATTAAGAGATAGGTTGACTTCTCTGGTCCCATCCCTTGAAGACCAATTAGCCTTCTTGCCTTTCTGAAGTCTTGGTTAAAAAAAAAAGTGAATATGAATATGAATTTGATGCGAGGGAGAGGGGATGGACGCTGCCCTCATAATGCTGGCCCCGGGAAAAGTTGAGGTCTCTGTGTCACCTCACTCCTCTGTGACCCCAGGGTTATGGAACTATCTAGGTAGGATCTCAGGACCTGGCCAGCTCTTGGGTTTATGTGCAGGCTTAAGGCGTGTGCCGTGATCATTCTCGATTTTCTCCATCACATGGCACTTGTGACGATAGTGCATATGGAACTTATTCCGAGCGCGGAGACTTCATCTTGACAAATTGATATTGAACTCGGAATATCAGATCTCGAGTCCTGGGCTGTACGAAAAGAAACGGCCGGCCCGTGAGTGTAGAACTCGAGACCTTGATCAGTTGATGGGACTGTAACCAGGTCGGCCTGTGGGACTAGCAAAGTTGGGTATTCCGTCTTCTAGATTGCAATCGTGTCGCGGAGAAAGGAGCACCACTCGCTGAGGTTTGCTATTAACGTCATGGAGCCGCTGAGACTGAGCCTTTGAATGAAGGGGGTAGTCTGGCTGCCACTGGAGTTTTCAGTCTTGGTGGCACTTGTGTGCACTGTATTTATCTGGGGCACTAGCCTTAAGTGAACGCAGGTCTTTGGAATAACGGACACTCCACTAGTGTAAGCATAGTTGGTGGCAACTCTTCCAGATGTTTGGACGTTTTATTTGTTTGTTTGTTTTTCAAGAAGCGTTCATCGCACTCAGACAGTTCCATGTGCGCTCCACCAAAATCTGCAAGCAATTAGCTGGCGGAATTCTTTAGCTGCGCTAAACCCTACGTGCTAGCAAGGTCTTGAAAGAGGTCAGGGTCATGTTGTGAGGTCAGGGTCATGATGTGAGGTCAGGGTCATGATGTGAGGTCAAGGTCATGTTGGGACACTAGGCTGAAACTACATTAGTTCAGCAACTATTCCCTGCAGTGGCTGTCTTTGTCTCTGTCTCTGTCTCGCTCTGTCACTGTCTGTGTGTCTGCCTGTCTGTCTCTCTCTCTCTCACAGACACACACACACACACACACATACACACACACACACACACACACACACACACACACACACACACACACACACACACACACACACACACGTTCACAAACGGTTAAGCTTAGGCCTAAGACAGACATCCATCCCATTTTTTACTGTTGTGAGGTCAAAGTCATGTTGTGATATCGCAGTAATGTTATGAGGTCAGGTCATGTTGTGAATTCAGGGTTATATATTGGGGCCAACATCATGTTGTAAGATCAGGGTCATGTTGTGAGGTCAGGGTTGTGTTGTGAGGTCAGGGTCGTGATGTGAGGATAGGTCATGTTGTTTGAAGTCAGTATCATGTTGTGAGGTCAGGGTCGTGTGTAAGGTCAGGGTCATGATGTGAGGTCAGGGTCATATTGTGAAGTCATGATCATGCTGTGAGGTCAGGGTCGTGTTGTTAGGTCAGGGTCATGATGTGAGGTCAGGGTCATGATGTGAGGTCAGGGTCATGTCAGGTCAGGGTAACTCGACTACATGAATAGCAGGGAGTGAAAGTTGCATGAACTGTGTGATACCTTGATTGAAATTGCTGCGTTATGAATATTTAGTTGGTAATACTTTATAATAATCCTGTTTCTACTTAAAAAAATGTTCTTCTGTTTATATTGTTGCTTTTAATTTAAGTAAAATTAAAATTGAATTCTAAGTCTTTAAGCCTTTATAAATCTGCCACTACCTCAGAACATGAATCGTCTGTGTAAATTGTTTGTTTTTTTAATTCTAAGTCGTTATGACTTTATCATTCTGTCATAACTTCTTCAAACAGAATTCCAAGCGTGGAGATGTTATCTTTAGAAACTGAATCTGTATATGTGTATGTGTGTATGTATATGTTTGTGTATGTATGTATGTGTATGTGTGTGTGTGTGTGTGTGTGTGTGTGTGTGTGTGTGTGTGTGTATGTGTTTGTGTATGTGTGTATATGTGTGTGTATGTGTATATGTGTTTCGTTCTTTCTACAACCAACTCGGAAGACAGGGCAATGCTTCTTCGTCTTTACTCGTCGCTCTCTGATTCTCAGACTACAGTATATATACATATCACAGTGAACAGCAATCAGGTATCACTTAAACGAATATCATGCCGTGCTGTTATCCGCACGCTGTTTACTTTCAACACATGTCACATCTCCCTTTCTTTAAGGAAACAAAATCAATCATTTTCCCTATCTTTCAGTCCATACGAAATAAACGTGTTTCCTACCTTTATCACAACATTAACTTAACAAACACTCATTCTTTCTCTCACGCACAGGGCCCAATCATTCATTCACCTAATTTTATCTCTAATCATTATACTATCCATCATCATCATGTCCATATTTCACAATGGTTTCAGTTTATCTGATTGTGGCAGAGTCTTCAGTTTCATTCATATTTCAGGAAATCTGGCCTTTTGCTTTGTCTTCCAGATCTTGTTCTGTAAGGAGAACTAACTGGTTCGGGTTGTCCTGTCCTTGTTTGTTTGATAACTCATCTGACCCCTTGATCTGGTTGTCTCAGACATTTTGATGACTGGTGACTGATCAGACGAGTTCTCACGGACAGACGATGCTGGCGTCCTGACATCTGTTCCAGTTCCAGTTTTCTTGTTATCTTCCAGCATCTGTTTTGATGGAATGATGATTTGCTGTTGCTTGCTCGATGTGTCGCTTTCCTGATGTCTTCCAGAAATCATCCTTCTCTGGACAAGTCGTTGAGGGTTGATTGTCTGCTGAAGCTCCGTTTCTGTTGCGTCTCGTAGCTGACGACGATTCCTTCTGTACTGACGTCCGTCCTCTGTGCGAATGTTGTATGACCGGATGTTCACCTGTTGGTCTACTTTGGCGCTGATCCACTTTTTGGATCCTGGAGGTTGGAATTTCACAATCTGTCCCGGACTCAGTTCTCACAGCTCTACGGCGCTTCTGTTGTAGTAGTGCGCTTGTTTCAGTTTCCTTTTCTCAAGTTCTTTCTTGATTGGTACAACTGTAGGTTGGAGTAATGTCTTTGACGTCGGTACTTGTGTTCGTGTTCTTCTGCTGAACAGTCTCTAAGCAGGCGAACTGTTTACAGTCTCTGTCGGGATGTTTCTCAGCTCAAGTAAAGCGAGGAAGGGATCTTGATTGTTGTGTTCTGCTTTCCTCATGCACGTCTTTGCAGCCTTCACGCGCTCTCTGCTTTTCCATTGGACTGAGGGTAATGTGGTGAGCTTGTTACGTGTTCAAACCCATATATTTTTCTGAACTTTCCAAACTGGTTTGATGTGAATTGAGTTCCACAGTCTGTTGTCAGGCGTTCTGGTATTCCATGTCTTGCCAAGTGTCTCTTCAGACAGACGACGACCTCTTTGGATTCTCTTGTTTGTAACCGATCAATCTCAAAGAAATCAGAGTAGTGATCGACCGTGACCAGGTATTCATTGCCATTATGTTCAAAGATGTCACAAGCGATGTGTTGCCAGGGCAGGTCAGGGATCTCTGTACTGATAAGTGGTTCCTTCTGCTGACCATGTTGGTATGTGTTACAGGCGCTGCATGTTTTGACAAAATCTTCAATGTCCATGTTCATCCTGGGCCAGTAGACTACCTCACGTGCTCTTCTTATGCAGCTCTGAATTCCTGAGTGGCTTGCATGAAGTTTCTCAAGGATGTCTGCTCTTTCGCTTTCAGGTACAATTACTCTGTGGCTTTTGAAGACAAGTCCGTTGTGGACTGACAGTTCCTCCCTGAAAGGAAAGTATTCTTGTAACTGTAATGAAAGTTGTTGTTTCTCCTCTAGCCAGCCTTGTAGAATGACAGCTTTCAGGGTTTTCATGGTTGCATCTTCCTGAGTTGCTTGCTGCAGACTATTCAGTCTCTCTTGGCTGATGGCCAGTTCTTGTAATGAGTCGGTTTTCTCCAGGTCTGTGAGGAAAACGGCTTCCTTGTGGGTGACTTGCTGTTCCGCTTTTCCACAGACTGCTCTGCTGAGGGTGTCAGCCAGGTGCATCTCAGATCCACGCTTGTACACTACCGTATACCTGAACTTCTGAGTTCTGAGTAGCATCCTCTGAATCCTCTTAGGTGCTGAGAGCAGGCTCTTCTTGTGAATGGTCTCTAGTGGTTTGTGGTCGGTCTCCACAGGATGTCTCTTCCATACACGTATCTCTCAAACCTTTCCAGACTGAAGAGTATTGCCAACATCTCCTTTTCTATTTGAGCATAGCTTTTTTCTGTCTCGGTCAAGGCTCGTGATGCGTACTGAATCGGTTGACCATCCTGCATGAGACAAGCTCCAAGTCCAAACTGTGAAGCATCACACTGAAGGGTGGTTGTACGCTTTCCTGAAGAGTCAAAGTAGCGAAGTACCGGTGGCTCAGAGAGTATCTTCTTCACTTTCTTCAGGGCTTCTCCGTGGACGTCTTCATCCCATCTGAAGTGGACGTCTTTTTTTACCAGTTCTCTGAGTGGTGCTGCTGCCTCAGACAGGTTTGGTGCAAATTTCTGAAGGTATCCGACTACACCGAGTAGTCTCTGCACAGCTGCTTTGTCTTCTAGCACTGGGAGTTGTTGGACAGCGTCCGATTTCTTGGGTCGGCTTTCAAGCCTTCTCTTGAGAAGATGTGTCCCAAATATGATATCTCTGTTCGTTTCATCTCAACCTTCTCCTTGTTGAGTTTGATTCCAGTCTCTCGGCATCGTTGTAGCAAACGGTTCAGGTTGGTATCATGAACTTGTGCTCCTGCTTCGTCGGTTGGTCCTCTGCCAAAAACAAAGATGTCATCATGAACCGCCACCACGCCTGGCAGTCCTGCCAGAGCGATGTCAATCCTCCTCTGGAATTCTTCTGGGGCTGGTGAAATACCAAAGGGCATTCATTTCCATCGGTATTTGCCAAAAGGCGTCTCAAATGTTGTCAGGTAGCTGCTGTCTTCGTCCAGTTCAACGTGTCAAAACCCGTTTTTCGCGTCCAGGTGTGTGAAGTATTTTGCATCTTTGAGGAGAAGCAGTACGTCATCAATGGTTGGCATGGGGTACTCGTTTCTCCTGAGGGCTTTGTTCAGTGGCTTAGGGCGATGCACAGTCTGACTTTCCCGTTGCTCTTTGTTGTTACGACCAAACTGCTTATCCACTCCGTTGGCGTGTCTACTTTAGTGACCACGTCAGTTTTTTCAACCTCTTCAGCTCGTCCTTCACTTTCTCTTGCACTGCTATCGGCCACTTTCTGCAAGGCATCTTCACTGGAGCAATACTGGGGTCTGTTTCTAGGTTTAATTTCCCTTCTAGTTTTCCTTCTCCTTCAAAGACATCGTTGTACTTTGAGAGCATATCTTTTGCATTTTCCTCCTCTTTCTGATTCGCCGCTATCGTTGCAATGTTCTCTTCATTGATCGTCAACAATTGCATGTGCTGTACACTTTCAGTCCCAGTACTGGCTTACAGTCCCTTTTGGTGATCGCGAAGTTGACTTTGTATTTCCTTCTGTTCTTGGGGTTTTTCACTCGCAGCACTATCTCCCCTACAGGCTTCATTTCTGTTCCGTTGAACATCACCAGCTTCTTCTTCGTCTCTTGCAGGTCAGACTTTCTTTCATCTCCTGTGACTTCTCTGTACAGGCTCTCAGACATCACGTTTGTTGTTGCACCTGTGTCAAGAAGAAATGTTACCGGCATCTCATTTATCAGCATTTTTGCTCGTATGTTTCTCTCCTTTTTTCTGGTTTTGTCTTCGATCCCGAGGATTTCATTATCGCTTTCAGTGTCATGTCTCTTCTTCTTCCAAGTGCCGAACTCTTGTTTTCTTTTGATTTTTCTTGGGTGTTCTGCAGCATGAAGCAAAGTGATTATTTCCTCCACAAGCTTTGCATTTTCTTCCAAATGCTGGACATTTCTCTTTTGCTCTTGGGTGCTTTCCACCACAATATCCGCATTTCTCTCTGTACTCTGGTTTGTTTCCTTTGCTATACTGCTTTGCTGTCTTCTTTTCTTTGAAAACTTGGAGTTCCTGCGAGTCCTGCGTTTTTCTCATCATTTGGACGGTTTGATGTTGACTTGATTCATGCGCTCTGCACATATCAATACATGCAGTCAATGTCAGCTGTCGCACTTCCAGTAATTTTGATCGCAGAGTCTCGTCATGTACACCCAGTACGATTTGATCTCTCAACAGTCTGTCTTCCAGTGGACCATAGTTACAGGTCTTGATCAGTCTCCGCAGTTCTGCTACAAACTGTTCGATAGATTCTCCTGCTGCTTGATGTCTGCAGTTGAATCTGAATGCTTCGTAAGTTTCATTGGTTGAACCCACACAGTATTCTTCGAATTTCTGGAGAACAGTGTCAATGTCATTTCTTTCAGCTTCATTAGCAAATGCCAATCCTTCATAGATGTCCATAGCATCCAGCCCGATGCAAGAAAGAAAAACTGCTGTTCTGTATGTTGAGTCTTCTTCTGTCTGTGTTATCACAATTTCATAGCTGTCCCAAAGCCTCTTGAATTTCCCCCAGCTGCTCTGCAAGTTTCCTCCATTCACATCAAGTTTAGGAGGCAAGGGAATCTTGGCATGTCGTCGACTGGCTCTTCTCTCATCTTGTTCATCTTCCATGGTTGAACTTTAGTCTTCAATATTCTGGATTTTTGTTGGAGTTCGTAATCACGATTCTGACACCATGTTTCGTTCTTTCTACAGCCAACTCGGAAGACAGGGCAATGCTTCTTCGTCTTTACTCGTCGCTCTCTGATTCTCAATTGACTACAGTATATATACATATCACAGTGAACAGCAATCAGTATCACTTAAACGAATATCATGCCGTGCTGTTATCCGCACGCTGTTTACTGTCAACACACGTCACAATGTGTGTGTATGTGTGTGTGTATATATATATATGTATGTGTGTTTGAGTGTGTATGCATGTACGTGTATGTATATTGTTACAATGAATGCTTGTTTTTCTATATTTTGTAATGTCTGTGATTATGCTTTCTATACATTTCAAGATGTTTGTAAATGTTATGCATTTGAAAATGAATGAAAAAACGAGTTTAAAAAAGAAATAAACTGAAACTGTCCACTTAAGGTTGGTGTGCCCAGTTAGTACCTTAAGTCACGCAGTAATCTTAGGCTGGCGCTAATCTGGAGGGTGTTTAAACCGCCTGCCTCTTATCGTAATCCGATCACGACAGATCTTGTGTGAAGTAGAGCTCCACATAGTGTTGATAACGAGCCGGGATTTGCTTTGTTTCCTCCCATCTGTTTGGTCTGGCTTAAGGTGTGTGGTGTGTGTGTGTGTGTGTGTGTGTGTGTGTGTGTGTGTGTGTGTGTGTGTGTGTGTTGTGTGTGTGGTGCGTGTGCGTTTTTTGTGTGTGTGTTTTCCGTGTGCTTTTGTGTGTGTTGTGTGTGTGTGTGTGTGTGTGTGTGTGTGTGTGTGTGTGTGTGTGTGTGTGTGTGTGTGTGTTTTGTTTTTTTTCACGTGTGTGTGTGTTTTCCACGTGTGTGTGTGTGAGTGAGTGACTCAAGATAAATCGTTAGCGTCTTACTGTCGTTTTCGATTTCTTTAGCTTGTGAGTGAGAGCAGCGAACTGTGCGTTGTCCTTCAGTAGTGTGTGTGGTGTGTTCATTGTGGGAAACTTTCTACGAATCTGTGTTCCCTTGAGAGAGTGGAAGAAACGCGCGCAGGTCTGAATGCCAAAGAGAGATTTTGAATCTTGGACGCTGCATTGATCATCTAGACGGGCGTACACTGTCTAGAAGTGATTGTATATGTAGACTGGTGTATACTGCATGGAAGTGATTTTACGGGGCTGTGTATTTGATCTGATTGAGTTCGGGTCAGTGTAAACTGAAAAAAAAAATTAAATAAATAAATAAATTAAAAAAAAGATTCTGAGTCGTGGACCCTTGGCATGAATTATTTATCACAAATCATGGAGAGAAAACTGGACCAGTGGACACTGGACGTAAATTGTTGAACAGTGTGCTTGGCCTGAGTGGAGTACTGTTGTCTGTACAGTCATGTGGACCGACACGGCCTGGTAGGAACGAATGTTTTTTTGTTTGTTTGTTTCTCTTTATATATATATAATATATATATATATATATATATATATATATATATTTTGTGTGTGTGATTGTGTGTGTGTGTGTGTGTGTGTGTGTGTGTGTGTGTGTGTGTGTGTACATATATATATATATATATATATATATTGTGTGTGTGTGGGGTGTGTGGTGTGTGTGTGTGTGTAGTGTGTGTGTGTGATGTGTACATATATATATATATCTTATTCATTTGAGCAGTGATAATCAGACAATACCTAAAACATGCTTCATTCCAATCAAATGTATCATTCAACTTTCATGTGTATATTGTTACCTACGTTTATTGAAATATTTCTACCATTATATTCTCACTGCATGTATAGATATACGTTTCTATATTCATGTACATAAATACATGTGTACATATGTACACATAACACACTCACATGCGTTGCATCAACATAATTGAACACAAGTCATTGGGGAAATGCACTATAGCAAATATATGATTAGACATTTTTTATTTTGGATTTGAAACATGAAATATTGTGAATACTTCATGTTTCTGTCAATATATGACCGTAATTGTGGCAAATTGATTGTAAATTCTGTTTGCTTCTTACGAACTTTGGCATTCTATTCCTCTATTTCATATCTTGTATACAATATTTATTTAATTTAAGGACAGCTATTTCAGGTTGACCTTACTTAGTTTACACCTATATTTGGCAAAAAGTATGATGAAATCAGCAACTTTGTCTTTTTGTTGTTGTTGTTGTTGTTGTGTATAGGGTTCGACTCCACAGAGAATTGATTAAGTTTTCTGTACACTTTAGATTGTGTACATGTTCACATCCACTGATCAGATTTTCCATAAAAAAAAAAAATCCAAAAGAGCTGTACTACATTACACCGTCATATTTTGTTTTTCTTTACAAAAAGTACATTTTTCATTTACAATTATCATTTCTTTTAAAATTATGTTTGTTGCTATTAGTGTATTTATTATTCCAATCTGGAACCGTTTTAAGTTTATGTCTCCTTGTTTTTGGTACTTTAAACAAACATAAATTCCAGTTTGCTGTGGTATTAAGTTTAATCTCCCATTTATCACAATAGTTAGGTTTTTGGTTGTTACTGTTAAGAATTTCAAAGTTTAGTACCTTTATCAATTCAATAAATCATTCGTAATGCTATGCATGGGCGCCTCTGATAAGGAGACTGCTGCTTTTTCAATACCAAATTCATCTGGAGCTTAAGTTATTTCTTTAGTAATATTATCTGGTCCTGGGTTTTTGTATGTGTCTTCTGTTTTCATCCTTTTTCATCGGTGGTCTAACTTCATCATTCATCACTGGTTTCCTTCAACGTTCTTTATAACGATGTGTTCCTCCCTTCTGTCATTGTCAAAAAGGTGTATAATGTACTCTCCTGTTTCCCTAATATTCTTTTTTCCGTAATAATCGTCCCATCTTTAGATGTTAAGCAACCATTTGATACGAATGTCTTTTCCCTACGAGCGATTTCTTCAATATTTCTGTACATAAACTTAGGGTCTGTTTTTGTGTCGGTCTTCTATTTATTTGCACTTTTTTCTAGCCAAGCTTCCGTATATTCATTGAATTTATTCATGATTTCCTTATCTGTCTTTTTGTATTCTTCCTCTTTTCCGTATACCTCCTTCATTCATCCATCAAGCCTATAATTTCTCTTGTCATCCAGTTCTTCTTTGCTTTTCTTTCAGCTCTAGGGATTTCTTCTCAAGCTGATTATTGATTGTCGAATTTGCAGTATCTCACTATTCAATCTTCCAACACTGAATTGTTGACAAATAATTAAATTTGCAAGTGATTCTCTGTCTTTTGAAGTCCAGATTTAGTTGATGTTTTTGGTTTGTTCTTCTCTTAGTTCAGCTAAATTTCATTACGATTGTGGTCATTTGTATCAATTTATATCGTCATCATTGTTTTTTTGTGTCTCGTGGTTCATTCCGTGCCAATTCTTTTTAAGTTCTCAAACCACTGATTTTTTGACATATTATTAAATTTTTGCCGTTGATTCGTTCCTTTTTTGGAGTCCAAGTAGTATGATGTTATTTGTTTTTGTTTTCTTCCCAGTTTCAGCTTAAATTCTCCCATTGTGTGTAAATTGTAGTCTATTTTATTTTAGCAGAAGCTTGTGTTTTTCCTGCTTATACATCGGATTATCGTGCAAGTATTCTGTAGGTTGAATCAAACTGGTTTGCCCCCATTTAAAATTCGTTTCCGTTGTAGCCCCTTCCTTTTGATTTGAAGTATGAAATTGTCATTTATACTTACCCTGTCCCACGTCACTTAAACTCTCCCATAAACTTTATTAAGATGTCATACTTGTACCAGGGTGTTATTATTTGGCTGTTATAATGCTTCCCTTTCATACCATCCTACACCCTTTTACTCCTTTACTCCATAAAATAGTATTGATGTTCCAATCTACCCTCCCAAATTTGATTTTCAACTCACATTTTCCTAGTTTTCCCTTCTGGAGCATTATTGTAATATTCCACATTGCAGTTCTTATGTCTTTTAATCTGATCACAGTAGCCTGATGACAGTCTGGTGTCACCTGCTCGACATGACTTCCCCCATGGAAAAAGGTGCTCTTGTGGAGCTCCATTCACAGCGTTCTCTTTTCTTTTGCTGTGTCTGGCCATGGTGTTCTTGGGAGGATGCCGCATTCTTGTCACCTCTCGCTTTCAGCCAGTACTACTGGCTAGCATTGTTACTTGCTGCTCCGCCAAAAGAAGAGCAGAGTACGTAAGTCTCTCTCTGTTAGTACATAGTACTTCAGAAAGCTCTACGTAGTGCCTCCCTGTGACGACACACAGTAACTGAGCGCCTCGTGGACTCAGTCTGAACCCTTGAAGAATTCGGAAGAGGTCTGGCCCCAGACGTGTGGCATGTAGGCCCACCAGCCTGTGGACATGCCCTGGTGCCCACAAACCGGACCCCCAGCTATGGGTAAACAGCATCACTGCTTTGTGATTGTCTCGGGAGAGGTCAAGGCTGAGGGAGTAAACCTTGTCAGAAAAACACCGCGTGGTTGTCTCAGGAGATACCAAGGCTAAGGGAGTAAACCCTGACAGAAAAACACCACTTCCTTGTGGGAATGACAAAAGCTGATACTAGTAATAAAGAGTCCGTACAGAAACCAATGGATGGCAACGGAAAACCACCATCGTATCCTCCCAAGAGCATCATGACTGTGCACAGTACTGCACAGTATTACTGTACGATTTACAGTACAATACAATACAGTACAATACAATACAATACAATATAATACACACTATATAGTATGGTGAACAATATGGTACAGAAAGTATAGTACATAATACAATGCAGTACAGGAGAAAAGTTGTTGGGAAAAGGGATCAAGTGTAACGGTTTATTCAGTGTTGTATAAATACTATATAATACACAATACAGCACAATCAACAATATGATACAGTACAGTGCAATACAGAACGGGGAAAAGGGGGTCAGGGAAGACAGATCAAGTGTTACATTGTGTTCAGAGTGCTGTATCCATGTTTGCTCCCCCACAGGGAAAGCTCAGCATGATCTGTCCACAGCCAACAATGGTCGTTTTGTTTTCTCAGCTTCAAGCTTCTGTCAATGCCGACAAGAGATGGAGCTTGGAGTTTGTTCAAGAGGGGTTCATGGCACTCAGACAATTCATTATATGCGCTCTATCCAAATCTGCCAGCGTTATCTGGAAGACTTCACTGAAGCTGCGCATACTCTATGTGCTGGCAAGGTCTTGAAATGGGGAGAAGAGACCTATGAAGCACTAAGCTAACACCACCAGAATGATGAAAATATTAAGATGAGCTTCAAACAGGCCAGTTTGTAATGTTGCGGGTTGGAATTGAATCGAGATATCAGATTTTGAGTCACCCACTCTATCAAAAACAGAACAAAACAAAGCAAATAGAAATATGAGTCTGTCTCTCTGTCTTTGTATCTGTTTCTCTCTGTCTGTCTGTCTGTCTGTCTCTCTCTCTTTCTCTGTCTTTCTCCTCTCTCACTCTCTCTGTCTGTCTGTCTCTGTCCTCTCTGTGTGTGTCTCTCTCTATTTCTGCCTTTGTCACTTTTTGTCTCTGTATCTGTTTTTCTTTCTCTTGATCTCTTTTCACTCTCTGTGTCTGTCTGTCTCTGTCTCTGTATGTTTTTTTTCCTCTCTCTCTCTGTCTCTCTCTCTGTCTCTCTGTGTTGGTCTCTCTCTCTCTCTGTTGTCTCTTTGTCGCTATCTCGCATACATATTCTCTCTCTGTCTCTCTGTGTCTGTCTGTCTGTCAGTCTCCTCTCTCTCTCTCTCTCTCTCTCTCTCTCTCTCCTCTCTCTCTCTCTCTCTCTCTCTCTCAACAGAAAGCTGAAAACGTGCCAGGTAAACAAAACTGCCTTTCACAGCAAGACACAAAATTCCCTGTTATGACAGGAAACGATCTCCCTTTCACGGCATGAATACCAACACGGGTATCGTACGTGCCCCCCTCCCTGTCTACCCGGGGTATTGGTACCCTTCTACACTTCATTGGCCCGCACAGCGCCTTAATCCCTCCTGCTACTACCGCTAAAGTGCCGTCAAGCCCCCGACTGACTTCCGCACATAGGGTAGTACAGCGCGACGATTACGGTAAACGACAACATAACACTCACACTATCACAAGAGACGGAAAGTGGTGTGTGAGTTTTCAAACGATCGCAAAGAGCCGGTTGTCATTTTGCATACCTCTCTCTGTCTCTGTCTCTTTCTCTCTGTCTCTCTTTCTTTCTGTCTCTCTGTCTCTCCCCCCCCCCCCCCCCCCCCCCCCGTTCTCCTCTCTCTCTTGCGCTATCTCTGTGTCTGTCTTTCTGTCTCTCTCTCTGCCTCTGTCTCTCTCTGTTTCTCTATCTCTGTTTCTCTATCTCTATATCTTTGTTTCTGTCACTCTCTGTCTCTCTGTCTCTGTTTCTGTCACTCTCTGTCTCTATGTGTCTGTGTCTGTCTCTGCGTGTGTCTCTCTCTATGTCTCTCTCACACACTTATATTCTCTCTCTCTCTCTCTCTCTCTCTCTCTTTCTCTCTCTCTCTCTCTCTCTCTCTCTCTCTCTCTCTCTCTCTCTGCCTGTGTCACTCTGTTTCTGTCTCTCTATCTCTATACATCTTTGTTTGTCTTTCTCTGTCTCTGTCTCACTGTATCTGTGTGTGTGTCTATGTCTCTCACACACACACATATCCTCTCTCTCTTCCCCTCTCTCTCCCCCCTCTCCCTCTCTCTCTCCCTCCCTGCCAGTCCCTCCCTCCTGTCTCTCTCTCTCTCTCTCTCGCTTAGCAGTTGAGAACAACAGAAAGCGAAGAACGTGCCAGGTAAACAAAACCCTTTCACAGCAAGACACAAAATTCAATGTTACAGCAGGAAACGATCTCCCTTTCACGGCATGAATACCAACACGGGTATCGTACGTGCCCCCCTCCCTGTCTACCCGGGGTATTGGTACCCTTCTATACTTCCTTGGCCCGCACAGTGCCTTAATCCCTCCTGCTACTGCCGGTAAAGTGCCGTCAAGCCCCCGACTGACTTCCGCACATGCATGTAGGATAGTACAGCACGAGGATTACAGTAAACGACAACACTCACACTATCACATGAGACGGGAAAGTGGTGTGTGAGTTTTCAAACGATCGCAAAGAGCCGGTTGTCATTTTGCATACCTCTCTCTGTCTCTGTCTCTTTCTCTCTGTCTCTCTTTCTTTCTGTCTCTCTGTCTCTCTTGCGCTATCTCTGTGTCTGTCTTTCTGTCTCTCTCTCTGCCTCTGTCTCTCTCTCTCTCTCTGTTTCTCTATCTCTGTTTCTCTATCTCTATATCTTTGTTTCTGTCACTCTCTGTCTCTCTGTCTCTGTTTCTGTCACTCTCTGTCTCTATGTGTCTGTGTCTGTCTCTGCGTGTGTCTCTCTCTATGTCTCTCTCACACACTTATATTCTCTCTCTCTCTCTCTCTCTCTCTCTCTCTCTCTCTCTCTTTCTTTCTCCTCTCTCTCTCTCTCTCTCCTCTCTCTCTCTCTCTCTCTCTCTGCCTGTGTCACTCTGTTTCTGTCTCTCTATCTCTATACATCTTTGTTTGTCTTTCTCTGTCTCTGTCTCACTGTATCTGTGTGTGTGTCTATGTCTCTCACACACACACATATCCTCTCTCTCTTCCCCTCTCTCTCCCCCCTCTCCCTCTCTCTCTCCCTCCCTGCCAGTCCCTCCCTCCTGTCTCTCTCTCTCTCTCTCTCTCTCTCTCGCTTAGCAGTTGAGAACAACAGAAAGCGAAGAACGTGCCAGGTAAACAAAACCCTTTCACAGCAAGACACAAAATTCAATGTTACAGCAGGAAACGATCTCCCTTTCACGGCATGAATACCAACACGGGTATCGTACGTGCCTCCCTCCCTGTCTACCTGGGGTATTGGTACCCTTCTACACTTCATTGGCCCGCACGCCTTAATCCCTCCTGCTACTGCCGGTAAAGTGCCGTCAAGCCCCCGACTGACTTCCGCACATGCATGTAGGATAGTACAGCGCGAGGATTACAGTAAACGACAGCACTCACACTATCACAAGAGACGGAAAGTGGTGTGTGGGGTTTTCAAACGATCACAAAGAGCCGATTGTCAACCGCATACATTTTAGATACCTCTGTGTGTGTGTGTGTGTGTGTGTGTGTGTGTGTGTGTGTGTGTGTGTGTGTGTGTGTGTGTGTTGTGTGTGTGTGTGTGACAGAGACACAGAGAGAGAGACACAGACAGAGAGAGGAGTTACCAGACAATGAAATTAAAGACTTACCGCCGACGTGGTGTGTGTATGTATGTGTATGTGTGTGTGAGTGTACACGCGTGTATGCGAGCAAGAATGCATGTGTGTATGTGAACGTGTGTGTGTGTGTGTGTGTGTGTGTGTTTTCGTGTTTGTGTATCTTTGGACGTGTGGCAGATTTTTCTTCATGGACTGATTGGTTCTTTTGATAGAGTCAGGGACTCAGTGATACCTCTAGTTCAGTGATATCTCCAGTTCAGTGATACCACGAGTTCAGTGATACCTCGAGTTCAATCCCAGCCTGCAACATTATTAACAAATCAAAACAGAACAAACCAGGCCTGTTGGTTGCCCATCCAAATGTTTCCATTATCCTAGTGGTGCCAGCTGAGTGTTTCGTAGGTACCCTCCCCCTTCCAGGTTTCGCGCAGGCTCAGGGAGTCTGCCAGATAGTAGTAGTAGTAGGCCTCCTTCGATCATGACTGACCATGGACAAAGTACATCCGTTCTAATGTCTAGATGGGCTGTCTGCTTGGTCCAAGCAGCGTCGCCTGTGACTGTACAGACCAATGCGAGAGAGGCGGTCGCATGTGTATGCTGATGCTGGTCTGTTGGCTGTCATCCCTTTTCTGCGAACTCGCTTTTCTGCTGCAGCAGCTGACAGTTTGTCCTCACCAATCCGCAGCTGTTTCTTGAGAGTAGTTCTCCAGCTGTTGCGGTCGTCTGCGAGGTCCTCCCAGGACTCAGTGTTGATCTCAAGCGCCTTCATGTCACGCTTGCAAACGTCTTTGTATCTCAGCTGTGGGCGGCCAATGTTTCTCTGCCCTGTGGCAAGCTCACCATAAAGGATGTCTTTTGGGATGCGACCATCTTCCATGCGGCGAACGTGGCCCAACCAGCGCAGCCGACGCTGTCTCAGCATGGTATGCATGGTTGGGAGGCCAGCGCGGGTTAGGACTTCGGTGTTGGTCACCTTGTCTTGCCAGGAAATGCCGAGTATGCGCCGTAGGCTTCTCAGGTGGAAGGTATTGAGCCTTTTCCTCCTGATGAGCATGCGTGGTCCACGCCTCGCTGCCATACAGCAAGATGCTGAGGACACAGGAGTCTGCCAGATGGGTAGTTGTTGGCAGATTCGGATGGTGCCCATATGGAATTGTCTGAGTGCAATGAACTGTTACTGTTGTTGTTGTTTTGTTGTTGAAAGCCCAGCTGACTGCATAGAGCAATATCAAGGCTGTAACCCGTTTCAAAACATGCACAATACTTCACGGGGGGGGGGGGGGGGGGGGAGAAAAAGAAAGAAAATTAAGTATGCATACCAATGCATTTGCGCACATAATGAGGGTTGACAACCAGAACCAAGTATCTCGATTTTCTGATAGATTACAGGAGACGATTTTTAACTGGGTTTTCGTGGAGAGGCTATATCTACATTTTGAGATACTGGTTTTTGGTTTTATTGAAAACCGATAAAAAAATCAATATCATGGCAAAAACAAAGTCCACCAAATGAAAGATAACATCAAAAGCAACGGTTCAGTATAATTATAAAAGTGAAAATTGAAAAAAACTTGAGATACTGGATACTGGCTGTCAACCCTCGATAATCTAAGGACATGCTCCTGGCGTTGACCACTCCGTCCAATTTATTACACAGAAGATTAAAAAAAAACATAATTGAATGCATATTTAAATATAACTAAGGATGCTAAAACATGTAATAAAAACAGGCCTAAACTACCCAAAATTGCTTCCGCATCTCTCATTTCCCTAGAGCCAAAAATGCGCTGAATACACGTACCTGATTATCAATCTTAAGAGAAAGTACACAAGACTTTATCGAACACATACAGGTGAACTACTTTTGAACAACGTTACAAACTCCAGTCACCCTGGTGTTTTTGTTCGCGTGCATATGTGTGTGTGTGTGTGTGTGTGTGTGTGTGTGTGTGTGTGTGTGTGTGTGTGTGTTTGTCTGTGTCTGTGTCTCAAGTGTGTGTGTGTGTGTGTACATGTTTATATTTGACTGTGTCTGAAGGGTGTGTGTGTGCGCGTGCGTGCGCGCGTGTGTGTGTGTCTGTGTGTGTGTATGTTTATGTTTGTGTCTCAAGAGTGTGTGTGTGTGTGTGTGTGTGTGTGTGTGTGTGTGGTGTGTGTGTGTGTGTGTGTGTGTGTGTGTGTGTGTGTGTGTACTTGTGTATACGAGAAAGAGAGGGGTGGGGGTGGGGACGGGAGGGGAAGAAAAGGGAGGCGTTAAAGGGACAATGTCGTACAGAATGAGCACAGCGGTAGCAGCGAGGTGCATTGAGCGAAGTGGTGACGGGTCTTTACAGGGGGATCACGCAACTCCTTGCCCTTCAGACCTTGCTGGCGTGAAGCAAAATCCCCCATTGTCTGTCTGTCCATAGTCACTGATCCACTCCCAAGCCACTGTCATTACACTATGGTGCACTGTCAGCTTCCACAAAAAGTATTTCCTTTTTATCCCAATTTTTGAAAGGAAACCGTTCAGAAGTAGAGGGATCATTCCAATTTACCATTTTTGAAAGGGGATCTGTTTAAAATTAAAGGGGTTATCCCAGTTCCCCCCCCCCCCCCCCTTTTTTTTTTTTTTTTTTTTTTTTTTGAGGGAACTATTCAAAGTCAGAGGGATCATTCCAGTTTTCCATCTTTTGAAAGGGGATCTATGTAAAATTAGAGGGATGATTTCTGTTTTCTGTGTTATAAAATGGAACTATTCAGAGTTAGAGGGATTGTTCCAGTTTTCCATCTTTTGAAAGGGGATTTATTCAGAATTACAAGGATTATTTCTGTTTTCAATTTTTTGAAAGGGAGATGTTCAAAATTAGAGGGATTGTTCCAATTTTCCAGTTGCAAAGGAAACATTAAAAACTAGAGAGATCGTGCCATTTTCCCAATTTTTGTTAAATGAAACTATAATATGGTCTAGAGATTTTTGTTACGTGTGTAGCCAGTTTTGTATGGTTGGTTGGATGGTTTGGTTCGTATTAGCATTGTTGTTGTTGTTGTTGTTGTTAACTCTGCCATTAAGGCAACCATATTGTGTTTTCAGGGATGTGCATGATGCGAGTTTTCGTGTCTCCATAACCATCAAACACTGATATGGCTCACAGGATCTTTAACGTGCGTAGTTTTTCATGTTTAAATACACAAGAAAAGGGCTCACATTTCTATTCTTTACCCAGCAGTGGTACCCACGAAGGTTCGAACCCAACTGAGGAGGGGGGGGGGCGGGTTGGAGACAGGAGGGGAGTAAGGCATGTGATCAGTGACCCAAACCATCATACTCCCTCTGTCTTACCCCACGCACCCACCCACCACACACACGCGCACACCCACACGCGCGCGCGCACACACACACACACAACTCTGAGCTAGGATACAGTCAGACCTGTTCAGCGAATGATCCTTGATCCAAATTGTCATTCTCTCTCTCTCTCTCTCTCTCTCTCTCTCTCTCTCTCTCTCTCTCTCTCTCTCTCTCGCCACACACACACACACACACACACACACACACACACACACACACACACACACACACACACACACACACACACACACACAAGATTCTGAGCTAAGATACAGTTAGACCTGTTGAGCGAATCATCATTGATCCAATTTGTCATTCTCTCTCTCTTTCTGTCGCGCGCGCACATACATACACACACACACACACACCACACACACACACACACACACACACACACACACACACACACACACACAACACACACACACACACACACACACCAACAGAGTGATGTTAATTAAATGATGTTATCCTGCTGTCTTCAGATGATGTGCCCAACCCATCTTGACGGTCATTTCATGATGGTGGTGACCATACTGTCTTGATTGCTTTGGGCAAGTGGTTATAGGTTGGAGAAGGTGTTGGGCCAGAAGGTTTCTTTTCTTTTTTTTTCATTTTATTTTTGTTTCAGATTACTTGTGTGTAAAAAGGTGTAACGTGTAAGGTCGCTCTCTCTGTCCTCCAGCATTTTGAACCGTAAAGTTTTGAGGAACCAGAAAATCACGAAAATGGAATCAAAACGCGTATTTGATACAGCTAGACAAGACATTGCGCCTGTCTTGCCTGGTTGTATTAAATACGCGTTCTGATTCTGTTTTCGTGTTTTACCTGGTTCTTATTTGCTTGAACGCGGGCAGTCACATCTGTTTTGGATTTCGTAAAGTTTGCTTTACCAGCATGGCTTTATAACCAGAATTGTCTGAAAACTTGTGTAACATATAAGGTCGCTCTCTCTGTCCTCCACATTCTGAGCCGTAAAGTTTGCAGGAACCAGAAAAAACACGAAAAAGGAATGTTCTGAGGTTACCACTTTATGCTTTGTGGCTGCGTCTATGCTAGCTGAATGGGTAGCGCAAACTGTGTTGGGTTTGAGAAATTCTACATGGGAGATTACTCCGTGACTCTCAAGAGTTATGTTACTTTGTTGCTTTTGTTATAATAGTCTGTCACTGATGACCATTGATACTCAGATTGTTAGGTATGTTTACTTTTGTATTCAGATGTTGTTTTTTTTTAATCCCCTGGTGATGAATTTGGATGGAATGGTCAGCGCCAGGGGCATATCCTCAGGTTATGTGCGCGAAAGCATTGACATCTATTCTTAATTTTTTTTTCTAGTTTTTTTTTTATCATTTATGTATATAATTTTCTATGGTGGTTATAGCCCTGATATGGCTCTGTGCAGTCGGCTGGGCTTTAAGCAAGAATAACAATGTTTAGTTTAGTTTAGTTTGTTTAGCAATAGGGACATAACACATTAGCCGTTTGGCTATTTCAAGTCCCATCATTTTTATTTTTATTTTCTTACACTCGTAGTCAAGGTTTGTCGTACCCCAGTTTTTTTGATGATTTCATTCATCATATTCGTATTTAAGTTCAGTAATGTGAAAAGATGGCTCCAAATTTTCCGCCTGAATTGTCTGAAAACTTGTCGCTTTTGTTGTAAATAATAGTCAGTCAGTGACAACCATTGATACACTAATGTGCTTAGATGTTCTTACGTTTCACCTGAATTGTCTGACAATTGTGTGGTCAGTCATAGTTTACTAGTTACGATCATAGACAGGCTGATGTACAATGGATGTCCCAGTATTTCACAAACACAGGACTCAATTACAATTATCCCAGAAAGGAAACCACCAGGGCGAAACACTTGATACATTTGTGTTTATGTAATAAAGATTTCAACTACCACTATAGAAATCAGTTTTCCATATTTCATTCGAGTCTTGTCTTGGGACACGAAAAGTGTACCATAGTTATAGTAGGATTTGTCTGGCATTGTAGGCCTACCCGTTGGGCTGTATGGCCGGATCCTATGAAAGTGGTGCTTTAGTGATCGACGTGTGTGTGTGTGGGGGGGGGGGGATAATGTGTGTCTTGTGTGTGTGTGTGTGTGCGTGTGGAAATGTGTGTGTGTTTGTGTGTGCGTGTGTGTGTGTGGTAATGTGTGGGTGTGGTAATGAATGTGTGCCTGTTTGTGTGTGTGTGTGTGGTGTGTGTGTGTGTGTGTGTGTTTTTTATAGTGGGGGAGGGGGAGAAAGACCATCCCCCCCATGCTCCGTTACATGGCTGACACTCTGTTGAACTGTTTTTACCGTCTTGGTCTTTGTAGTGCCTACTGTCTGTGAGTGGCTTTGATTTCTCCTGCAGGCAGGTCATTAGCATTGTCTCGAAGAAAGCTTGGCGGCTATAGTTTGAGAACTAAATTGTTTCTTTAAAAAAAAAATCAAACAACTGTGGTTCGTTGCGTCGTGGAAAATGCTTACACCACTTCAGTTGCTAAGATTGCCTTGGAAGTATGAGATAGTGTTTGAGCTTGGTGTGGGTTAATGTTGTTCAGTAACGAATTAACGTTTTGTTGTTCAGTAATGAATTAACGGTCGACCTTTACACGGTCTATATGCGGGATGGTTGGATCTTTTTGATAGAGCCGTGGGGCTCAGAATCTGATATCTCCAGTTCAACCCAGCTCACAGCATTAAAAATTGGCCCGTTTTCTGCCCATCTTAATGTCACGCGACAGAAGATCTCACTCCTAACAGCTCAACCGCTTACAGTGTGTTCTTGCCACGTACATCCAGGAGTGGAACGAAAACTTGACAGAGGCTGCTGTGTCATCAGAAACTCCTTGACCTATTCAGGGCAAGAGTTTGCAGCCTCCTGCAATAACTTTTTGTTGTTGGTGTTTGTTGTGTTTGTTTGTTTGTTTGTTTGTTTTCGTCTGCCCCCCACAAGTGTCAGAATAATCAACTGGATGATTGTGGACACTCAACAGATGAAGATGTGTCCTTCGTTCTAGTGGTGTCAACCAGGTTTTTCAAAACACTTCCCGTTCCCCCTCCCCCTTTCTACTCCCCTGTTCAAGACTTTGTCGACACATGGAGGTTTTGCTAAGGCTCAAGGAGTCTGCCGAGTAATTAATTGCTGGCAGATTTGGGCAGAGCGTTATGGAATTGTCTGAGTGCAGTGAATCCCTCTTGAACAAACTCCAGACTCGGAGAAAGGAGACATGGATCTTCATGACGTGACTATGTGGTAGTAAGGTTAGGACACATTCCTGTCACTTTGATGATGTGACTATGTGGTAGTAAGGTTAGGACACATTCCTGTCACTTTGATGATGTGATTATGTGGTAGTAAGGTTAGGACACATTCCTGTCACTTTGATGATGTGACTATGTGGTAGTAAGGTTAGGACACATTCCTGTCACTTTGATGATGTGACTGTGTGGTGGTAAGGTTAGGACACATTCCTGTCACTTTGATGATGTGACAATGTGGTAGTAAGGTTAGGACACATTCCAGTCACTTTCATGATGTGACAATGTGGTAGTAAGGTTATAGGACACATTCCTGTCACTTTCATGATGTGACTATGTGGTAGTAAGGTTAGGACACATTCCTGTCACTTTCATGATGTGACTGTGTGGTGGTAAGGTTAGGACACATTCCTGTCACTTTCATGATGTGACTGTGTGGTAGTAAGGTTAGGACACATTCCTGTCACTTTGATGATGTGACTGTGTGGTGGTAAGGTTAGGACACATTCCTGTCACTTTGATGATGTGACTGTGTGGTGGTAAGGTTAGGACACATTCCTGTCACTTTGATGATGTGACTGTGTGGTAGTAAGGTTAGGACACATTCCTGTCACTTTGATGATGTGACAATGTGGTAGTAAGGTTAGGACACATTCCAGTCACTTTCATGATGTGACAATGTGGTAGTAAGGTTATAGGACACATTCCTGTCACTTTCATGATGTGACTATGTGGTAGTAAGGTTAGGACACATTCCAGTCACTTTCATGATGTGACTATGTGGTAGTAAGGTTATGACACATTCCTGTCACTTTGATGATGTGACTATGTGGTAGTAAGGTTAGGACACATTCCTGTCACTTTGATGATGTGACTGTGTGGTAGTAAGGTTAGGACACATTCCTGTCACTTTGATGATGTGACTGTTTGGTAGTAAGGTTAGGACACATTCCTGTCACTTTGATGACGTGATTGTGTGGTAGTAAGGTTAGGACACATTCCTGTCACTTTGATGATGTGACTGTGTGGTACTGGTAGTAACTTAGTAAGGTTAGGACACATTCCTGTCACTTTGATGATGTGACAATGTGGTAGTAAGGTTAGGACACATTCCTGTCACTTTGATGATGTGACAATGTGGTAGTAAGGTTAGGACACATTCCTGTCACTTTGATGATGTGACTGTGTGGTAGGTAGGTTTAACGTACATTTCCGTTTGCTTTGCTTTGAAGACAGTTAGGTTGTCTGCTTTGGAATAAATGAGATTTGGCCCATTGGTTTGCCTGAAGGAATGTAAGACAGATGTTGTTTGTCTAGAGAAAGTTAGCTGTAGTTTGTTGAATGTAAGACAGCTGTTGTTTTATTTAGAGAAGATTAGCTTCAGTTTGTCTATGGCAAAGGAATGGAGGTGGAATGACATTACTATACAATGACCAGTTGTTTTGTTGAAGACATTACAGTATGGAGAAGATGGCAAAGAAGGTCCCTCATATTCATAATCAGCCAGCAAAGGAAAAATACCTGTGATCTAAACCAGTCTTCTACATTAACATGAAGGCTCTTTCCTGATGTCTTCCATTGTGTTGTTTGTGTTTTTACTTCTACTGTCTGAATATATTGTATTTATTGAGCCACAGTGGACCCTGAGGACAAAGTATTTCTACATTGTTCTGTGTTTTTATTTTTTCCCCTCTGAACATGTCTGTAATGGCCCACAATGGACCCTGAGGACAAAATATTTCTGCGTTATTCTGTGTTTTCACTTCTCTCAGAATGCGTTGTGTTTGGTGTTTTATTCTGTGTTTTCACTTCTTCTGTCTGAATGCATTGTGTTTGTGTTTTATTCTGTGTTTTTACTTCTGTCTGAATACATTGTGTTTGGTGTTTTATTCTGTGTTTTCACTTCTGTCTGAATACATTGTGTTTGTGTTATATTTTGTGTTTTTACTTCTTCTGTCTGAATGCATTGTGTTTGGTGTTTTATTCTATGTTTTTACTTCTGTCTGAATGCATTGTGTTTGTGTTTTATTCTGTGTTTTTACTTCTGTCTGAATGCATTGTGTTTGGTGTTTTATTCTGTGTTTTTACTTCTTCTGTCTGAATACATTGTGTTTGGTGTTTTATTCTGTGTTTTCACTTCTGTCTGAATGCATTGTGTTTGGTGTTTTATTCTGTGTTTTTACTTCTGTCTGACTGCATTGTGTTTGGTGTTTTATTCTGTGTTTTTACTTCTTCTCTCTGACTGCATTGTGTTTGGTGTTTTATTCTGTGTTTTTACTTCTTCCCTCTGAATGCATTGTGTTTGGTGTTTTATTCTGTGTTTTTACTTCTGTCTGAATGCATTGTGTTTGGTGTTTTATTCTGTGTTTTTACTTCTTCTCTCTGACTGCATTGTGTTTGGTGTTTTATTCTGTGTTTTTACTTCTGTCTGACTGCATTGTGTTTGGTGTTTTATTCTGTGTTTTTACTTCTGTCTGCATACATTGTGTTTGGTGTTTTATTCTGTGTTTTTACTTCTGTCTGACTGCATTGTGTTTGGTGTTTTATTCTGTGTTTTTACTTCTGTCTGAATGCATTGTCTTTGGTGTTTTATTCTGTGTCTTTACTTCTGTCTGACTGCATTGTGTTTGGTGTTTTATTCTGTGTTTTTACTTCTGTCTGCATACATTGTGTTTGGTGTTTTATTCTGTGTTTTTACTTCTGTCTGAATGCATTGTGTTTGGTGTTTTATTCTGTGTTTTTACTTCTCACTGAATGCATTGTGTTTGGTGTTTTATTCTGTGTTTTTACTTCTCACCGAATGCATTGTGTTGTCTTTGTGTTTTATTCTGCGTTTTCACTTCTTCTGTCTGATTGTGTTGTCTTTGTGTTTTATAATAATAATAATAATAATTATAATAATAATAATAATTACAATATTTATATAGCGCAAAATCTTGATAAAATCAAATCTAAGCGCTGAAGCAGACACACACGCACTCACGCATGCACGCACGCGCACGCGCGCACGCACGCACGCACGCACGCACGCACGCACGCACGCACGCACGCACACACACACACACACACACACACACACACACACACACACACACACACACACACGCATGGCTACAAATGGGGAGAAAGAATAAAAGCAATAAAAGCAAGAATAAAAGCAATGGAAAAATTTTTTTATTCTGCGTTTTCACTTCTTCTCTTTGAATGCATTGTCTTTGTGTTTTATTCTGTGTTTTCACTTCTTCTGTCTGATTGTGTTGTCTTTGTGTTTTATTCTGTTTTCACTTCTTCTGTCTGATTGTGTTGTCTTTGTGTTTTATTCTGTGTTTTCACTTCTGTCTGATTGTGTTGTCTTTGTGTTTTATTCTGTTTTCACTTCTTCTGTCTGATTGTGTTGTCTTTGTGTTTTATTCTGTGTTTTCACTTCTTCTGTCTGATTGTGTTGTCTTTGTGTTTTATTTTGCGTTTTCACTTCTTCTGTCTGATTGTGTTGTCTTTGTGTTTTATTCTGTGTTTTCACTTCTTCTGTCTGATTGTGTTGTCTTTGTGTTTTATTCTGCGTTTTCACTTCTTCTGTCTGATTGTGTTGTCTTTGTGTTTTATTCTGTGTTTTCACTTCTTCTGTCTGATTGTGTTGTCTTTGTGTTTTATTCTGTGTTTTCACTTCTTCTGTCTGATTGTGTTGTCTTTGTGTTTTATTCTGTGTTTTCACTTCTTCTGTCTGATTGTGTTGTCTTTGTGTTTTATTCTGTGTTTTCACTTCTTCTGTCTGATTGTGTTGTCTTTGTGTTTTATTCTGTGTTTTCACCTCTTCTGTCTGAATGTGTTGTCTTTGTGTTTTATTCTGTGTTTTCACTTCTTCTGTCTGAATGCCTTGTGTTTGGTGTTTTATTCTGTGTTTTCACTTCTTCTCTCTGAATGTGTTGTCTTTGTGTTTTATTCAGTGTTTTCACTTCTTCTGTCTGAATGTGTTGTGTTTGGTGTTTTATTCTGTGTTTTCACTTCTTCTGTCTGAATGTGTTGTCTTTGGTGTTTTATACTGTGTTTTCACTTCTTCTGTCTGAATGTGTTGTCTTTGGTGTTTTATTCTGTTTTCACTTCTTCTGTCTGAATGTGTTGTCTTTGGTGTTTTATTCTGTGTTTTCACTTCTTCTGTCTGAATGTGTTGTCTTTGGTGTTTTATTCTGTGTTTTCACTTCTTCTGTCTGAATGTGTTGTCTTTGGTGTTTTATTCTGTTTTCACTTCTTCTGTCTGAATGCCTTGTGTTTGGTGTTTTATTCTGTGTTTTTACTTCTTCTGTCTGAATGCATTGTGTTTGGTGTTTTATTCTGCGTTTTCACTTCTCTCTGAATGCCTTGTGTTTGGTGTGTTATTCTGCGTTTTCACTTCTCACTGATTGTGTTGTCTTTGGTGTTTTATTCTGCGTTTTCACTTCTCTCTGAATGCCTTGTCTTTGGTGTTTTATTCTGCGTTTTCACTTCTCACTGATTGTGTTGTCTTTGGTGTTTTATTCTGCGTTTTCACTTCTCTCTGAATGCCTTGTCTTTGGTGTTTTATTCTGCGTTTTCACTTCTCACTGATTGTGTTTGCCTTTGGTGTTTTATTCTGCGTTTTCACTTCTCTCTGAATGCCTTGTCTTTGTGTTTTATTCTGTGTTTTCACTTCTTCTGTCTGAATGCGTTGTTTTTGTGTTTTATTCTGTGTTTTCACTTCTCTCTGAATGCATTGTCTTTGTGTTTTATTCTGCGTTTTCACTTCTTCTGTCTGATTGTGTTGTCTTTGTGTTTTATTCTGCGTTTTCACTTCTTCTCTTTGAATGCATTGTCTTTGTGTTTTATTCTGTGTTTTCACTTCTTCTGTCTGATTGTGTTGTCTTTGTGTTTTATTCTGCGTTTTCACTTCTTCTGTCTGATTGTGTTGTCTTTGTGTTTTATTCTGTGTTTTCACTTCTTCTGTCTGATTGTGTTGTCTTTGTGTTTTATTCTGCGTTTTCACTTCTTCTGTCTGATTGTGTTGTCTTTGTGTTTTATTCTGCGTTTTCACTTCTTCTGTCTGATTGTGTTGTCTTTGTGTTTTATTTTGCGTTTTCACTTCTTCTGTCTGATTGTGTTGTCTTTGTGTTTTATTCTGTGTTTTCACTTCTTCTGTCTGATTGTGTTGTCTTTGTGTTTTATTCTGTGTTTTCACTTCTTCTGTCTGATTGTGTTGTCTTTGTGTTTTATTCTGCGTTTTCACTTCTTCTGTCTGATTGTGTTGTCTTTGTGTTTTATTCTGTGTTTTCACTTCTTCTGTCTGATTGTGTTGTCTTTGTGTTTTATTCTGTGTTTTCACTTCTTCTGTTGATTGTGTTGTCTTTGTGTTTTATTCTGCGTTTTCACTTCTTCTGTCTGATTGTGTTGTCTTTGTGTTTTATTCTGTGGTTTCACTTCTTCTCTCAGAATGCATTGTCTTTGGTGTTTTATTCTGTCTTCACCCCTGTCTGAATGCATTGTATTCACCACTCCACAGATCCAAGCTGCACCTGGTGGACCTGGCAGGGTCCGAGCGTGTGGCAAAGACGGGTGTGGATGGTCAGCAGCTGACGGAGGCCAAGTCCATCAACCTGTCCCTGCACTACCTGGAGTCCGTCATCATCGCCCTGCAGGCTGACGCCTCTCACAACAGACCGCGCACCAACCAGTCCGGCCACAGCAGAGGGTAGGTCCTGTAAGTTGTGCTACTGTCTGCAGGCTTAGGGAAGCATGTAAACACACAGCATGCAAGTCTGTCTAAGATGCGATGCAGACTGTGCAACAACACACTACAGTGGAGTGTGGTCAGCTTGTCAGGCAGCTTGGGTTCTTTGTGCTCTACCAAAAAGTCTGGTTTATGTGTAATGCACAATGAGTTCAGAGTTTGGAGAGTAGTGGTATATATATATGTATATATAGATAGATAGAGAGTGATATATATATATGTATATCTATCTGTCTGTCTATCTCTCTGTCTATCCATCTATCTATCTATCTATCCATCTATTTATCTGTCTGTCTGTCTGTCTGTCAGTCTGTCTGTCTATCTAGCTATCCATCCATCTCTCTATCTATCTATCTCTCTATCTATCTATCTGTCTATCCATCTATCTGTCTATCTGTCTGTCTGTCTGTCTGCCTGCCTATCTATCTATCTATCTGTATGTAAATATTTATAAAAGAATGATTTATAATGAAATAGGATAATATTAATAATAATGATAACAATCATCATCATCATCATGTAATAATAGTAATAATAATGATAGTAATAATGAGAATAGTAATTAAAGGCTAACACTTAGACTGTCCCTCAAGGTCATGTGGAGGAGGTCAGAAACATCTCTGCACAGTTGCAAATCAAACCCTGGACTTGTTAGTCTTTGCTTTCAGTTGTTTGCTGGGTGGACGCTGTATGTACCTGTCTATACTACCACCCTGCTAGTCTTCTTCATTTTCTCCTTGAAACAAAACAAAACAAAACAAAATTAAATTAAAAGGTGGTGGGGAGAGGATTGTGATTCTGATTGAATCACAGTATGAGTGTGTGAGTGTGTGTGTGTGTTTGTGTGTGTGTGTGTGTGTGTGTGTGTGTGTGTGGTGTGTTGTTTATGAGTAAGAGTATATCAGATTTTTAATTTCCCTTTCAATTTTACCAGATGAGTGTCAGAGATACAGACTGATGAGGCGCCATGAGTGTTTCACTTCCAGTTTTCATTTTCTCAACTTAGCCTCACTACATTTGAATAAAATCCATAAGCACTTATGCTACACATGCCAGCCACATCATGGAGAGGATCCAAAATGATTATTGCATAAGCCCTAAGCCTGCACATAATTGTAATCTGTGAATGGTAAGTTGGGAGATCAAGGTCACATTCACATAAGAAGGCATGAAAAGAAAACAAATGCTTTTTGGAAAAGTTTGTACAAGCAGCCTTTCTTCCTCAGCTTGCAGTTAAAGTTTGTGTGTTCTACCACTCTCACTTATTACTGTTAGTAGTTGTGCTCTTGTTTCAGTGTTGCTGTTATAGTCACTTTTATCTGTTAGTTATTATCATGTGAACTTATTCCTGACTTTTCTAAGATCATCTCATAAATCCTTTGATTCTTGCACCCTGTCCATCAGCATCCTGTGTTATCAACCATGCTAGCAATGCAAACATTTAACCCATTGAATCCCTCACCCTATCCACCAGTCAAAGGGTTAATTTTTTTGCAATTGGGGGATAGGATGTGGGAGTCAAAGGGTTAAACATTGTTACATGTCTTTCATTGTTGTTGTTGTTGTCAGTTATGTTTTGTGATTTCAGGAAGTTACTATTATCATTAAACAGTTGTTTGTCCGTCATTCTGTCAGCAGCAGCAGCAGCAGCAGTTCTGATGATGATGATGACGACGACGATGATGATGATGATGGTTGTTATCATCATCATCATCATCATCATCATCATCATCATCATCATCATCATCATCATCAAGATAAATATCATTATTGTTATTACCATTACAAGTTATGTTTTGTCATTTCAGGAACACGTCGTTAAACAGTCGTTCGTCCAGTGTAGAGGGAGTTCGGCGCCATGTACCGTACAGGAACTCTCTGCTCACCATGGTCCTTCGGGACTCACTGGGTAACTAGCAGTGTTGTCTGTCAACTTGTAGTGTTGATGAGCTGTGTACAACTGGTGACTCACTGGTAACTGACAGCGTTGTCTGTCAACTTGTAGTGTTTGTGAGCTGTGTACAACTGGTGACTCACTGGGTAACTGACAGCGTTGTCTGTCAACTTGTAGTGTTTGTGAGCTGTGTACAACTGGTGACTCACTGGGTAACTGGCAGTGTTGTCTGTTAACTTGTAGTGTTTGTGAGCTGTGTACAACTGGTGACTCACTGGGTAACTGACAGCGTTGTCTGTCAACTTGTAGTGTTTGTGAGCTGTGTACAACTGGTGACTCACTGGGTAACTGACAGCGTTGTCTGTCAACTTGTAGTGTTGATGAGCTGTGTACAACTGGTGACTCACTGGGTAACTAGCAGTGTTGTCTGTCAACTTGTAGTGTTGATGAGCTGTGTACAGCTTGCAGGCCTGAGAGATACAGACACCTGTAGTGTTGGTCAGGAGATTTTAGCAACACCCACAATGACACATCCATGAAGTGGATAACACTCGACTGTGTGGTCATAGTCTTCCTCATGAGTCCACAACATTAGCTTAGCTTTGAATAGGACACAGGTGGGGTGGAATAATTTCACAGTGATTTTTGACAGGATTGATAGAGACTTGAACCCACAATCTTCCAGTTGGTTGTCCATGGCACTAACCACTACACCATTGTAATCAATGTCCATTATTCTTATTTCTGAAGTTATGAAGAAAAGAAATGCGTGCAGGAGAGGGGTAGGGAAGAGTTACTGCAGGTAGGATGTCATCAGCCCCAACAGAGAGCAAGCCTGACCATTGCAAGCAGACAACCATGTTGTCCCTCTCCTGTACCTGAAGACCATCTACCTGCAGTCTGTAGCTTGGAGTTGGTTCAAGAGGGATTCATCACACTCAGACAACTCCATATGCACTCCATTCAAATCTGTCGGTAATTATCTGGCAGACTCCCTGAGCCTGTGCAGAACCCTATGGACTTGCAAGGTCTTGAATTGGGGAAAAGGGTTGGGAGAAGGTACCTGTGAAACACTAAGCTGACACCACCAGAATGATGAAAACGTTTCAGATGGACAGAGAACAGGCCGTATTTTAATGTTGCGGGCCAGTACATTTAATTTCTGAAAGTTCTCTCCTTAAAATATAATTTTGAAACCTCAAACAGTGTAACCCTTTGGCTGCCGCATCCTGTCCATCAAATGCAAAAACTTAACCTTTTGACTCTTTCACCCTATCCACCAGCTTCCTTCAGTAAGCTGTTGGATAGGGTGACGAAGTCAAAGGGTAAAGTTTTTGCTTTGCTAGCATGGCTGACAATGCAGGCTGCTGCTGGACAGGGTGTGGGAGTCAAGATTAAACAAATAAACACAGATTTTTTTTAATGTGGGCTGCCTGATGGTGTTGACAGAACCATGGATTCAGGATCTGATATCTCAAGTTGAACCCCAAACCTGCAACATAGAAACTGGCCTGTTTGCTGCACTTTTTTATGCCTCAGTTTTTTAACTGGTGGTGTCAGCTTAGTGTTAACTGTTTCTTATGTCCTGGTTTGCCCCCCACTGCCACCCCCAACATTTCAGGATCTTGCTAGTATGTAGAGTAGTGCAAAGGCTCAAGGAGTCTGCCTGATGATTGCTGATGGATAAGGCTAAAGCATATAAGGAATTGTCCAGTTGTGATGAATTCCTTTTTAACAATCTTCATTTGCCAAACAATGATAAATAAACTGATTGTTGCTTTACTCTGGAAGGTATAAAATGTGAGGTGTGTTTTGTGTCCATTACACAAGCTGTAATCTAGAAATAACAACAAACAAACTGCTCATCATTTGACTGCTGGAAGATACGAAATGCAATGTGTGTGTTGTATTCAGTAAACAAACTTCAAACTTTAAACAGTAGCAAATAGCAAATAAACTGCTTGTCATTTGACTGCTGTAGGGTACAAATTGTAAGGTGTGTGCTGTATTCATTAAACAAACTTCAAACTTTGAACATTAACAAATAACAAATAAACTGCTTGTCATTTGACTACTGTAGGATACAAATTGTAAGGTGTGTGCTGTATTCATTAAACAAACTTCAAACTTTGAACATTAACAAATAGCAAATAAACTGCTTGTCATTTGACTACTGTAGGATACAAATTGTAAGGTGTGTGCTGTATTCATTAAACAAACTTCAAACTTTGAACATTAACAAATAACAAATAAACTGCTTGTCATTTGACTACTGTAGGATACAAATTGTAAGGTGTGTGCTGTATTCATTAAACAAACTTCAAACTTTGAACATTAACAAATAGCAAATAAACTGCTTGTCATTTGACTACTGTAGGATACAAATTGTAAGGTGTGTGCTGTATTCATTAAACAAACTTCAAACTTTGAACATTAACAAATAACAAATAAACTGCTTGTCATTTGACTACTGTAGGATACAAAATGCAAGGTGTGTGCTGTATTCATTAACCCTTTGACTCCCTTACCATCTCTGCCAGCATCCTGCATTGTCAGCCATGATAACAAAGCAAAGACTTAATCTTATCACTACATCACCCTATCCACCAGCTTCCTGCAGGAAGCTGTTGGATAGAGTGAGGGAATGAAAGGGTTTAAACAAAATTCGAACAATAGCAAACAAACAGCTCATCACTTGACCGCAGGAACGTAAAAAATGTAAGGTGTGTGCTCTTTCCATTAAAAAAAATCAAACTTTGAACAGTAGCAAATAGCGAATAAACTGCTTGTCATTTGACTGCTGTAAAGTACAAAGTACAAGGTGTGTGTTTTGTCCATTCACAGGTGGAAACTGCCAGACATCGATGATTGCCACCATCTCCTTAGAGGTGCACAATTTGGGAGAAACCTTATCTACCTGTCGCTATCGCTCAACGAGTCGCCTGCATTGCCAACCATGCCAGGTAGGATGGTTGTGAATGTGTGTGTGTTGTTGTGTGTGTGTGTGTGTGTGTGTGTGTGTGTGTGTGTATGTGTGTGTGTGTGTGTGAGAGAGAGAGAGAGAGAGCTGTGTGTGTGTGCACATGTGTGTGTGTGAGAGAGAGAGAGAGCTGTGTGTGCGTGTGTGTGTGTGTGTGTGTGAGAGAGCTGTGTGTGTATGTGTGTGTGTTTGAGCTGTGTGTGTATATGTGTGTGTGTGTGTTTGTGAGCTGTGTGTGTGTATGTGTGTGTGCATGTGTGTGGTGTGAACTGTGTGTGTGTGTGAGCTCTGTGTGTGTGTGTGTGTGTGTATGTATGTGTGTATGTGATGGGCGTTTTGGTGGTTCCATGATACCTGTCACAGACCATCTTAGTAATCTTGTGCACCTTCCTATTGCTCTCCTCTCCTCTGCTGGCTGCATCTTCTGACTGATTTGCAAGATTGTCCATGTACACCTGGTTTTATGCTCTTGCCATCATCTTCACAGTTCAGTTAGCTTCCTCATAATGTTTTTGCTCTCTGTCTGTCTTTCTGACTTGGCCTCCACGAGTTGTTTTCTTTAGTGCTCTCCTGTATTCCATGGCTTGCCAAGTGTCTGTTGTAATTCACTCTCCTGGAACAAACTTCCTCTCTCAGTCCGTCAGCAACCTACTTTTGTCTCCTTCAAGTCCGCTCTCAAAACTCACCTTTTCTCCTCTGCATAAAATCCTGACCTCACTCAATCCCCTCTGCAGCCTGTCTCCACTCGGAGGGGAATCACATTGCAATATATAATTGTATATAATATACTCTCTATAATTTTCCATTGTTTTTATTCTTTCTCCCCATTTATAGCCGTGTGTGTGCGTGGGTGCGTGTGTGTGCGTGCGTGTGTGTGCATGCGTGCGTGTGTGTGTGTTTCAGCGCTTAGATTTGATTTTATCAAGATTTTGCGCTATATAAATATTGTAATTATTATTTATTATTACTCTTTTCTCTCCTTCAGTTCTGTTCTCAGGGAGGCTTTGCTGGTGTGGAAGTATGCTGCTTTGTTTTTGTTTCTTTTTGGTAAGGAGTTCATCTGGGTCTGGCTGTGTGTGGATCATCAATGTCTGCTAGAACTTGGAACTTGTAGTGGTGGTGTATTATTATTGTGATGGTGTAACATTGTGGTGGTGGTGTAATATTGTTGCTGCTGTTGTTGTTGCAGGCGGAATGAGGAAATAGATGACAAGACCCTGATACAGCAGCTGAAACGTCGTGTGGCTGAGTTAGAGACACAGATGGCTTGCTTAAGACTATCAGCACAAGTCGCAGAGGTTTGTGTCCCTCTGTTGTGTGGTGTTTGTGAGTGTGTGTGTGTATGTGTGTGTGTTTGTGAATGTGTGTGAGTGTGTGTGTGTTCGTTCAGTCATTATTTCTTTTAACGTCTATTCACATATGTGCTTTTAGATCAATGTGTGTGTGTTAGTGTTTGTGTGTTTTAGTGTTTGTGTGTGTGTGTGTGTGTGTGTGTGTGTGTGTGTGTGTGTGTGTGTGTGTGTGTGTGTGTGTGTGTTGTGTGTGTGTTGCTATAAACAAAAGATGAGGGGTTTTTTTCACATAAAGTTACAAGTGTATTCATAGTTTTGTGTGTGTGTATAGTGTGTGCATGTGTGTGTATAATGTGTGTGTATAATGTGTGTGTGTATGTGTGTGTGTAGTGTGTGTGTGTGTAGTGTGTGTGTACATGTATGGTGTGTGTGTGTGTGTGTGTGTGTGTGCGCGCGCATGTGCACGTGCACATTGCTGTAGAGAAAAGAAGAGGGTTTTTTTCACATAAAGTTACGAATGTATGTATGATTTTGAAAGGTAACATAGTTGTGATTTTCAGGATGAGGAAGGGGAGAGAAGGGAGGCAGAAGAGATGACCAGCAAGCTGACAGATGAAGACAAACTGTCCTGTGCCCAGGTGGTGCAGGAATACCTGGCTGGTCGCATCGCTGATCCTGTCACTGCAGGTGGGTTGAGTCATGGCCAGTTGTCTGCAAGTAGTGATACTCATTGCAGGTCTTCATGTACGTGGACGTGGATTCACACAGGCATGGACAAATGCATGTTTATGCACACTTATCCATACATATATATGCAGATACTCACACACGCACGCAGGCATGCATGCATGTATGTGCACACGCGCACGCACACACACACACACACACACACACACACACACACACACACACACACACACACACACACACACACACACACACACACACACACACACACACACACACACACACACATGGTTTGTTGTTAGAATTCCAATCTTTTTCAATGCATGTATGCACAGTGTTTCGCCTACACAGTGCAGGTGGAAAGTAGGTGCGTAGTTTGCACACTGTCTTCAGCGGGGGTGCATGCTGGGTGTTTTGTTTCCCTTTTTTTTTTAAGTATTATTGCACTAACACTTTTTTATTTGCGCTCACCTTTTTTCCTGTACCATTCTGTATGCCAGTTCAGTAACCCAGAAGATGGAATATTTCTTACAATGCTGTGATGATGATGATGACAGTGATGATGATAATCATGATACTATGGAGTTCCATCTCGGATCAGTACCGTGTGACATGGCGGTACTGTATGCTATAATGCTTACTATCACAATGTACCCTACTGTCAACCAAGCCTACAAACTTTGAGCAACACTCTCAGTGATGCATGCATGAAGTGGATGAGGCTTGACTGTGTAGTCCCAGTCTTCCCAGTGAGCCCATAACTCACTCCACTCTGGATTGGAGCTCGTTGAGAAAAATTCCACACTTATTTTGACAGGACTGATGAGGAGTCAGACTCACAATTTCCAGTCGGTTGTCCATGGCACTGACCACTGTACCGTGGCAACTGGTCATTCAGAATGTTTTTGTTTCCTTGAGCCTCCGGACATTAACGTGAATTACAAGCTCTTTAACCCTTTGTCTCCCTCACCTTATCTATTGGTTTCCTGCAAGAAACTGGTGGATAGGGTAAGGGAGTGAAAGGGTTAAGTTTTTGCAGCTGGTGGATCAGATGTGGGAGTGGAAGGGTTATCTTGCATGTCTGATATTCAAAACAAGAGTGACAACCAAAAAAAAAAACACACACACACACAGAATAGAATCAGAACACATATTTGATATAATAGAACAAGACAGACACACATTTTTGGCCAGCTGACCTTTGTCAAGCAAATGCAAAAAGACAAGAATAAGTACACAAAAATTAATGGGAAGAAAACAGCAAAACGTCTCTGATGTTTCGTCCAGCAAGAGAAAAATCAGTGCATGTTTGATGTTCACCATGTGTATACATATGAAAGAGGTTTAGGCTGTAACAGGCCTGCACACATATTGAGCGGAACAAAAATCGCCATCTTTTACTCGTAAGACAGGAGATACCCAGGCAGGATTGAACCTAGATCTTCCAGTAAGATGTCCAGCATCTTGTTCACTTAACTATCCCTCTATCACACAGTATTTAAAGATAGTTGTTAAAAGCAATCAACCAACCAGCTGACACTGGAAGAAACAACAGTTGAATGATTTCTGTCTTGACCACTTGCTGTCTTCCCTTCCTTGTCCCAGGCATCACCAGTCCCTTCAAGTTCCGAGAGTGTCTGCGAATTCTGAAGAGGATGGTGATGAGTAAGTACTTCCAGGACAAACTGGCACCGGCCAATCAGACACCAGCCAGCAGGGGGGTCACCCTTAATGCAACCAATCAGAGCGCAGGGAATACAGCGGGACCAATCAGAACACAGAGGTGACAGAGGGGTGGTGGAGGTGTATGGAAATACTCAGATCTTGAAGCTGGATGACGCTGGAGAAAGGTAAGACTGGAGTTGTACAGTGTTGGAAAAAGATAAAACTTGAGTTGTACAGTGTTGGAAAAAGATAAAACTTGAGTTGTACAGTGTTGGAAAAAAGATAAAACTTGAGTTGTACAGTGTTGGAGAAAGATAACACTTGAGTTGTACAATTTTGGAAAAAGATAAAACTTGAGTTGTACAGTGTTGGAGAAAGATAACACTTGAGTTGTACAGTGTTGGAAAAAGATAAAACTTGAGTTGTACGTGTTGGAGAAAGATAACACTTGAGTTGTACATGTTGGAAAAGATAAACTTGAGTTGTACTGTGTTGGAAAAAGATAAAACTGGAGTTATACAGTGTTGGAAAAAGATAACACTTGAGTTGTACAGTGTTGGAAAAAGATAACACTTGAGTTGTACAGTGTTGGAAAAAGATAACACTTGAGTTGTACTGTGTTGGAAAAGATAACACTTGAGTTGTACAGTGTTGGAAAAAGATAAAACTTGAGTTGTACTGTGTTGGAAAAAGATAACACTTGAGTTGTACAGTGTTGGAAAAAGATAACATTGAGTTGTACAGTGTTGGAAAAAGATAACACTTGAGTTGTACTGTGTTGGAAAAGATAACACTTGAGTTGTACAGTGTTGGAAAAAGATAACACTTGAGTTGTACAGTGTTGGAAAAAGATAAAACTGGAGTTGTACAGTGTTGGAAAAAGATAAAACTGGAGTTGTACAATGTTGGAAAAAGATAAAACTGGAGTTGTACATGTTGGAAAAAGATAACACTTGAGTTGTACAATGTTGGAGAAAGATAAACTTGAGTTGTACAGTGTTGGAAAAAGATAACACTTGAGTTGTACAGTGTTGGAAAAAGATAACACTTGAGTTGTACATGTTGGAAAAAGATAACACTTGAGTTGTACAGTGTTGGAAAAAGATAAAACTGGAGTTGTACAGTGTTGGAAAAAGATAAAACTGAGTTGTACTGTGTTGGAAAAAGATAACACTTGAGTTGTACAGTGTTGGAAAAAGATAAACTGGAGTTGTACTGTGTTGGAAAAAGATAACACTTGAGTTGTACATGTTGGAAAAAGATAAAACTGGAGTTGTACAGTGTTGGAAAAAGATAAACTTGAGTTGTACAATGTTGGAAAAAGATAGAACTTGAGTTGTACAGTGTTGGAAAAAGATAACACTTGAGTTGTACAATGTTGGAAAAAGATAACACTTGAGTTGTACATGTTTGGAAAAAGATAACACTTGAGTTGTACAGTGTTGGAAAAAGATAAAACTGAGTTGTACAATGTTGGAAAAAGATAAAACTGGAGTTGTACAATGTTTGGAAAAAGATAAATACTGGAGTTGTACTGTGTTGGAAAAAGATAAAACTTGAGTTGTTACAGTGTTGGAAAAAGATAACACTTAATTGTACTGTGTTGTGAGAAAGATAACCACTTGAGTTGTACTGTGTTGGAAAAAGATAACACTTAAGTTGTACTGTGTTGGAAAAAGATAACACTTGAGTTGTACTGTGTTGGAAAAAGATAACACTTGAGTTGTACTGTGTTGGAAAAAGATAACACTTGAGTTGAACTGTGTTGGAAATAGACAAAACTGGAGTTGTACAGTGTTGGAGAAAGATAACACTTGAGTTATACAGTGTTGGAAAAAGTAACACTTGATTGTACAGTGCTGCTTTGTATTCACCAGAAACCTGCACGTCTTGTTTAATGTTCCAATTGTGTGTTTGAATTGTAATCTTTGTAAATGTTTTTAGTCACTCTAACCCAGTCGTTGGAAAGGTAGAAACAGCTTAATTGTATCTGTATGTTTTTCTTTTCAATGCTGCCAATAATTGAGAACAGCACAACTGTATCTGTCATTTTTTTCCATTGTCGGCAAGAATTGAGAATGGCTTAACTGTAGCTGTGTGTGTGTTGTTTTTTTTCATGTCCGGTCAATAATTGAGAACAGCTCGATTGTATCTATTTTTCCAAATGTTAGGAAGAACTGAGAACAGCTTACCTATATCTGTATGTTTTTTTCTTGTAATATTACTAATTGAGAACAGTTTGATTTTATCTGTGTGTTTTGCCCTGTGCTGTCAATAATTGAGAACAGTTTAACTGTATCTAGTCATTTTTTTCTGTGATGTCTATAATTGAGAACAGTTTAACTGTGTCTGGTCATTTTTTTCTGTGATGTCAATAATGGAGAACAGTTTAACTGTATCAGGTAATTTTTTTCTGTGATGTCAATAATTGAGAACAGTTTAACTGTGTCTGGTCATTTTTTTCTGTGATGTCAATAATGGAGAACAGTTTAACTGTATCTGGTAATTTTTTTCTGTGATGTCAATAATGGAGAACAGTTTAACTGTATCTGGTCATTTTTTTCTGTGATGTCAATAATGGAGAACAGTTTAACTGTGTCTGGTCATTTTTTTCTGTGATGTCAATAATGGAGAACAGTTTAACGTATCTGTAATTTTTCTATGATGTCAATAATGGAGACCATTAACTATCTAGTTTTTTCTTTTCCAGTGCTACCAGTAATTGAGAACAGTTTAATTGTATATATATTATATATATTGTGTGTTGTTGTGTGTGTGTGTGTGTGTGTTTGTGTGGTGTGTGTGTGTGTGTGTGTGTGTGTGTGTTGTGTGTGTGTGTGTGTGTTGGTTGTCTAGCACTGCCAATACATCAACTCAGCCAGCGGCAAACCCTGTCATGGACACGGATGAGTTGATCCTCAACATACAGAGATTGTACGCCGCCAGTCGTAGAGGTGAGTTTCAGGGGGAGGTTGATCCACTACCGGTAAAATTTGTTTGTTTAATGTGCACAAGACTCTATGAAAATGTAGGGCTGGTTGTCAACACTGTAAATATGTTTCTTTAATGTGCACAAGACTGCATGAAAACATAGGGTTTGTTGTCAACACTGTGAACAATTGTCTTTAACTTGTACAAGACTGCATGAAAACATAGGGTTTGTTGTCAACACTGTGAACATGTGTCTTTAACATGTACAAGACTGCATGAAAACATAGGGCTTGTTGTCAACACTTAATATGTTTCTTTAATGTGCACAAGACTGCATGAAAACATAGGGCTTGTTGTCAACACTGTGAACATGTGTCTTTAACATGTACAAGACTGCATGAAAACATAAGGCTGTTGTCAGCACTGTAAACATGTGTCTTTAACGTGCACAAGACTGCATGAAAACATAAGGCTGTTGTCAGCACTGTAAACATGTGTCTTTAACGTGCACAAGACTGCATGAAAACATAAGGCTGTTATCAACACTGTAAACATGTGTCTTTAACGTGCACAAGACTGCATGAAAACATAGGCCTTGTTGTCAACACTGTGAAATGTGTCTTTAACGTGCACAAGACTGCATGAAAACATAAGTCTGTTGTCAGCACTGTAAACATGTGTCTTAAACTGCACAAGACTGCATGAAAACATAAGGCTGTTATCAACACTGTGAACATGTGTCTTTAACGTGCACAAGACTGCATGAAAACATAAGGCAGTTTGTCGGCACTGTAAACACAAGATTGCATAAAACTTAGGGCTGGTTTTTGGCTCTGTAAACATGTATTTGTAACATCTACACGAAACAATGAAAACGAGGGACTTATCATGCTCAGGTAGTTCCATATGTACTCCACCCAAATCTGCCAGCAGTTATCTGGCAGACTCCCTGAGCCAGCACAAAATTCTATGTACTGGCAAGGTTTTGAAATGGGGAGATGGTGGGGAGGGAGAAGACCTATGAAACACAAAGCTGACAGCACCAGAATGATAGAAACATTAACCCTCATTACTCCCAGACCTATCATCCTGCAGAAAGCTGTCGGACAGGGTGAGGGAGTGAAAAGGTTAGTTTTTGTCTTGCTGATGTGGTTGATGATGCAGGATGCTTGTGGGCAGGCTGTGGGAGTCAAAGGGTTAAGTTTTTGTCGTACTAGCATGGTTGATAATGTAGGATGCTGGTGGACAGAGTATGGGAGTCAAAGGGTTAAGATTGCCAGCAGACAGCCGGGTGTTTAATGCTGCAGGCTGGGACTAAACTCACAGTATCAGCTCTATCAGAAGAAACATCCAGCCCGTGTAAATAAGCGTGGCCTACCCTAAGGTTGAGCCTACATCCTTAGTGTTGTAAGCACAGCACTGTAACAGCTGAGCTTGTTCGGTGTCTGTTGATGCTAGATATAATCCTTGGTATCACGTTTTTTGTCTGCAAGCAACAAATCTTCATTGGCTGGTTGTCGATCATTTATTGATTTTTTCGTTTTGATCTGGCGCCACATCCATGCACACATCAACGTAGAATGGAATGTTAAAATGTAAACGTAGAGATACTGGTTATTGCCATGGGAAGTAACACATTCACAAGCCAGAACCAGAGGTTTTCAATCATGCAACAGTTGTTTCCCTTCAACCATTTACCACTGTATAAAAATGTGACCTACATGTTGTAATAGTAATGGTCAGCAAAATTGTTATGAGTTCATGCATCACATCATACATAATACACACACGCACACACACTACACACACACACACACACACACACACACAACACACACACACACACACACACACACACACACACACACACACACACACACCACACACACACACACGTGCATATACATATAAAGATATATGTATATGTCTATATATCTATTCTCTCTCTCTCTCTCTCTCTCTCTCTCTCTCTCTCTCTCAATATATATATATATATATATATATTATATATATATATATATATATGTGTGTTATGTATTAAATATAGTTATATAGATATATATGAGGTGTAGAAGAGAGGTGTGTGAGAGAGTGAATATAGTGACAGAGACAGACAGACACAGATTAGATAGATAGATAGATAGATAGATAGACAGATAGATAGATAGAGATATCTGTATATGTATATATGTATATATTAATTGCCTCAGTTTGTTTTCATGTTTTCGTCAGAGCAAAAAATTCGTCAGCAAGGCACAACACAAGAGCAGCCATCCACTCCACCCAAAATGGCCGTGACACGCATGGAAGTCTACAAGTCCCCTTATGAGCGAAAGAGGGAAAAGGAAATTCGAAAAATGTCTCGCCGCCTGGAGACAATGAAGAAAAGCCATAGCACTCAGGAACAGCAACTCCAGGAGTTACGCATGAGCACTGCCTTTGGAGAGCTGACCAGTATGGAGGCTATCATCAAGTTAGTTGCGTGTGTGTGTAAATGTGTGTGTGTATGTGCGTAAGTGTGTGTGTATATGTGAGTGTATGTGTGTGTCTGTTTGTGTGTGTCTATGTCTGTGTGTGTGTGTGTGTGTCTCTGTTTGTGTGTCTCTGTGTGTGTCTGTGTCTGTGTGTCTGTCTGAGTCTGTGTGTGTGGTCTGTGTCTGTCTGTCTGTGTTTGTGTCTGTCTTTGTGTCTGTGTGTGTCTGTGTCTCTGTGTGTGTGTCTGTGTGTGTGTCTGTGTCTCTGTGTGTGTGTATGTCTGTGTATATGTTATGAAGGGAGGGGGGTAATGGCTTTGTATGCCCTTGTGGCATCGGGTCTGTAGGGGGCATTCCATACTACTGGGGAATCCAGCGGCTGGGTCAAGCAAGTCAGTTTGTCGCTGTGCAACAGCAGTATCACTATAGTCTGTATCATGCACTGTGGTCTTACAGTTGTGTTTCTAGATGGTTGTAAGAGGTCTTCTTTGAGGAGTCTTCTATTAAGGGTCACCCTTTATGTGTCATGTGGGGGTGGTGTGTGGTGTGTGTGGTTGCATTGTGTGTCCCAGGGCAGTTAGAATCATGAAGAATAGGGCATTTGCCCGGCTGCCCTGTCATAAAATATTGGAGAGATGTGTTGATATCCCAGGTCCCTCTCCTTGAAGGCTGATTAGTCTTCTTTCCTTTCAGAAGTCTTAGTAAAAAAAAAAAAATAAATAAATAAAAAAAAACTAGGTGATGCTGCACTGCGGTGATACATTATCAAAGGAGAGAGCAGCGCAAGTTTCACATGATAAATCCACTGTGGAAAAAGAAGTAAATATGAATGAATATGAATATGAATCATCAACAACATAAGAAAATGCCAGTCAGCATGTGAAAAAAAAAACATTACAAAAGAAAGGAAACAAGAATGCCAGAAAATTGTGGTGATATTTTCAGAAACAAAATCCAGGTGACACGAGAGCAGATCGCTGACCAGCACGCTTACCTGCTCCACCTGCGACACACGGAGGCCAGTCAGGATATTCTGCAACAGGAGAAACTGGTGGAGGATCAACTGATCAAGAGAGAGGTCAGTCATTGTGTGTGTGTGTGTGTGTGTGTGTGTGTGTGTGTGTGTGTGTGTGTGTGTTGTTGTGTGTGTGTTTGTGTAGTTGTGTGTCGTGTTCTTTTTGATTTAACGTCTGTTCACGATGAGTGTTTGTGTAGATGTGTGTGTGTGTGTGTGTGTTGTAGATGTATGTGCGTTTGTTTTGTAGATGTGTGTTTCTGTGTCTGTGTGTATGTGTGTGTTTCTCTGTATGTTTCTCTGTGTGTGTGTGTGTTCTCTGTATGTTTCTGTGGTGTCTGTGTGTGTCTGTGTGTGTGTCTCTGTGTTGTGTGTCTCTGTGTGTGTCTGTGCAAGCATGTTTGACTCTGTGTGTGTGTCTCTGTCTCTGTGTGTCTGTGTGAGCATGTTTGACTCTGTGTATCTGTCTGTGTGTCTGTCTGTGTGAGCATGTGTGACTGTCTGTGTGTCTTGTTCTGTGTGAGCATGTGTGACTCTGTCTGTGTGTCTGTCTGTGTGTCTGTGTAAGCATGTTTGACTGTGTGTGTGCCTGTGTGTCTTATCAACATCTTGACACCGTCTGCAACAGGCCAAGTTCCAGAAGAAGCTGGAGGAAGTTCTGCAGAAGAAATCAAGCCTGGAGTCTGAGGTCACACAAGGTGATAACAGTTCAGAGGACAAAGACGCTGTAGAAGGTCAAGGTCAGGTGAAGTCAAACGCTGCCAAGCAGCGCAGTCTGGAAGATCAGTTCTCTCAGTACAAGAAGCGGAACGGCACACTCAACACTCGACAGGTCTTTGACATGCTCAAGTCGGAAGAGAAAAAGCAGACTAAGGTATGTCTGTGATGGTCTGGTTTCAGTTTTGTAGTATTCTGCATTTTTCTTCTTCTTCTTCACTTTCATTTTCATTTTCTTCTCTTCTTCTTCTTTTCTTTTCTTTTTCTTTTTCTTCTTCTTCATCATCTTCTTCTTCTTCTTTCTCTTCATCTTCTGTTTCATCTTCCTTCTCTTCATCTTCGCGCGCACGCACACACACGCACACGTGCGCGCACCACGCACGCCGCATCACGCACCGCACGCACGCACGCACGCACACACACACACACACACACACACACACACACACACACACACACACACACACACACACTACAACATACAACATACACACATACACATTCTTGCACACCCACACATACACGCACTCATATGTGCGAGTGTTCTGTTTGTTATTCTTGTAGTAGGCCTAGTTGTTTGATTAATGAATTGGGGGTGGAGGGTGTTTATTTTGTGTGTTGTTATTTGTTTTTTTTTGTTTTTATAAGTGCCACCTTTTTGGAGAAACAGTAGGGTTTATGAGAGATAGAAGGCGGCAAATATTCTATCATTTGTATAAGTGTTCAAATTAGTGATCAAGAATTGTTCAGCAGTTGCATTTGGTATTTTCCCTCTATAGGCTTCAGTCTCACCATATTGTGGATTGTCCATGTATAAATGTTGACCATCTTATGGGCTTTGGGTTTTTTTGTTTTGTTTTGTTTTGTTTTTATGTTTGGTTGGTTGGTTGGTTGTATTGTTGGTTTTTCCTCAGTATGTAGCTTCTTCTGTTGCTGTTATTTTTTAACACTGAAACTGTCATGCAGGTGACCAGCCAGACAGAGACGGAGAAGAAGTTTCTGATGACCAAACAGCTTGCCCTTAGGGAAGAGGCCACACGTGCAAAGTTGCGGGAACTCAAAGAAATGATGCGCAAGTCCCGTGAGCAAGCGCTTACGGGCCATGCTGACACAACCAGGTTTCCCGTTAGTGCTTTCAGTGGTGTGGCGTACCCATCAGGCCCCGCCAGGGTGCGTGGGATGACAGAGACGCACACATGACTGAGACTCACAAAGACACCCGCTGACTGAGACTGAAGGTCAGAGCTTCAGTCAGACATTTGTAGTGGAGAAACCAGGTGGTAAACAGTCAGGTCTGACGCTGGATGATCTCGAGACCAGTCTGACTCGTGGAGATGACGGCGACAAGACTGCCCCTAAAAATAACGTAGTGAAGCCCGGTGTGAGTGGTGCAGGGGTGCATATAGCACAGAGTCACAACCCCCCTCCCCCTACCTCAGCCAACAACCCTTCACGCTCTAGCTCTAAAGCGGACTTGAAGTGGGAGGCGGCATACTCCCGGCCCTCCACCGCCCACAGCGTACGCTCTCAGGAGTGGGTGGACCCCCCACAGAGAACAAGCATGCCCGGCACCTCTCACGTCAGTGGTGGGGGCGGGGGGATCATCGACACCTTAGCCGCCGTACCTTCACCGGAATTGTTGAAAGAAGGGGATAGACGGCTCAACGGAGCCAGTGCCAACAATAACAGTTCTGATCATTCGGCAGAAATGAACGGTGTCTCCCCCGATCCTGGGCCAGGTTTGTCGCAAGGAAAAGTGACAGAATCAGACAGACACCGTCACCATGGTACAGGTATAGATAGAGACAGACCCAGTCACCACAACAAAGAGTCTGATCATAAAGGCACTGAAGACCCCCATGAGACGTACTCACCTATCGTGATGCCCAGCGAGTACGTCCGCAGCATGAACAGCAAGGACAAGTTTGACGCCAGAAAGATGGGGCTGTCCCAAAAACGTTTGACTCCGCCCTGTCCTCCATGCTCAACGACGAGTCCAGAACGGTTTCCTATGGACTGGAGTACTATGACAGGTACGCCCGTGAGGCCAAGCCACCCACGACAAAGACGGTGTCGACACGAAGTCCTGAACGACACTCAACATCTCAACGTAGTTCTGAGCGACGTACAACTGCTGCCTCCACCTTGCCCAAAGATCACTCTGGGAAGTTCACCAGCGCCTGGGGACCTGAAGCCAAGGGGTGTTGTAGTTGTACATTAGTATCACCAGATTTTTCAGCAAGGGGGGTGCTCTTGGTCACACTTAGATATCACCCCAAGTAATTGTTTTACAAGCCAAGGTGGGTGTTGTAGCTCTTGGTCACACTTAGATATCACCCCAAGTAATTGTTTTACATGTTGACCATCTTGTCAGAGAAGCTGGAAAAATATTTTGAATTTACGTCTCAGTCAGTTCCCAGGAAAGTGATTGCAGATTCTGCCACTTGCATACAGAAAACCCCACAAGATCAACAGCTTGTGCACAAAATAAAAAAATGACACATTTTATATTGATGAAACCAAAGATATTATCAAAACTTGTTTTGGTTTTCTGCTGGTGAGGCAGACTCCCATCTCTTATGTTTGATCAACCATGGCAAAATCAGACATCTCCTGACATAGTCAGATTTTTTTTCTAGACCTGTTGACAAATGTTACTTTAGCTTAATAGTCGAACTTGTTTAGTGCCAATATGACGTGAGTTGACATCTGTAGTGTATCCTGAGTTTTCCTTGTCTCCACATGTTAAAAGCTGTTCTGAAATTGGTAGCTGAAGCAGTGAATTAACCTGAATATAGCAGAAAATCCATGTATATCATATACTTTATGGGTTCAGCAGACATGTGAAAGAGATCTAATGTTTTTGTATTGACATATCAAAGGAAATCTGTACTTCGGAGGAATGAAGAATAAATTGCTAGTGACCTTAGATAATCATGTTGAAAATAATGTTCGATGTGTATGCATGTTGTTTCGTACTGTACAACACATGATAACATATCACAAAACACACAGTGTGATAACAACTGGTGTCCGTTTCAGAATTTCTCAGTCGCCAAACGTCTAACCCAGTTTCTGTCGGATGACAAGAGCAGAAAGCCGTCTCCATCACGCACAGGTGGGTCCATCAGTCAGTATGGTTCTGTGGACTTTGTGTGTTGCTGTCTGGTGTTGAGTTTTTGCTTTTATTGTTGGTTTGTTTGTTTTGTTAAATTCATATTCGTGCATTTTCAACAAGATATTACTATTTCCTCCAGCCAGTTAACAGTGTAAAAGAAATAATATCAAATCATCTAACTTACCGGAAAGTCCAGAAAGTCATAAAACGTACGATCACAAATCACAGTCACTAAACACAATAAAACAATTGCATCATAACTCATTCTCACATCATTGTGATGTATTGTCCCAACAGAAACAAACAGCACCACCAAAACCACCAAGAGTGTGTCCTTCTTGGAACGGCTGACCCAGCTCCATGGAGAAGAGGTGCCTGCCGACAATGAAGTGACCTCCCCTCGTATCCAGGCACTGAAGGACACGCAGCGAGAAAGCACCTACATGGGACGCATCCAGGCCGAGAAAGAGCGCGTGGCCAAGATACGACAGGCCAGACAGGCAGCCGAGGCCATTCAGCGAGCGTGGCGACGTCACTGTCGGACTGCCAAGTGACTGACGTGATGTTTTCGTGGTACAGTGTCCTGTGCTGTTACAGTTGACAGTTACAGTCCCGGCGGTGCTGTTTTTGGCATCAATTGAGATCTCATGTGTGATTGGAAGGTCGTGGATGTGGATGTAGTTTTGTTAATGGGTGAAAGTGTTTGTAGGATTTGTTGTGTACACATGATTGGAAGGTCGTGGATGGGGATGTAGTTTTGTTAATGGGTGAAAGTGTTTGTAGGATTTGTTATGTTGTTGTTAGTTATCTTGCAAAGAAGATCTCTTGTCCTGATCTCAGTCATTACATCATAAATTCCGTATTCAGTTGGGCAATCATAAATAACAATAACAGTAAAATAATATTGAACTCGCTCGATTCTGGGAGTTATCTCCCCAGCTATTCACCACAAACTGAGCATTTGTACGGGTTAGTGATAAATCACAATAAATCAGATAATCAAAGCTAGTTAATGAAATTTTAAGAAATGAAAAATTTGTAACACATTGAGTAGTTTGTGAGAAATTATGAGACTTTGTGACTGAAGATTGCATTTTCTGGAGATAGGTTAACATGCATATTTTCGGTTCAGAAATACAGTTCAGTCAATTTTTTCTCACCTTTTGGGTCAAAGATCACCTTGTCATAATATATAATAATATATTTATTTAATAATATATTTTATTATATAGCGCAAAATCTTGATAAATCAAATCTATTTTTTTTTTTTTTTTAATATTTTATTTATATATATTTATTTATATAGCGCAAAATCTTGATAAAATCAAATCTATTATTATTATTATCACACATGCCACTCAAATAAAATCGGTACTAACTGATCAGAAATGTTTATATAGAGAGAGTTGATTATTGAACATGTCTGTTTTTTTCAGATAATTTTGCAAAGTATATATTCATAAAAAAATGTTTTATGTTACTTAAGAAACCCCCATTCAGTGACCAGTGAATTTTGAAATTTTGAGTTACATTTATAAAAAAAAGTTGTGATACGTGACAGGCTCAGTTAAGCCTGTCTGATGTGGTGTGTGTGTGTGTGTGTGTGTGTGTGTGTGTGTGTGTGAGACTGGTTAGCAGTTTATGTATGTGTGTGAGGTGGTGACGGTGGGATTTTGACTATTTATTGACTGTACCTCAATGTGAGGCATACATATAACCACTGTACAGTTGAGATAACCACTCAGGCATTCATGTTGAAACAGAGATATGTGTCATGTCTGGAATGCATGCCAGTGTGTGCTGTCTGCGGGAAAATCGTTGATGTCTTGGATTCCTATTAACAGAATGTGAGATCTGCTACTGCTGGTTGTGACAAGTGCTGTACTGCCGATTGTCTTTGTGCGAGCGTTGTTAGCAGTTACAACACAGCAAGTGTTTCTGTCCTCATGATTGTGCATGGAGTTAGAATGGAGCTTGTGGATGTGGCATTGTTGTGTTAGTGAATTATTGGGAGAGTTTGTCACTTTTTTTTTTTTTGTGACTTGTGAGGTTTAGATGTCTTGCTAAGACAGTTGAACTGTGAAGTTTACCATGAGAGAGTGGAGTTAGTCATTGTGCTTTTGTTTTCTGAGTTGTGAGGTTGTAAGTATAAAATTGTAGTGTTACAACGGCTGAACGACAAAGTTTATATGGGACTGGAGTTAGTCATATTATTTTTTGTTTCGTGAAGTGCGAGGTTGTAGATGTAAATTTGTAGTGTTACAACAACTGAACTGTGAAGTTTATCGAGGATTGGAGTTAGTACGTGTGTTTTGTGAATTGCAAGGTTGTAGATGTAAACTTGTGTGTCACAACAATTGGACTATGCAGTTTATCGAGACAGAGAGTCGAGTTTGTGATAGTAGTTTTGTTTTGTGTGTTGTGAGGTTGTAGAACTGTATTGGAAGAACAGCTGAACTGTGTGAATTATAGTATGTTTGATAAATGAGTTGTGAATTGTGAGGATGTAGATGTGGAATTATAATGTAAGGAAAACTGAATTGTGAAGTTTTATGTGAGAGTGTGGACTTAGTCATATTACTTTTGCTTTGTGTGATTGTGAGGTTCTAGATGTAGGATTATAATATTAAGATAACTGAACTGAAATTTATTGTGAGAGTAGTAGTAGTTTTGCTTTTCAGTTTTTGAGTAGTTGGGTTGGTTTATTACACTTCTTCATTCTTTTACAGCGTCTTTGTTTTCTCTTAAAATCTTGGGTACGGACGTGGTTATTCATACTTATTACTTTTATGCATTTTTGTTTTTTTAAATCTTGTGTGATTGTTGTTATGTTAGGGTGTCTTACCACAGCATTCCCTGGGTTTATCAGCATCAGGAGAATGATGCATTGTTGATGTCTTGTTTCTGTGTCAGGTTAGGTGTCAACTTGGCTGTGGCTTGATGATGTGTGTGGTTGTACTGTAAGTGGAAATGTGTGGACTTTGGTTTTGTAAAGTGTTGAGTTTGCCAACCTTGAAGGAGCCATTGTGGTCACTTGGGTGATAGTCTGAAAGTGAAAATGGATGTCTGAAGGTCCAAACTGCCTCAGTGTCAAATTGAATGCACACTGAGTTCTACAGTGTTCATTGTTTGTGCACACACTTACACTTTGTTTTTCTCAAAACAGCATTTCTGAGCTCAGAATAATTTCCATATGCACCCGCGCCACGTATGTGATGGAAAAAGATCAAAATGATCATGGTATAAGCCATTAGCCTGCACACAAATCCAATGTACTCATGAGGCCATGCTGTTCTCCCTGATTTACAGATTCTGTATACTATTGTCTATGCATTTATCAGTCCGTTACTGAAACAAATTTAGGCTGTCTGTAATGTCCTAGGATGCAACAACTTTAAAAGTTCCCATCCAAGCCGAAAATGTCACTTTACTCTAAATGGTGTCTATATATTACCCACATAAAATATTGAGTCCCAGTGCAACACAAAGACTCAATGACTGCACCCCTCGCCATAAAGATTTAATTTCCACTCCCTCCATCTGTCCTCAAAAATACAGACTGCCAAAACTGTGTCCAAACTGGTAACACAGCATGTCTATCCTTGCCATTCCACTGAGTAGGACACATGCATTCTCATCATTACTGCAGGAATTCCTCAAGCTTGTTCACCAAATGAACAGGAAGCAAAGAATAGCGTACTTCTTGCCCAAGAAGATAGCATGTAAGGTAATTCATAGCGCCATTTCTGGAGAAAACGTATGAATGCTGTAAGAAAAAATGGTCACGTGATTGTGCTGGCATAGCACTGTTTGTTTCAAAACAAGTGTGACTGCCTGTGTTCTGTCTTGTCCGGTTGTGTTAAATATGCGTTCTGATTCTGTTTTCATGTTGTTTTTTTCTGGTTAGTTTGTTTACAATATCCTGTGGATTACGTTGATTCCAAAGGTCACTTGCCATCACTGTGTATATTTCATGCTGAAAATGCTGTCCCAAGTGCCTTTATTTATTTATATGTACTTTTGTACATGGGACCTGACAAGAAGCCTGCAAGGAAGTATGCAGTCTGCTTTATTTGATATGGTTGTCGATGCATGTTAGTTATGTTTTATTGTCTGCCTTGTTGATGATTGATTATTGATGCGTGTTTGATTTAATTATTGATGTGTGTGTTAGTTGGAAAGAAAGCTTGTGCACAGTGTTTTTTGTTATCATTGTTGCCGGTTTTTTGTTGTTTTTTTTTTGCTGTAATTTTTGTAAAAATGTTTGATAATCATTTACCACTAAAAAATTATACACTATAGATACATACATCTATGAAAATTAACTATACTTTGTCCATGATGTAATGTATATTATTACATTTCTTACAGTTATCACAGGGTTTGTCTATATAATTTCTTACACATATTTTTGACATTGTGTAAAGGACTAAGTTTTGTTCTTACTGTTTTGAAATTAATCAGTAAAATATGTCTTCACGAATTTCTGTGTATATTTTAATATTTAAAACAAAAATTATTTACTTATTTGATTGTCTAGTTTTACACATTGTATTTCATTTAACAAGCAAAACACAAGTTTGTGAAAGTGCATTTAAGAGAATAATGCTCCGAAGTTTTAATGGTTTCTTTGGGTATTTAAACATAACACGGATGTTGGCCTTGTTTGGTTATGTGCCAAAAGTGCTTTAATAATTTATTTACTGCTATATGAAAAAAAGTCTACACATCTTGCCCCAGTTCAAGTTTTCTGTATATGTACACGTAAACTAGTTTCCTGTGACTGACAGGTCTGGCATTTTATTATTTCACATTGAAAAATTAAACTGCATTTGTAAGAATACATATGGCCTGTACTTTATGTGTGGAGAGAGAGAGAGGAAGAGAGAAAGAGTTGTGTGTGTGTGTGTGTGTGTGTGTGTGAGAGAGAGAGAGATTGAGACAGACAGTTAGACAGAATGAGACCTCTGTCTCACAGACAGACACAGAGAGAGAGAGAGAGAGGCATAAAATGTGAAGAAAAGATGAGAAAGAGAGAAAGACAGAGAATGAAATGTGTGTGTGTGTGATAAAGAGAGACAGACAGACAGAGACAAAGAGAGAGAGAGAGTATGAAATGTGAGGTAAAGATATTAGAGAGAGAGTGTGTGTGTGCATGAAATGTGCAGGGCTCCCACTGAGGAAAAGCAAAAATCCCTGAAAATCAGGGGGGGTTAGGGTGGAGGGGGGGGGGGGGGAGGGACTTGCCCACCTGGAAAATTTTCAAAATTTATGTTTAAAATGGCACAATCTGACACATATCTGAGCTTAATTTATAGTTCTTTATAGTTTTTTTTCATGGAAAAAAATTTTTTTTCGCGGATTCTCACTCTCGGTTTTAGCAGGAATTTCTTGGAAAAATGGAAGCCCTGAATATGAAGAAAAACTGAGAGAGAAAGAGAGAGAGTGAAATGTGAAGGAGAGGTGAAGTGTGTGTTGATGTGCACACACAGGTGCACATGAAGGAGAGAAAGCATGCATGTGTGAGGACAAGACAACAGTGCTGTGTTTTCATGAAAGAGAAAATGGTGAGTAAAAAAGAAAAGCAAGCAAGAAAAAGAGCCAGCCAGTGTTGGACCAAAGAGGTAACAGACAGACACACGAAGAGAAAGAGAATTACCACACAACAAAGTATCCGCTCCACAAACCTCTCCACCGACAGCTTGTTCATTCCACAGAAGAACACAACATCAACGTTTATTGTTGACAGATTCAATCTACATCATCATCACCTGGTCCCAAAATGAATAGTCTCTCAACAGATTAGATGATGCATTCCATTTTCACCAATAACTCCCTGATCAATTGCTGATTATCAGTAACTCGGTGATCATTTCCTGATTATACCAACTATGACTATTTCACAATCAAATTTTAATCATTCCATTTGTGTAAGTAATTTACTGATCAAATCTTAAGTATTTGTTACTTTCACCATTTCCTAATCAGCTCTGTGTCAATAATTCAGAGATTATTTCATGACCACAATATATTTCTGTAAAATATTTCCTGAGCATGTCAAACCAGTGTGATAATGCCATGACAATCTCACTGACAAAACATTTATTGTCAACATGGACCTTACTCCATCACCTGATCCCATCTTTCTTCCATTTATTCATGCAGATAGTAGTCATTATGTATACAGTTTTGAAACAAAAATATTTTGAGTTCAATCAATCTTTTCACCAACGCATCTTAAAAATCTGTTTCTCAATGGCTTGAAGATGACAATCAAATGGGCTTGTGATCTCAAATGAATACCTTTAAAGCAAAATAATCATCACACGAAGTCTAATATTAATCTATAAACAATGGTCTTCAGCTCTGAGTGACAGGAAATAATCTGCCATTCTTATTGTATACATTCATTCATTAAAGATAGTCATATTTAACAACAACAAAATATTATTTCAGAAATGAGTAATGACACCAAAAGACAAAAAAAAATCATAATACCAAAGTTCAAACAAAAAAATATAATTTCCTGACTGAATCACATCTGAAAAGTAAAAAAAAAAAGAATGACCACCAATACATAACTTAACCCAGATGAAGTAATGAAAAGGCACAGCACACAGAGAATTGGATTTGTAACAATTAACACCAACGGTCATTCTGATTATATGGCAGTGGTTTTACTAACAGTGATATTAAAAAATCATAAATCTGACAAAGATTAATCTAGTTGGCAATGGTAATTACAAAATCATAAATCTGACAAAGATTAATCTAGTTGGCAATGGTAATTACAAAATCATAAATTGGCAAGATTAATCTAGTTGGCAATGGTATTACAAAATCATAATCTGACAAAGATTAATCTAGTTGGCAATGGTAATTACAAAATCATAATCTGACAAAGATTAATTAGTTGGCAATGGTAATTACAAATCATAAATCTGACAAAGATTAATCTAGTTGGCAATGGTAATTACAAAATCATAAATCTGACAAAGATTAATCTAGTTGGCAATGGTAATTACAAAATCATAAATCTGACAAAGATTAATCTAGTTGGCAATGGTAATTACAAAATCATAAATCTGGCAAAGATGTATCATTATACATAAAAATTTTGAGCTCAAATGTTCGTAATATATTGCTAAAATTCAGACAGAAAAAAAGAATCTGACCTGATAAACATCATTACAAATCTACATGTATGCACTGTCAGAAATCAGTAGATATTAAAATATGTAATACCACAAATGTCACAGACAAAAAGCAAAGACCTCAAAACATTTTTGACATAAGGAGAAATCAGAGGTAAGAGGGGTTGGTGTGATGGTTAAGTGGCTAATATGCCTGGCTTCCAGTTGTAAGATCTGGATTCAATCCTGCCTGGCACTAAACATGGAATTTTTCCATCTCCCAGGTTAGTATGAAGACCTGTTACTGTTTATATGTTACTGTTTATATGTACTGTTTATATGTTACTGTTTATATGTTACTGTTATATGTTACTGTTTATATGTTATGTTTATGTCCCCTTCATGTGTATATACGCGTGCAAAATATCACACATGCACGTTAAAGAATCTGTAATCTGTGTCATGTTCGTAACTACACGTAAACTCGAGGTTCCAGAGTTCGTTGCCCATTGAGGCCTCAACGTTTTTCATCAGTTTGGCCGTAAAATCAAACTGAACATCTAGTCTATTGGAAGGGGATGAAAAACGAGTCAGACCCGTGTGCCTTCTGGCCTGAACATGCTAGAAGATCCCAGACAGTTGAAAATTGTGATGAGCAAGGTATTCGCCCGGCTGACCTAGCATAAAATACCGTAGACATAGTTATTTTCCCAGGTCCCTCCCCTTGAAGGCCAATTAACCGTCTTGCCTTTCTGACACCCTAGTCAAAAGAAAAAAAATGGTTGGCGCCGCACCATAGCAATGTGCTCTCAGCAGAGATAGCAATCCGCATTTCATAATGTAAAATCTATTGTGACAAAATGAATATGAATAAGTGAAAAAAGAAGAAACATGCACACTGTGCAGCAACACACCATCTGCACTGTGTGAGAAAAACAACGAGCATGCACATATGCAAGAAACATCAGAAAGCTATAAAGTAACAGTAAAAAAGAGGCAAGACAAAGAATGGCAGGGTAGGGGTGGGGAAGTGAGACGGGGGGGGGGGGGGGTTTCTGGGCTAAGGAAAGATTCTTATCTAGTAAAGCTGAAGACGAACGTAATACCTGAGACCACAAATATACTCCTCATCCGTTCCTTTCTTCTCCAGTAATACTTGTGCACAACTCAAGATTGCCCTATACCTGAGGGTTTAGACTTCTGTCTATGAGATCTGTGAACTGTATTCTGTTCATCAATACACAAGACAGTAGTAAGACTATAGAACAATCTCTATTCCCAAAAAGATATTCACAAATTATGACGAAGCTGAAAGCTTTGTAATATATACAATGGTTTGTGCTACGTGCTTTGTGCTACGTGGTTGACCTATGTTCTCTCTCTACTCCCTGTGCTGTTTTAACTTGCGTTCATTACATGAGTTCCTACATTGCTTCAACTCATTCACAGTGAAGCACATCACCTGACGTACATGCTGACGTCATTGTTCATGACAATGTGCATCTCATGAAATGCCCATAATTAGATCTAATTTGTGACATCTGCCCTCTTGCAACTATCTACAGGCGTGCAGAGGAATAATTTATCAGTTTTTTTGTCTCCTATAGACTGTAGCTCAATTGTTCACCAAGATGTCTCGACTCTTCCAAAATAATATGAATGAGAAAAATCCAAAACTTTAAAAAACAAAATGGTGCATCTGTTGAAGCGACAGCTATACATAGCAAGTGAAACTTTTGTAAAACTTTGATCACGATACACAGTGAGTGTAACGTTCACAAAATTTATCATGCAAGAAGGATCAGACAGGGAGCTAAGTTTATATCATCACATATATTACCATTTATTAGACACAAGATACAATATCCCATGAACCTATGATGGTAAGGAGCTATATTTATACCATCATTTATAACACACACAAAACACATTATCTAGGAGCTATATCATCATTTGTAACACACAAAACACATTATCTAGTAAGCTACATTAATATCGTCATCTATAACATACAAGATAAAACATCTAGTGGATCTATGACAGCAGAGAGTTACATTTATACTATCATTTATTACGTACAAGATATACTATCCAGTGAACACGAAACTAAGGAAACTACATGCATACCACACACAACATCTCATGAACCCACAATGACAGGGAGCTACATTTTTATCATCATTTATAATACACAAGACACAATAACTAGATACTGTAAAGTGTGAAGGTCTGCATTTACTATGATTACTGGTAAATGAACATCTAAACTGTAGAGTGTGAAGGTCTGCATTTACTACAAATACTGGCAAATGAACATCAACTCTAACCTGCAGAAGAGTGTGAAGGTCTACATTCACAATGATTATTGGTAAACGAACATCTACTCTAACACACAGAAGAGTGTGAAGATCTGCATTTAATACCATTAACCCTTTGACTCTCATACCCTATCTACCAACTGCAAAAACTTAACCCTTTGACTCCCTTACCCTATCCACCAGCTTCCTGATGGGATGAGGGAGTCAAAGGGTTAAGTTTTTGCTTTGGTAGCATGGTTGACAATGCAGGATACGGGCAGACTAGGTGTGGGGGGAAAAGGGTTAACTGTTTGCCTAGGCAAGACAAGCACTATTTGAATAACTCAACACCTAATACACCTACAAATGTTGGAGAAAGTGACAACAAATGCCAGGTCTGACCTGGCTGGTCGGTCAGTGTTACAATTACATCATGACTGCTACTGGTATTCAGTCAGGACAGCTGAGACTGCAAATGCTATTGCTCTATGTACTTAATAAAGTAGTACCATCCCTGATATCCATAACTCTATCTCTATTTCATAAAGTAGCAACACTCCGATATATCCATAACTCTACATATACTTAATAAACTAGCAACACTCCTTAACATCCATAGTTCTATATATAATTGATAATGTGATGATGTGAGAACCTGGCCAGCTCAAGGGTTTTATGTGCAGGTTTAACTCAATCGAACTGTGCCGTACACGGCTGTACGTCACCTTTCACACTGCATGGAACTGTGCCTTATGCGGGTGTACGTCGGAGTTTCAACTTTTTTTGTGGCCCTAATAAAGGAATAAGGGAAGTAAATCATGCACTAGAGTGATCTTGGGTCTTTTATTTCACAGTTCCTTCCCTTAGACCACGTTGTGAGTTGTATGTTTGCTTTAGTAGCAGTTTTTCGATGCTATATGCTGGTTCTTTGTTTTCGTCTGACTGTCAAGATGGCGTCAAGAAGCACCCGCCGATTTGCACACAAATTCATTGTTCTTGATTACACCAAGTAAATAGGAGGTGGTGTTTGTGTTATTTCACATAAACTGTACATTCTTGTGTAAATATTCCTGTGGATAATTGGTTTCACTGGTGGAAAAAACATTATATGGTGTAAATATACGGACTCGGCAAGAGGATATCTACCCCCTTATGGTCACCTGTTTCCTTCACCCCTTCTATCAAGATGAACAGACTACCAGTTTTGAAGCAAGTAATGTCTGTATGTGAACACTTCAATGTTTCCAAAACTGTGTTTCCAAAACCGTTTTCCTTTTGTGTATGACATTTGTTGTTAATTTTTAATATTTTTTTAAAAATCACCCAAAATACTGCGATTTCGGGGGTTGTCGCAGTGCGAAATGTTGCGGCTTGAATGAGTTAATGCTTGTGCCATCATCATTCTGGACCTTCTCCATCACATGACGCCTGTGACATTAGTGCATATGCGAATCATTCTGAGCATGGAGACGACATCTTGAAAAACTGACACTTAATAAAGTGGCAATACTCCCTGACATGCATAACTCCATATATACTGAATAAAGTAGCACCTCTCCCTGACATCCATAACTCTATACAAATTAAATAAAGTAGCAACATTCCCTGACTTCCATAACTCTCATCTATACTTCATAAAGTAACAAAACTCTCTAAGTAACAGCCATGGTTTTATATAATCATACTTACAAGTAAGAAAACTCCCTGATATCCACAGCTTTATATACTTAATAAATACAAGAAAATCCCTGACATCCATCACTATAAATACTCAATAAACCAGCAAAATTCTGACATCCATAGCTCTATACATATTTAATACAATAACAAAACACCCTGACATCAACGGCTCAGTCTGCATCCTGGCTACAGAAAATCATTTGACATACAACTCTAAAGACATTACATTCGGGAAGAAAAAAACCCAGATGATCCCACAGTTGTATCTCCATCTAAAACATATAAACAGTAGAGCACAAGTATCTGATTACACATCCTAGACTAATTCATACAACACAGATCCTAGTCAAATAAAACCTTGTCATCCTTTAAAGAAAATACAGCACAAACAGCTCTGACCTTCATATAGACAGATATACAGCTGAAGGGATTCAGGACATGAACTTCAGCAGAAAACCATGTGTACAACCAGTGAAGTACACAAAGTTCAGAACAAATCTGCCAGCTCTGTGTTCATTCAGTAGTCTCGTGCAGGGTTTCTTTGTCAAAGATGTACTCTCCCATTCCGGACCCCACGCGTTTCAGGTTGGCGACGTAATCGCTGATGGTCTTGATGCTCTCCACTTGTTCTTTCAGAAAGTTGCCTTCAATGAAGTCACACATCTGAAGCCACAATACAAATACATTCAACATCACATATAGGCTCATAAAATAAATCTGAAGTCACATACATACACACAAAATACATCCACAGTCATATACATACACACAAAATACATCCACAGTCATATACATACACACAAAATACATCCACAGTCACATACATACAAAATACATCCACAGTCACATACATACAAAATACATCCACAGTCACATACATACAAAATACATCCACAGTCACATACATACACACAAAATACATCCACAGTCACATACATACATACAAAATACAACCACAGTCACATACACACAAAATACAACCACAGTCACATACATACATACAAAATACAACCACAGTCACATACACACAAAATACAACCACAGTCACATACATACACACAAAATACAACCACAGTCACATACATACATACAAAATACAACCACAGTCACATACATACACACAAAATACAACCACAGGCACATACATACATACAAAATACATCCACAGTCACATACATACAAAATACATCCACAGTCACATACATACAAAATACATCCACAGTCACATACATACAAAATACATCCACAGTCACATACATACAAAATACATCCACAGTCACATACATACACACAAAATACATCCAAAGTCACATACATACACACAAAATACATCCAAAGAAACATACACACAAAATACATCCACAGTCACATACACACACAAAATACAACCACAGTCACATACATACACACAAAATACATCCACAGTTACATACATATACACAAAATACATCCACAGTTACATACATATACACAAAATACATCCACAGTCACATACACACACACAAAATACATCCACAGTCACATACATACACACAAAATACATCCACAGTCACATACATACACACAAAATACATCCACAGTCACATACATACACACAAAATACATCCACAGTCACATACATACACACAAAATACATCCACAGTCACATACATACACACAAAAATACATCCACAGTCACATACATACACACAAAATACATCCACAGTCACATACATACACACAAAATACATCCACAGTCACATACATACACACAAAATACAACCACAGTCACATACATATACACAAAATACATCCACAGTCACATACATACATCAACAAAATACAACAAGTCACATACATACACACAAAATACATTCCACAGTCATATACATACACACAAATACATACCACAGTCACATACATACACACAAAATACATCCACAGTCACATACATACACACAAATACAACCACATGTCAACATAAACATAACACAACAAATTCATCCACAGGTCACATACATTACTACACAACATACAACCACAGTCACATACATACACACAAAATACAACCACAGTCACCATACATATCACACAAAATACATCCACAGTCATATACACTACACACAACATTACAACACAGTCACATACATACACACAAAATACAACCAAAGTCACATACATACACACAACATACATCCACAGTCATATACATACACACAACATACATCCACAGTCACATACATACACACAACATACAACCACAGTCACATACATACACACAAAATACAATCCAAGTCACATACATACACACAAAATACACCACAGTCAATACATACACACAAATACAACCACAGTCACATACATACACACAAAATACAACCACAGTCACATACATACACACAACATACAACCACAGTCACATACATACACACAACATACATCCACAGTCACATACATACACACAAATACAACCACAGTCATATACATACACACAACATACAACCAAAGTCATATACATACACACAAAATACAACCAAAGTCACATACATACACACAAATACAACCACAGTCACATACATACACACAAAATACACCCACAGTCACATACATACACACAACATACAACCAAAGTCATAATACACACAAAATACAACCACAGTCACATACATACACACAAACATACAACCAAAGTCATACATACACACAAAATACATCCACAGTCACATACATACACACAAAATACATCCACAGTCACATACATACACACAAATACAACCAAGTCACATACATACACACAAAATACATCCACAGTCACATACATACACACAAAATACAACCAAAGTCACATAATACACACAAAATACAACCACAGTCACATACATACACACAAAATACAACCAAAGTCACATACATAAAACAAAATACATCCAAAATCACATACATACACACAAAATACAACCAAAGTCAATACATACACAAAATACATCCAAAGTCACATACATACACACAAAATACATCCAAAGTCACATACATACACACAAAATACATCCAAAGTCACATACATACACAAAATACATCCAAAGTCACATACATACACAAAATACATCCAAAGTCACATACATACACACAAGGAGAACAGTGGCAGAAACTGTTCAGACATTTGCCTTCCAATAACTTAAACTTGTGGTTCCACGGTTAGTCCTCCTCATGAAGGCCTCAGCTTTTCTCCTCAGTTTGACCAGAAAATCAAATGTCCAGTCCTTCAGAAGGGGATGAAAAAACAAGGCCAATTTGTCTTCTTGCATATCTGAAGTCTTGGTCAAAAAAAAAAAAAAAAAAAAAGGTGGCACTACACTGTGGTCATGCGCTCTCAAAGGGGAGGGCAGCCTGAGTTTCACACGGTAAATCCATTGTGACGAAAGAAATGAATGTGAATATGAACATTATGAATATGAATGTGATAATACATCTCTAGTCACAAACACACACACAAAATACACTCAGTCACATACATACAAAATATATTCAAAATCACATGTATATTCACAAAATACATCTGAAGTCTCATATATACACACAAAATACATTGAAGTCACATACATACACACAAAATACATTTGAAATCACATATATACAAACAAAATACATTGGAAATCACATACAAACTCACAAAATACACCCAAAATTTCATAAATACACACAACATACCAATGAAATCAGACTCACACAAAATGCATGTGAAATGGCACATATACACAAAAATTATTGCATACAAACATACAAAGTACTCTGAAACTGAATACATAAAACAGTCATCACTGAAGTGACATGCAATACATAAAAGAATAAAGAACATGGCTCCCCTTGGCTTGTTGGCGAAGAGGGTAGCTTACTCCCTATCTGAATTTTTTGAAGGTATTTCACCCTCACTTTTGACTTTCAGAGTATCTTCTCATGAAGTGAAAACAACAATACTTTAAAACACAATTCTATTGTGTCATCTCTCGGTCAATTATGCCATATACTGGGCCAGTGCAGTCTATTTAACTTTTCAACCACAGAAAGATGAAAACATAAAATATGCATCAGTGACTAAACGTGTCACTCACACATACACACACACACACACACACACACACACACACACACACACACACACACACACACTACTCACACATACACAAACAACACCACACACACACACACACACACACACACACACACACACACACACACACACACACACACACACACACACACACACACACAGTCCTACTGAGTCACACACACATGTTTCAGTCTCAGTTTCAATTTCTCAAAATGACATCTCCACGCTCAGAATGAATTCCGTATGCACTAACGTCACAGGTGCCATGTGATGGAGAAGATCCACACATATGCAAGTGTGGAAGTACATAAGCATATAATGATGGCCCATCAGAGGATTGAATCCACAACCTGTGTGTTATCAGCATGAAATCTGAACCAACTGAGCAAACGGGACCATCACATTTGTTACCCTTTGACTCCTGCACCCTATCCACCAACTGCAAGAACTTACCTCTCCGACTCCCTCTCAATATCCACCAGCTTCCTGCAGAAAGCTGGTGGATAGTGTGAGGGAGACAAAGGGTTAAGTTTTTGCTTCACTAGCATGGTTAACAATGCAGGATGCTGGTAGACAGGGTGCTTGAGTCAAAGGGTTAAATTTCTTACCTTCTGACCCATCCACCCTATCCACCAACTGCAAGATCTTAACTCTTTGCCTCCCTCACACTATCTGGTGGATACAGTTTCCTAGCATGGTGCACAGTGCGGAAGTGTAAGGATTAAAGATCCCGCAAGCCCATGTTGTTGGTATTCAGCAGCTTATGGAAACAATAGCGATCATAAACATCTATCAAAGACATACAAAATATGCAGACTGTGCAGCAACGTAATAACTGCACAGTGTGGCCCCCCCACAAAATCAACAACAACAAAAAATGCTTGCACCCCTCCAGCTCTCCCTCCCATCCTCCCTCCAAAAAAAAAAGAAAAATAATCAAAAGAGGAAAAAGGGAGATAACGAGTGTTAATAACCTGTGGATCATTGTGGGAGTCAGCACACTGGTGTAAATCCAGCAGGGCTTGGTTGATGGAACTCTCCAGGAGCAGAGCCGCCTGCATGGCCTCCAGGCCACTGCCCCATTCGTCAAAGTCAGGCTTCTGCAACACACACACACACACACACACACACACACACACACACACACACACACACACACTCACACACATACACACAATCACACATAAACACACACACCATAAGAATTCTTAACTGTTCTTAACAATACGAAAGAGACACAAAAAACAACAACAGAATTAAACCAGCAAAACTGATGAATCTCACACACACACACACACACACACACACACACACACACACACACACACACACACACAGACACACATACACATACACACACACACACACACACACACACACACACACACACACACACACACTCTTCAACATCAAACCTGCAATACAGGAGACCAAATTCATCTCTTCTTTACATATACAAAACAGAAAAACACAAAATGTCCACTAAACCTGTTACATAAACCACCAGCATCAACTCTTCTCTGTACAAATATGCAACAAAAAACTGAGTTTCTACAGACCATTATCGTCATCTCATCTACGTCAGACCCAACGGTCAAGTGGTGAAGACTTTAGCACTTTCAATCAAAAGGTCTGGGGTGTGTCCTGGTTACAGTGTTGTTGACATTTCCAAAGTCAGGATTCGTTCCTGCTGGAGGATATAGGCCAGTCAGTACATCATCATCATCATCATGTGCTGTGCTGCATGGCGCTGGCAATCATGACCCTCCATACAAATCTATCCCTTGTCGCTGCAAGTGCATCTCCCACCTTCTCCATCCTCAGCCACTCTGCAAGTCCGTCCAATATTTTCTCCCTGTGTCTACCTGGTGTTCTCTTTCCCTCCAGCTTTCCTGTTGTGACCAGGGGCTCTAATTTCTCTTTCCTCATAAAGTGTCCTATAAATGTTGCTTGTCTTTTTCTAATCTTCTTTATGAATGATCTTCTTCAGTTCTTGTGTCTGCCTCCTTCAAAACTTTCTCATTTGTTTTCTTTGCAGTCCATGGAACTCTCAACATTCTTCTTAGAAACCACATTTCAGCTGCTTCAGTTTTGTTCACAAAGAACTCTCTTCCTGAGGTTAGATAGGCATCTGTTGGTAAGAACACTTTTCATCCTCTTAAATGCTGTTTTGGCTTGGCCTTTTCATCTTCTTAAATGCTGTTTTGGCTTGGCCGATTCTGCTGGCTATTTCTGATGTGCATCTGCCATCTGGTGAGATGTCCGTTCCCAGATCATCTCAGTACATGATGGGGAATTTTCAAATCTCCCAGGTCAACATGTACGCAAACTTGTTAAAATCTTAACTCCCTTCATGTGCATACACACACAGATTATCAAATATATATGCCAAATATCCAGTAACATATCACTGTTAGGTGGTTTATGTTGACATGATAACACCCTCACTGTAGACCCACTGAAGACAAAAGTATGCAGACTGTGTATAAACATACAACATGCATAGCGTGGGCCAAACAATATGCGTACACACATAAAATTGGAAAATCACTACTCCGAACATTAAAGAATATATCTACCATATGGTACAAAATATGATATTGTAATTTGTATGTGTCTATATTTATATATATACATACATACAAACATACATACTACATACATACATATACATACATACATACATACATACACATACATATGTACACACGTACACAGATACATATGATATACATACACACATATTGTTACAGGTCTGTTTATGTGTGACTGACAGAAATAGAATGAAAGTAGACTGTATGTGTGTAGGTGCGTGTTCTATGTGTTTTCCCCAATCACATACAACCCTCCATTCAGTCACTTCAACAACCTCTGCAAACAAAATAGTAAATTTAAATATTTTATAATCAGTCAGAATCCCTCAGTTCATCCCCAAACATATAATAATAGAGACAAATATACAACATCTAATCAGTTATAGAAACATAGTATCGTAACAACCACCGCACACTTTTACAGTCACAGGAACGTAGCATCGTAACAACCACCGCACACTTTTACAGTCACAGGAACATAGTATCGTAATAACCACCGCACACTTTTACAGTCACAGGAACGTAGCATCGTAACAACCACCGCACACTTTTACAGTCACAGGAACGTAGTATCGTAACAACCACCGCACACTTTTACAGTCACAGGAACATAGTATCGTAATAACCAGCGCACACTTTTACAGTCACAGGAACGTAGTATCGTAACAACCACCGCACGCTTTTACAGTCACAGGAACGTAGTATCGTAACAACCACCGCACGCTTTTACAGTCACAGAAACATAGTATCGTAACAACCAGCGCACACTTTTAGTCACAGGAACGTAGTATCGTAACAACCACCGCACACTTTTACAGTCACAGGAACGTAGCATCGTAACAACCAGCGCACACTTTTACAGTCACAGGAACGTAGCATCGTAACAACCAGCGCACGCTTTTACAGTCACAGAAACATAGTATCGTAACAACCAGCGCACACTTTTAGTCACAGGAACGTAGTATCGTAACAACCAGCGCACACTTTTACAGTCACAGGAACGTAGTATCGTAACAACCACCGCACACTTTTACAGTCACAGGAACGTAGTATCGTAACAACCACCGCACGCTTTTACAGTCACAGAAACATAGTATCGTAACAACCAGCGCACACTTTTAGTCACAGGAACGTAGTATCGTAACAACCACCGCACACTTTTACAGTCACAGGAACGTAGCATCGTAACAACCAGCGCACACTTTTACAGTCACAGGAATGTAGCATCGTAACAACCAGCGCACGCTTTTACAGTCACAGGAATGTAGCATCGTAACAACCAGCGCACGCTTTTACAGTCACAGGAACGTAGTATCGTAACAACCAGCGCACGCTTTTACAGTCACAGGAACGTAGCATCGTAACAACCAGCACACGCTTTTACAGTCACAGGAACGTAGCATCGTAACAACCAGCGTACGCTTTTACAGTCACAGGAACGTAGCATCGTAACAACCAGCGCACACTTTTAAGTCACAGGAACGTATCATCGTAACAACCAGCGCACACTTTTACAGTCACAGGAACGTAGTATCGTAACAACCACCGCACGCTTTTACAGTCACAGGAACGTAGTATCGTAACAACCACCGCACGCTTTTACAGTCACAGGAACGTAGTATCGTAACAACCAGCGCACACTTTTATAGTCACAGGAACGTAGTATCGTAACAACCACCACACACTTTTACAGTCACAGGAACGTAGTATCGTAACAAACACTGCACACTTTTACAGTCACAGGAACGTAGTATCGTAACAACCACCGCACACTTTTACAGTCACAGGAACGTAGTATCGTAACAATCACCGCAAACTTTTACAGTCACAGAAATGTAGTATCGTAACAACCACCGCACGCTTTTACAGTCACAGGAACGTAGCATCGTAACAACTACCGCACGCTTTTACAGTCACAGGAACGTAGTATCGTAACAACCATCGCACACTTTTACAGTCACAGGAACGTAGCATCGTAACAACCACCGCACACTTTTACAGTCACAGGAACGTAGTATCGTAACAACCACCGCACGCTTTTACAGTCACAGGAACGTAGCATTACAGTCATAGAATGGTCTGCCGCGCCATCACACGACCACCGGTGCCATTGCACAGATCTCGTCTATTCCCCACAGAGAACCTCTGTCCTCAGTGCCTGGTGTCCTCTCGTCCTTGTCCTCCTCTGATACCGTTTTTTCCCAAAAAAACCCTTGTCCTGTTGCCTTAGTACCCAATCAATAGTTCCTTACGTAGTTTCATATAACTACGTCATTGTACCATGTATGTAACACGTAAAGCTTTTTTTTTTTTCATGGTGATGACGTTCATCAGAATTCATGTCATCAGTGACGTGCCAGCAAAAGAACACTTGATCATTCCACAAAAGCAAAATGAGTCAAAACGCCTTATACAACAGTAACAACGAATATAAAAGCAATAGTGTGAAAATAATAAAAGCACATCCGTCACACTACCCCCCCTCTACGGAAAAGACAATGACCGAATTGTCTTTGAGAGGGCACTCATGGAACCATTTGATCAACTGAGGATCGCGAGAGCAGATCTGGCAACATACTGGACTTGGCAAAAATGGGGCGAACCTCAAAAGAGAACTCCTGCAGTGACAATGCCCTCGTTCAGAAACAGGGGAAATCCGCCTGACACGATCAATCGTTACCTTATGAAACGGCGTTCTATTCACAGGTATGGCAGCCAATGGCACAGAAGAAACTTTTTCCTTCGGAACTGTCCTCTGGCACACATGGCATGAAGAGACGTACTTCGCGACATCAATGGTCACTCCTGGCCAAAAGAATTTCTCTCGTAGCCTGGCCAGCGTTTTGCAAGCCCCGCAATGCCCAGCTAAAACAAGATCATGTGAAACAACAAGGACTGATGGTCGTAACGTAAATGGGACGACGACCTGTTTCCAAGACCTGGAGCCTTTTTGGAACGTACGATAGAGAACACCATCTGTCACATGGAAGAAGTGAGGCGTTCCACCAGCTGATCTAACTTGTCCAGACTGAGCTAAGTAGAAGCATTGCTTCAGCGAAGCGTCCTTCTTCTGCTCTTGAATAAGTTTATCTGGAGTCAAGTCCACGACATCAGACAACTCAGATAAAGGTTTCCTCTCAATCACATGTTTGCTTCTCGCACTTACGACTGCCGCCAAAGAGAACGAAACAGCCTCTGTATCAGATCTCACTGAATCATTCACACCAGGAACATTGCCAATGATAATATCAGCAACTGGAGCCTCCAGTACACAACACACAACAGCTCCAGACAGATATGGAGACTTGACCTGAACCGCAGCCAATTGAAATTTCTCAACACGACCACCAAACAAAATACACTTAATTGACTTACCAAGATACTGATCATCTTTCACCAAACGTTTGCAAACTCCACACACAGTAGCTCCTGTGTTTCGCAAGATCGAACAAGACTCACCATTTACAGAACCAGACTCCAAGTGTAACTGACCCATGAAATCCTGAACGACTGAACACACCACTGCTGCACATCCTGAAAGCTGATGCTCTGGGCCCTCACTATCTTCAGGTACTACTGCTGAATGTCCATAATTCGGACGAAACATGCAAGAACCCCTTGGGTGACTGAGGGTGCATACTCCACAAGGGTCCCTTCCTGACCTTCATGGACAAGTGTCAGACTTGTGACCAACACGTTTACAAAGCCAACAGGTAAATGTACTCTGACCACTTCCTTCACTAGACTGACTGAAGCGGCCACCTCCACGGTAACTACCAGCACTTTGACTACGTCCTTGAAAACCGCGATTGCCTCTGTAACCACCTCTGGGAAAAGGTCGTGTTTGTCCCTTAGAGCCCTGAGAAAAAGAGCGATTTACTTGACCAGAATAATCCTTACAACATCCCTGGAGCTCGACCTTGCTCACTGAACCAAACACTGTTGTTTCACTCTTGTGAGAAAGTGTTTTATTAGGGTGAGCATGGCGTTATGATTCTGCAGCTGTGATCATTTCAGTGAACCCTTTCTGATCTTTTTCACACAAGAATGTGGCTAAATCTTTACTAATACTCTCCATCAACTGTTCTGCTAGAAGGAGATCAACTAAACCTTCATATGATTTTTCAATTTTTGACAGAGAGACCCCACCTGTCAAACAAACGACGCAGCTCCACAGCATATGTGTCAAAAGGCTCGTCTGCGCCTGCTCTAGCCTGTCTGAATCTTTTTCTAAATCCTTCAAGAGTGCACTGGAACTTTTTAAGTAAGTTCTCCTTTAAGATATCGTAAGTGACAGTACTACCCTCTGAGAGACAATGATAGAGAGTGAGTGCAGTACCGTCCAGAAGAGCTGATAAGTATGTGACCCAATGCTCCTTTGGCCAGTTCAGATTAGTAGCATGAGTCTCAAACCTGAATAGATAAGAATCGATGTCATCTGTCTTTTCCCTGAATGCTGGAAGTTTGGGAAATGTTGGTCGAGGTGTGTGAGGCCTACCCTGATCAAAGTTAACTGAGCTACCTTCCTATCCAGTAGTCTGGCTAAGTTCAGCTTGTCTCCTCATTTCCAACTGTAGCTCTATGCGTCTAGTTTCTTCCCTTTGTAAAATCTGTTCCCTCTCTACCTAAGCCTGTTGTTTAGTCTTTTCTTTTTCTATTTCTATTTCTTTTTGTTTTTCTGCATTCCTTGTCTGCAATCTATCTTGTCTATCCTGAGTGTCTTTGACCTGATTGTTTACATACTCTATGAGCCTATCACCTTCCAATCCAAAGATTTTTCCTCTCTGAACAAAAGTCTGGAAAAGCTTATCATCTACAGAAACAACGTCAGTATCCGACATTTTCAATGTTGGTTGAATACACAAAAACAATAAACCCAAAAAGCACAAAATCACCAAAAGTTGAAATGTTTTCAAAGTCCACACAAAATATACAACAATGAATCTAAGTAAACAAAAATCCTAACACCAGTTGTGCCAGAAAAAATATCCAAGTATTATCCTCAACAGCAGTGGGGACACAACTCTCACAAAAATGTAGAATGCTCTCAGGCAAACTACAATCCAACTAGTGTAATCATAAAGAAATAATAAAGTTATTTTCAATCACTACATGTTTATGAAACTTCCTCACTGGGAAAACAAAAGAGAAACTCGGGGTCACCAGTGTTACAGAAGGTCTGTTTATGTGTGACTGACAGAAATAGAATGAAAGTAGACTGTATGTGTGTAGGTGCGTGTTCTATGTGTTTTCCCCAATCACATACAACCCTCCATTCAGTCACTTCAACAACCTCTGCAAACAAAATAGTAAATTTAAATATTTTATAATCAATCAGAATCCCTCAATTCATCCCCAAACATATAATAATAGAGACAAATATACAACATCTAATCAGTTATAGAAACATAGTATCGTAACAACCACCGCACACTTTTACAGTCACAGGAACATAGTATCGTAACAACCACCGCACACTTTTACAGTCACAGGAACGTAGTATCATAACAACCACCGCACACTTTTAGTCACAGGAACGTAGTATCGTAACAACCAGCGCACACTTTTACAGTCACAGGAACGTAGTATCGTAACAACCACCGCACACTTTTACAGTCACAGGAACGTAGTATCGTAACAACCACCGCACACTTTTAGTCACAGGAACGTAGTATCGTAACAACCACCGCACACTTTTAGTCACAGGAACGTAGTATCGTAACAACCAGCGCACACTTTTACAGTCACAGGAACGTAGTATCGTAACAACCACCGCACGCTTTTACAGTCACAGAAATGTAGTATCGTAACAACCACCGCACGCTTTTACAGTCACAGGAACGTAGTATCGTAACAACCACCGCACACTTTTACAGTCACAGGAACGTAGTATCGTAACAACCACCGCACGCTTTTACAGTCACAGGAACGTAGCATTACAGTCATAGAATGGTCTGCCGTGCCATCACACGACCACCAGTGCCGTTGTACAGATCTCGTCTATTCCCCGCAGAGAACCACTGTCCTCAGTGCCTGGTGTCCTCTCGTCCTTGTCCTCCTCTGATACCGTTTTTTTCCCAAAAACCCTTGTCCTGTTGCCTTAGTACCCAATCAATAGTTCCTTACGTAGTTTCACATAACTACGTCATTGTATCATGTATGTAACACGTAAAGCAATTTTTTTTTTTCATGATGATGACGTTCAGCAGAATTCATGTCATAGTGACGTGCCAGCAAAAGAACACTTGATCATTCCACAAAAGCAAAATGAGTCAAAACGCCTTATACAACAGTAACAACGAATATAAAAGCAATAGTGTGAAAATAATAAAAGCACATCCGTCACACGTATACATACACATACATATGTACACAAGTACACAGATACATATGATATACATATATACACATATATATACATACAATTCAGTAAAAATATCTTTCATGTACCTATACTTGTATACATACTTACATACATACATACATACATATATACATACTTCTATACATACATATACACATAGAAGCATACATACATACATACAGTATACATACATGTTACATACTTGTATACGTACATACATACATCCTTTCTCTCCCTGTTTTCCCACTTCTCCCTTCAGCCCAACTCACCTTGACGTCCTGCAGCAGAATGCGTCCACCCCGCATGTTCTGATAATCCATCAATTTCTGTGCGTGCTCACGCTCCTCGTCAGATTGCTTCTTAAAGAACTCATGGAACCCTTTAAGTGCCACTTCATCCCGATCAAAATGAAAAGCCTGTTGACAGAAAGAATACAAATGTGAAAAACAGTTCGGCAAATTGCGCAGATAAGCTTCTGTAACCTGCATCTTCTGAATAGCATTTGTGTAACAGCTTTGCATTAAAAATTTTTCTTGTCTCACACAGCATTGCAGGCTTTAGGTTTAGTTGCTAGCGGAAGGGGAGAGAACCTGGCCTCCTGATGCAGAGATAAGTGAGTCAGCCCCTCCTCTCTGCTGGGCGCGCGAGCCAGCGCTAAGAGTTTGTGAAAACACAGTACCCTTTTCTTTCCTGCTAGTACAAATTCATCCTGCTGACTACTGTGACGCACAACCAATCATAAGATAGGTCTTAAACAGTAGTTTCATATGACTCCAAACATGCCATATCTTTTGCAAACAAAACAGCTGAAAATAAAGGATAATCCGTACATAGAAGGGAGACAGGACAAGCTACCATGCGATATCACAGTCAAAAACATCAGTCTTCCAAACATGCTGTAAGTCACATCTGACTTTTCTCTCTGTTAAACATGCACCGCTCAGCAAGCTACATATCTCTGCCATGCAGTACACTGACCTGTTTCAGTATACATCTGCCCTGGGGAGCGGCAGGCTGTGATTAATTACCACACTGTTCTGGCACGGTGGGCGTGCGGCGGGGGCCAGTATCCGTGGCCTTATCTGATCTGACACCACACATTCCTTAGTCTGAGAGAGTGTTTGTACACATGTGTTTGTCGTTGGATTTGGGTCTGTATTTTTGTCAAAAGTGTGATCCTTTTCAGGGGTTGATATGCATGTAGGCTGGAATGAACAATCTAACTCGATATCAATATCACCACAATCACTACTTGTGGTGGCGTTTGTGACTGATACATTTTGGGGGATAGCACGTTTGGGTTTGGACGGTCTACCAGTTGTGTTCTGACTGAAAAAGGTTTTACACACAATACAGTCACTGATTGCAACTGATGGATCAAAAGGTTGTGTCCACAACACAGCACATTTCTGTATAGCCTCTTTGGCTGATAGTATTGTTTGCTCAGATGGTGATGATGAGTTCTTTAGTCTCAACAGCCTTGTGTAACATTTTGTGCAAAGTGTTGTGGTGTGTGTACTGCTTGAGTCATTAGACACAACTAAACCATAAAAATGTTCCATGTCAGAAGCATAGTTTCTGCACAACTTTGGGGGGTTCAAGTCACGGTTCCTTTTTGACCTCTTACCACAAACTCTACATGAAGAATTGAGATGAAAGGCATGGTCACTGTCTAAATGTTTTTCTCCTTCCATCATGGCTAGACCTGTGCCGTGATACTACTTGCAGTAGCACATGCTTTGAAGCAGAAACTATACAGTCACACACTTCTTTTCAACTCCTCTATAACGTTAAAGTCAAACTGTATAGTAAATCAAACACTCACATAGTACAGAGGAAATGTCCAACAAGCAACATACATAAATATCACATCCACAATAAGTCAGGTTTAGGAACCACAACACCGTAAACTTTGGTAAAATCCACTACACGTTAGCATGCCACAGTAGGGAATAACAGGGGCCAGCTGTCGGGTACCAGCAGGCCAGCAGGGCGCGGCACTGATAAGGGGGATAGGGTTGCCGCTGAACTAAACCTGAAGCGAAGTGAGTAGCCTGCAACGAAGTGCTCATTCTCTTTTCCTTACCTCTTTATCGATGGCACTCAACCATGTCATTTCCACAAGTGTGTTTCAGTATCTAGTCGTTTAGATATTGGGGTTCCCTTTTCAGTATCTAGTCGTTTAGATATTGGGGTTCCCTATCTGACAAGGACAGGATATACATACATGCATACATACGTATACATACATGCATATAATATATACATGCATACATACATGCATACATATATGCATACATACATACATACATACATACATACATACATACATACATACATACATACATACATACATAAAGAAAGAAAGAATAGGCTTTGGTCACTTAGTGATTGTTTGGCAATGTCAACATCTTTACCCATCGTCTCCTCTGTATCAAAAACAAAGTGAACTGGCATGCTTCATTCCATTTTTGTGTCAACAGGTGAAAATGTCCACAATACAGCTTTTGCTTAAATATCACCCTGGAAATGAATATTTCCTTTTCTTAAACAGCTGAAGACCCAATGTTAATGTAAACATTACATTAAAAGTATCAAAGATATGTTATAACAACACTAATTCAATAATTTCATTTTTATTGCACAGTCAGTCAAAGCATGCTCACAGCATTTTACAAAGTACTAGTCCATAACCTAACAAAATGTTTCTAAAACATTACTGAAATGGGAGTGGGGGTTGGGAGTGGGGGGGGGGGGGGTACCAGTAACATGCATGAATAAATACAGTTCATCAAGGATCACAACAGATAACATATAATCAAAAATAAATACTACTATTACAGTACTAGTGCCACCAGTACAAAAAGAATATAAAGATGAAAAACATCTGATAAATACAAGTGTCTCTCTCTCTCTCTCCCTCTATCTCTCTCTCTCTCTCTCTCTCTCTCTCTCTCTCTCTCTCTCTCTCTCTCTCTCTCACATACAGAGCTGCAATATGACTCAAACCAACACAATTTCTGGGTTATTTCTCTTTTTCTCTTTGTTTGTTGTTTATTTTTATACCAAACTGATGACCCAAAGGTCAAAACCAGTTGGTGTTTTGTCCACAGCATTCAGATACTAAAATGAAAACAGCACACTTCTTTTTCACACTAATCTCTCATCTCACCTGCAGTCACTTTTCTATTTCTTATACTAGAAAATTGGAAAAAAAAATTGATTTAAACTGCTCATCCATCATCACTGGCTATGAAGACGTATCTCATGTCTGATAACAAGGGCTTAGGCCTATCATATTACTTTGTAGATAATCTGTACTCACCTAATATTAGTAGGCTACTGTATTAAATCGGGTAAAAAGTTCTTCTTCTTCTTCTTCAGTGTTGAGGGCCCACAATCAAACTTGATTATTCTGGCGCCTATAGTATAAGTATAACTGGGTATTTTGGTATTTTCCCCCTATTAATAATTACTTAGCCTCAGCTTAGTTTCTGTTTCTCAATATAACATATCTGTGCTTAAAATGAATTCCACATACTATCATAACTATGTGACTATATCAGTGTGCACTGACGCCACTGTTGCCATGTGATGTGGTGAAGATCCAAAATGATCATAGCACAACCCTTTATTTTAACTTTACGCCTACACATAAACTATGATAAAGTGCCCACGAGTGGCTAGATCTACGTCTTGAACAAGTTGAAGTCCTACCTAGAGTACGGGTTTTTGTAGGTATATATATTACATTGCAAGCGTGTGTGTAAAAAACAATCGTGTGTGTGTGTGTGTGTGTGTGTGTGTGTGTGTGTGTGTGTCACTGTGAGTGCTTTACATTATATTAACAAGCATATTTTCATTACATAATAATCTGCTTACCATGGACATGTAGACGTAACTTGCATACAGTTCTAAATTAATCTGCCTGTTGATACCAGCTTCGCAGTCTTCGTGAAAATTCTGACGCACTTGAGACATGATGGCGATCTCCAAATGATTTCCGCACGCACACTGCCTGTCACTAACGCGGACGCTTTCGACTGTGACACTTGACTGACTATGGCACTGACGGTAGACAATGCTCACGACAAAGGAGATGTTGTGCAGTCTATGTAAGAGTGTTTTCCCCTGACTGATCAAGCAGGCATTCACAACGCAATTCACTGTCGCTGAAATCTCACTGAAATGCTTGGGGGGAGGAAATCGCTAAGAAATCTTTTCGATTTGTCATAAAGTTATTGCAAGAAAAAAATAAACTGTTTGACTCAGAAGTTGAGTCCAATCCATAAGTGTGATTTGATCCTGGGATGCACAGAGTTGTCGTCCGTGATGACCTCAATTGACCTCAAAACTAAAGGAGTGAATGACCTTAAAATAACATTGAGATTGAATAGTGTGCTGGTTTAATAACTGTCAAAGTAAAAACATTATGACGACTGTTACTGATGGAGTATAGTTTGCATGATCAAGTGATCGTCTGAATTGTTTGTTTTGTGTTTGTTATCATTTTCTTGTTTGTTTTATCCACCGTTCACCCAACCCTTTTCGAGTGTTTGCGTGTGTGTGTATATATGTGTGAGTGTGTGTGTGTGTGTGTAAGTTTTTTTTATCATCATCAGGTGCCCTGCCGCATGGCGTTGGCGATCATGGACTTCCAACCATCTCTCTCGTTGCCCCTAGCATCTCCCCCATCCCCCTCATCCCCAGCCACTCTGCAAGTCCGTCCAACATTCTCTCCCTGGGTCTACCTGGTGCTCTCTTTCCCTCCAGCTTTCCCGTTGTGACCAGGTGCTCCAAATCCCCCTTCCTCGTAAAATGGCCTATAAATTTGCCTGTCTTTTCCTAATCTTCCTTGTCAGTGATCTACTTGTGTCTGCCTCCATCAAGACTGTCTCGTTTGTTTTCTTTGCTATCCATGGAACTTCAACATTCTTCTTAGAAACCACATCTCGGCTGCCTCAATCTTGCTCTGGCTTTGCTTGCTGACTGTCCATGCCTCACATCCGTACAACAGTATTGGTTCTATATAACATTCAAGGACTCTCTTTCTGATGTTAATTGATAGGCATTTGTTGGTAAGAATGCTTGTCATCTTCTTGAATGCAGTTTTGGCTTGGCCGATTCTGCCAGCTATTTCCGATGTGCATCTGCTGTCTGATGAAATGACCGTTCCTAGGTATTTGAACTTATTAACCTGTGTCAAGGTTGTGCCATTTGCTGTTATTTTGCAGGAGGGGATTTCATGTTTTTTCTGATCACCATGACTTCAGTCTTCCTGCTGTTTAGTTCCAACCCCTTACCTTTGCTTTCTATTTCTAGTATATTCACAAGGTTTTGTAGGTCCCTTTCATTTTCTGCTAACTAGCACGGTGTCATCTGCGTACCGAATGTTGTTTATCATTTTCCCTCCAACCTTTAATCCAGGGTCTTCTTCTAGGTTTCTCATGATGTTTTCGCTGTATAGTGAAAACAGATTTGGTGATAAAACACAACCCTGTCTGACTCCTCTTTTGATGTTTTGGAAAGAGCTTATATTGTTTTCTATTCTCATTGCAGCTGTTTGTTCCCAGTACATATTCCTGATTTTTCGTAGATCTTTTCCATCAATATTGAGTCTCTCCAGTTGGTTGATCAATTCTTCATGTCGTACTCGATCGAAAGCCTTGGTATAGTCAACAAAGCATAAATACAAATCTTTATTCATCTCATTTGACCTCTCTATGATAGTTCTTAGGATGTATATGGCATTAATAGTTCCTTTCCCTTCCACAAATCCACACTGTTCTTCTGCTATTTCTCTTTTGATTCTATTCCTTGTCCTCATCATGATTATTCTTAACAGGATTTTTGTTAGATGACTCATCAAACTGATTGTGCGATGGAGTTCGCATTTCATAGCCCCTGTCCTCTTTGGAAGTGCAATGAAAATTGATTTTGACATATCTCCACCCTATCCTGTCCCACTTTAGCATTAAAATCTCCCATTATGACTACAACTTCTTGTGATTTACATTGGACCTTGGCCATCTCTAAAACTTCGTAGAAGTTGTCGATGTCTTCCTGAGTACTTGCGGATGTTGGTGCATACACCTGTATGATGTTGATATCAAATGGTTGCCTCTCAATTTGACCAGCAAAACTCTGTCGGACACTGCCCAGTATCCCTTAACTGCTTTTGATTTGTCTTTGTCCATTATGATGCCTACTCCTCTTTCATGTGAATTACCACCAGAGTATATCACTGTATATTTTCCTGATGTTATCATGCCTGCCCCCTTCCATTCACTTCCCCAGAGTCCTAAAATACTGATGTTAGGCCTTTCCATCTTCATTTTGATGTTGTCTAATTTACCTTTCTGCAACAGTTTCTGATGTTCCATGTTGCTATTTTGGTGTTTCTAAGTTTGACTTTGGGTTTAATTTTGGTCGCAGTAGCTGGCTAACGGTCTGGTGTCACCTGCGCCACATGACAGTCCTACCGGACGAAGGTGCTCCACAGGAGCACCTATTGACGTCATTAACTTTCTTCTTCCTTTTTCTTTTGTCCATGGTTTTCCTGGGGAAAACTACGATGGTGGTTTCCCCTTGCCTTCCATCGTTTTTTTTTTCAGGGTTAACTCCCTTAGCCTTACTCTCTCTCGAGATGTCCACAAGGCAGTGGAGTGATTTACCCATAGCTTGGGGATCCGGTTCGTGGGCACCAGGGCATATCCACACGCCAGTGAGCCCGCATGCCGCACGTCTGGGGGCCAGACCTCCTCTGAGTCCTATGAGATTTAGCCTGAGTCCATGAGGTGCTCAGTTACCGCCTGTCGCCACGAGGAGGCACAACGTAGGGCTTGTGGGATGGAGAGGCTATGTACTGACAGGAAGAGACTTACACCTTCTGCTCTTCTTTTCGCATAGCTGCTAGCCAGCGGTGTAGGCTGTGAAAGTGAGAGGTGACAAGCACGCAGTCACTAGTCATTAGCCGACACACTAGACGCGTCACATCCACCCTCAAACAAACTTTTTTTTATCATATTTTCTCAATTATTTTGTAATGTTATAAAAAAGAAGATGATTAGTGGGTGCTTGCATTTTCAAATAGAATAAATACAGGTACGTTAGGATTGAGACCAAACAAACCAAAAAAGCAAACACACACACACACACACACACACACACACACACACACACACACACACACACATACATACACACACACACACACACACACACACACACACACACACACACACACACACATACACACACAGAGAATGAGAGAGAGAGAGAGAGAGGGAGGGGAGAGAGAGAGAGAGAGAGAGAGAGAGAGAGAGAGAGAGAGAGAGAGAGACGCAAACAGAAAAGACCTTTTACAAGGTAAAATAATAGACTGTCTAGTTGTAACAACAATAATGAAACAAATTTCTTTCTACCTGTGTCTGCCTCAGTGGTTTATGGTTTGTTTGTGTTGTCACATCGGTGTGTTGGTATGTGTATCCAACTATGTTTATACTGCATCAGAGTATTACTGACATGCCAAACCTCCTCCTCACCCACAGTATTCTTTTACCATGCAAAGTTGCAACAAGCTTTTTTTCCCATGGATTTTTGTTGTTGTTGTTGTTTTGTACTGTACATTTGGCATCATTAGTGTTATCATTATTGTTCCAGATTATCATTTGTTTCTTTGCTGGTTTGCTATACCATTCCAAGGCAGACAACTCATCTCTCCCTCTTCTGGGGCTGAAATAATGTACTCTTCTATTGTGCGATGTTAATTCATGTAACACCTGGTCACAACGGGAAAGCTGGAGGGAAGGAGAGCACCGGGTAGACCCAGGGAGAAGATACTAGACGGACTTGCAGAGTGGCTGAAGACAGGGAGAGTGGAAGAGATGCTTGAGGCAACAAGAGATAGAGACAGATGGAAGTCCATAATCGCCATCGCCATGCGGCAAAGCACCCGATGATGATGATGAATTTATGTAAATGGTTTATCTATTTTTTAATTTATTATAATCATACATTTTTGGGCGGGCTGGCCGGTACTTTTGCTAGAGTTGTGGATGCAAAATCTGATACCTCTAGAGTGGTCCCAAACCACAGGATTTAAAAACTGGCCCGTTTGCTGCACGTCTTAACCCTTTGGCTCCCTCATCTTGTCCACCAGCTTCCTGCATTGCCAACCATACTAGCAAAGCAAAAACTTAACCCTTTGGCTCCCTCACCTTGTCCACTAACTTCCTGAAGGACGCTGGTGGACAGGGTGAGGAAGTCAAAGGGTTAAGTTTTTGCAATTGATGGATAGGTTGCAGGAGTCAAAGGGTTAAACATTTAACTATAATGTTTACATCATTCTGGTGGTGTCAGCTAAGTGTTTCATGTCTCATCTCCACTCCGCCTCCTATCTGTCTTAACCCTTTGACCCCCGCAGCCTTTCCACCAGCATCCTGCATTGCCAACCATGCTAGCAAAGAAAAGCTTAATTAATCCTTTGACTTCTCACCTGCATGAAGCTGGTGGATAAGGTGAGGGTGTGAAAGGGTTAAGTTTTTGCAGTTGGTGGATAGGGTGCGGGATCAAAGGGTTAAATAAAACCGTGCCAGCATCTCTCCCACCCTCTTCATCCCCAGCCACTCTGCAAGTCCGTCCAGCATTCTCTCCCTGGGTCTACCTGGTGCTCTCTTTCCCTCCAGCTTTCCCGTTGTGACCAGGTGCTCCAAATCCCCCTTCCTCATAAAATGGCCTATAAATGTTGCTTGTCTTTTCCTAATCTTCCTTATGAGTGATCTACTTGTGTCTGCTCCATCAAGACTGTCTCGTTTGTTTTCTTTGCTGTCCATGGAACTCTCAACATTCTTCTGAGAAACCACATCTCGGCTGCCTCGATCCTGCTCTGGCTTTGCTTGCTGACTGTCCTCGCCTCGCATCCGTTACAACAGTATTGGTTCTATATGACAAATGAGGAAAAGAAGAAAGAAGTAGTGAGAAAGTCTCCTGAGCTGAATGCCGGAGTGACAGATCTGACAAAAAAAATCTACGTCGAACATGACTACACTCCCAAACAGAGGCAAAAGTACAAAGAGCTGAGAGAAGAACTGATTAGAAGAAGGGATGAGGGCGAACAGAACATAGTAATCAGGAATGGACAGATTGTGACTGTGAGTTCCAGGCCAAGAGGAGCAGAGGGTGGGAAAGGGCCAACAGGAAGTGGGAGGGAGAAAACTACATATTGAACCGACAAAGGAGATCATGTACATAATGTAAATAGAAGTGAACATGTAACTCAGGAAGAGTGCATTGTTGTATACTCAAATGTTGATAGTTTGTTAAACAAAAAAGATGAGTTTTTGGCCCTCATAGATGATTTAAAACCAAGTGTGATTGGGCTGACTGAAATCAAGCCGAAGAATGTGAGAGATTTTATTGAGAATCAATATTCTTTTCCTAATTTTGATATGTTTGTGTCAAAAAATCCCCAAAGGGGAGTTGTATTATATACTGAAAAAAGGTTGAATGCAAGAGAGTGTGAAGAGTTAAATAATGAAGACCTTGAAGAAAGTGTGTGGTGCTCTTTTAGTGGTGCTAATGGTGAAGAAGTATTGTTAGGATGTATATATCGAAGTCCTAATACAAGCACAGTAGAAAATGACAAAAAGCTGTTTGATGTTTTAAAATCTGATAAACTTAATAAGTATGATAAGATTTGTATTGTTGGTGACTTTAACTTTCCAAATGTTGGTTGGGATGGAGAGTGGAGAGGTGATAAAAATGACAAAATAATAGAGAATGTACGTGATGCATTTTTAATTCAAAAGGTATCAGAACCTACTCGAAGAAGGAAAGGACAAATTCCTTCTCTGGATGACTGGGTACTAGTAAATGAAGAAAACTTAATCTCAGATATAGAGCACTTACAACCGGTTGGTAAAAGTGTCCACGACGTATTGAAATTCAAATTGTATGTCTCAATGTATAATGCACCTATAGTAGACAAATACAAGTATGATTTTAATAAGGGTGATTACAGAAAACTTAATAATATTGTGAAGGATGAAGATTGGAGTGACTTGGTCAATATGGATGTTGAGAGTGCTTGGGGTATGATAAAAAAGTGTTAAATGATGGTGTTGAGGAATGTGTCCCAAAAGTTAAAGTTAGTAATTATAAACATTTCAGACCTATATGGTTAGATAAAAAGGCTCTGAGGAAAATTAAAAAGAAGTATAATACATATAAAAGATATTTGAGAACCAAAAAAGATAGTGATTATGACAGATATATAACAGTAAGAAATGAATGTGCCAAATTGTTGAAGAAAACCAGAAAAGAGTATGAGAAAAATATTGCTAAGGAAAGTAAAAGTAACCCGAAAAATTTTTGGAAATATGTACAAGAAAGGACAAAAGTTAATACAGGTATTAGCCCCTTAAAAACCAATGATGGAAAACTGGTTGTTACAGATAAAGACAAAGCTGAAGTTTTAAATACATTTTTTGCAAGCGTTTTTACAACAGAAGATATCAGTACATTACCAGATTTAATAGAAAATTCAAAGTCAAATGGTATATCATTATGTGATATCAGAGTTACTCCAACTGCGGTAGAAAAAAAGTTACAGGAACTAAACCCGAATAAAGCTAAATGACCAGATTTGATATCCCCTAGGATACTAAAGGAAGTAAGTAAAGAACTTGCAAAGCCACTTTGTATATTATTTAATAAGTCCTTAGAATCAGGTGAGTTACCAAAGGATTGGAAAACAGTCGATGTTAAAGCCTTGTTTAAGAAAGGAAATAGGAGTGACGCTGGGAACTATAGACCTGTAAGTTTAACTTGTATTGTTTGTAAAGTACTGGAATCACTAGTAAGAGATTGTATCATTTCTCATTTTGAAAGTAATAAATTTTATGCAAAATGTCATCATGGATTTAGAGGGAAAAGATCCTGTGTAACCCAGTTATTAGAAGTTATGGAGGATTTCACCAATATGATGGACAATGGGGACCCCTTTGATATCGTGTATCTTGATTTTAGAAAAGCTTTTGATTCTGTACCTCACGAAAGACTGTTCATAAAATTAGCATCTTATGGTATTACAGGAAATACACTCAAATGGATCCAAAATTTTTTGTATGATCGAAAGCAGAGGGTAATGGTAGGAAATGCTGAATCAGAAGAAACAAAAGTGAAAAGCGGGATCCCTCAGGGCAGTGTACTGGGTCCAATCTTGTTTACAGTATTTATAAATGACTTACCTGATTCACTGCACTGTACTTGCAAAATTTTTGCTGACGATACAAAACTACATGACAAGGTTGCCAATGTTAATTTAATTCAACAGAACTTGCTAATACTACAAAACTGGTCAGATACTTGGAATTTATATTTTAATGTTTCAAAATGCCATGTAATGCATGTTGATAAGAAGAATATTAGACGAGAGTATTTCATGAAAATTGGAAATGATGTACAGAAAATTAGTGTATGTGAAACGGAGAAAGACTTGGGAGTTACATTTGATAGTGAATTATCTTTTGACCTGCACATTAAAAGAGTAACAAATAAGGCTAACCAAATGATAGGAATTATCAAAAGAACATTTTTGTACATGAATAAACATACATTTTTAATGTTGTATAAGGCTTTTGTTAGACCACATTTGGAATACGCAAGTGTTGTTTGGAATCCGTATTTGATAAGACAGTCAAAAATGATTGAAAATGTACAAAGAAGGGCAACTAGGTTGCTTATAGAGTGTAAAAATATGAGTTATGAAGAAAGGCTTAAGTTTTTAAAACTTAATTCACTGAAAGGTAGGAGGGTTAGGGGGGATTTAATACAGGTATACAAAATAATGAATGGGATGGATAAGCTATCAGTTGAAACATTTTTTTCCTTTCCACAAGCTTGTATAACAAGGAATGCTGAAGATAAAATATTTGTTAAACACAGAAATACTAACACAAGAGCGTTTTGTTTTTCTAACAGAATTGTTAAATTGTGGAATAAAATTCCTTTTGAAATTAAATTTACTAACAGCATTAATAAATTCAAAAATTTCCTGGACGATGACGCAGAATTCAAAATTTTATTTAAAAAAATAGACTGAAGCAGATTTGCTCAAGTATGAATATTAAGGCATGCTTTTCAGACCCCGAAGAAGAAAGCGTAAAACAAAAAAGATAGGGCGTTAAAAGGCCAGAAGGCCTAGGCTACCAGCCAGCCCTCAGCTACTACTACTACTACTACTACTATATAACTTAAATTCAAGACCAAAGTAGCAACATGGAGTCTTGCTAGATAGGTTTAATTGCTGGCAAAATTAGGCAGAGAGCCTACTGAATTGTCCCAGAGCGATGAGTGCCTGCTGGAGACACTCTAAAATTAATTCCTAGAGAAACTGAAACTGTTCTCATTTAGTTTATCTCTACGTGGTTCATGTTGTATTTCGTTTAGAAGAAAGAAAATTTCATCGGATAGGGGATATACTACGAATGCTTCCTGTTGAGATTTTCTCAAAAAATACTGGCGTGTCAGCCTTAACTGCGGCAATACACACAGCAAGTTTCTGGTAACTTTTTTTTCTTCTATAAAATGTCAGAGAAAGATGATGTCAATATCAACGATCCCGCGAGTAAGAAATTTTCAGCAGACAAGAAAATTTACAATATCGACCTAAACGCAGCTAAAACCGAAACTAGGAGCCCTGGCAACAACGAAGCTGGGGCTGAAGATGAAGGCGCAGATCCAGAAACGGTTAGATCAGCTTCGACAAATAATCTAAACAAGGAGAGTGCTGCCTTTGACGTCAACATCAATACCGGCAAACTCTCAAACGAAGCAACAGAAAAAGACACGCAAAAGGGTCAATATCAGGATCAGGATGAAAAGCGTGCAAGTGATGAAAAACTTCAAGGAACATCAGGAGCTGGCGTGACTGACCAGAGTTTAGCTGGCAACAGTGAATCCAAAACTTCTGATGAAGATCCCAACAAAGTGGACAGGCAGGTTGTAGCAGCCTCAGGTGGTGCAGAATCCGTGGATATAAAAAGCGGATGGCCAGAAGTGAAAATGGATATTGCATGTGAGTCACTACAGGAACTCAAAATGAACATTGCCATGGATGGGCCTGCTAGTCCCAGTCAGTCACATATAGGGACTTCAGCATCTCAGTGTTTGCAGGGTGGTGACCATAATGAATCAAAGACTGATGGTGGAGCAGAAGACAAAAATAAAGAAAATGTTTCGGGCAAGAAAGAAGAGTTGTCAAAAGAAAAAGATGAGCATGACACTGTGCATATAGATGAACCCATTGAAGTTGATCCACCCAGAAATGAAACAGATGGTAGAACAGGTAAAAATGAGGGAGACAAATCAGATTCAGAGAATGAAGTCATTGATAGTACTGACACTGATTACCCAATGGACTCAGCTCCAGAAGATTCTCAGCTTGAAGAGGGAGACAAAGAAAGCAACGTTAATAGAAATGCGGACACTGTCAGTGACGTAGCAACAGGCAGCAGACAGAAGGATAACGACAATGAAAACTTGGAGGCAGGTGCTAGTTCTAGAGACTCCACAGCTAGAAATCCTAGAAGGAGAAACACAGATGTAAGTATGCATTTCTTTTGTTGAATCTGAATTACTATATTGTTTATGTTAAGAAAATACAGGATGTTATTTTTCTGTCATTTCTTTTGACCATTATATCTTGTAATCAGTTGTGTTTTAATGTAAAGATTTCTTGTAACAGTGATATTAACTAGCTATGGCTCATGAGATACAAACAGGATTTTAAAAATTATCTGTCTTTCTGTGCTTAAGTTTGGACTGTTTTGTGCATACAGTTAGTGAAACTGAAATGATGATGATAACAATACTTTATTTTTAAAAGTAGAAGTTGTTAGCTCAGTCATATTTTCAAAGTGGCCATTACATGCTTGCTAGGTATGTTCATGCTTCTATTTATAAGCTAGTCACAGATGTGATTTACAGGATCTTTAACAATAACATACATATGTCATAATTTGCATGATATACAAAGATGTTATAAAAAGAAGTAGACTGCGCACAGCCAATGACGCAGTACTGATAATGCGTGCCAAATTGATGCTGGCTTTGATGGCATGATGTAGGCAACTAAGCATTGTTCAGTAGAATAAATCAGTGGCAGACGATGCAGGAAAATGGGCAGGGGGGAGAAGGAGAGAAAGAGAGAAAGAAAGAGAAAGAGAGAGAGAGAGAGAGAGTATGTGTGTTTGTGTGTGTGTGTGTGTGTGTGTGTGTGTGTGTGTGTGTGTGTGTGTGTGTGTGTGTGTGTGTGTGTGTGTGTGGGGTGTGAGGGAAAGAGAGACAGAAAGAGAGAGAGAGTAAAACCTGACAATTTGACATTTTCATATTTAATGGTTTTAAAATCATTCAGCCCAAACAAAATGGGAGTCTGATTTGAAAATAAGAATAACACTGAAAATAATGTATTTCAGTTACAGACATATTAACCAAGACATCATCATCATCATCATCATCATCATCATCATCATCATCATCATCATCATCATCATCGTTGTTGTTATTATTATTATTATTATCATTATTTTTATTATTATTACTACTGCTACTACTACTACTATTACTACTTCTACTACTACTACTTCTACTACTACTACTGCTACTACTACTACTACTACTACTACTACTACTACTACTACTACTACTACTACTACTACTACTACTACTACTACTACTATCATCATCATAATTATTGTTAAAAGCCCAGCAGACTGTGCAAAGCCATATCAGAGTTATAACCTTCTCATAAGACCTCACTGACCCAGAAGAAAACTTTGAAAAGGAAAATTAGGCACATGTCTATCATTGCATCTGCACAGATAATCTAAAGATATCTCCTGGCAATTAACCATTCCCCTTGATTTATCATCAGGGGGTTAAAAAAAAAAAAAAGAATAACCAAACTTGAGTACAGTTTTTTAACATAATCAATAAACTAAAAGAAGCTGGCCTAGATCACCTGAAATTGTTTTTGCACATCATATTTCCTTGAGCCAAAAATGCAGTTAATACATGTAGGCCTACTTGGTTATGAGTTCAAATAGGAAGTATGTAAGGCTTTGTAGAACACACACAGATGAACGGATTAGCAAGGCAGAAAATGATAGGAAGAGATGATGTGTTTACATCTTAGCCTACTGTGTTCGCCCAACGCTACAGCTTCCAAACCTTTGTGTTCTCTGGATTTAAGTGTTGTGAACTGACCAACCCACACACCAACCTGCAAGTATCTTCCTCTCCTGACTGGCTTCGCAATTATGGACCGTCTTTTATAAACAAATTGGACTGACACTTTTTAAACACAGCAAGTGCTACCTCGGTGGAGGCGTCTACCAGCGAATATGAACACTGGGGCTGTGTCCTAAGCCCCGCACTGCGTGATCCTGTCATGGTGGACGTCTCCACCGTCTTTGGCACAACCTGCCTCCTCCCAGACGCCACTTTTCGTCTCCTGCTTCTTCGTCTCCTCCACTGCCCCTGCCCTCGACCTCACTGCTGCAAGCTTCGTCTCCTCCTCTGCCGTCTTCGCCTTCGCCTTCTGTCCGGATAGTACCGCCTTCACCTTCTGTCCCGCTGGTGCCGCCTTCACCTTCTGTCCCGCCGGTGCCGCCTTACCTTCTGTCCCGTCGGTGCCGCCTTCGTCGCCACCCCGGCCACCACCATATGACTGTGATAAACTAAAATTATGCCTTTTTAATGCTCAGTCAACATGCAAGGATGGCAAAGCCGAAGTCATTGCTGATTTTATCGCAGATGAGCATGTTGACATTGCTTTTATCACAGAGACATGGCTTAACCCCCTTGGTCACGAACCTATCATGCTAGCCTCACTCCGAGTGGTTACAGGCTTGCTTCTTTTCATCGCTCATCCCAAGGTGGCGGTATCGCCATCCTCTACAACGACTCACTCCATTCCCGCCTATCTTTCTCGCAGTCTCTGCCTTTCTCCCATCCTTCTTTCAGCACGTTGAAGTATCCTTCCAATCCACCCCTCACCCCATCACCTTCTCCTGTGTCTATCGACCCCCACCTAGCTCTGCCAACAAACTCACCACATCCACGTTTCTCTCTGACTTTGACCAATTTGCTTGACCACTACTGCCTCTTACCTGGAAATCTCATCATTCTAGGTGACATCAATGTCCACTATGACAACACTCACCGTTATGACACAAGACATATCATCAACTCTCTGTCCAATACAATATGACTCAACACATTTCTGAACCAACCCATCAAAAAGGTCACATTCTTGACTGGATCATTTCTCGTGATCACCACAATTCCGCTACTGACAACTGCTTAGTTCTTTCTACCCGTCTAACTTCAGCCCTTCCATCTGACCACTCTGCAATTCTCTGTTCTCTTCGACATTTCTCCTCCTTCCCGTACCAGCGCACAGTGACTCGACGCAACCTCAAATCTATGACCTCTCCACATTTTCATCTGATGCCTTCCGTCTCCTTTCTGAAAAGTCACATAACCTTGCTGATGAATTCTATACTACTCTCCACCATCTTCTGGACACTCATGCTCCAGCCACAACCCGTCTTTTACCTGACCCCGCCCCCTACCCCCTGGCTTACTCATGAGATCTGCCTGTGCAAAACGTGCCCGCCGCAGAGCAGAGCGCCGTTGGCGCAAATCCAAACTGACTGTACACAGGCAACTTTTCCAAGCCTCTAAAACAAAAGTATCCACCCTCATTGCATCAGCAAAAACAAGCTATTTCCAAACCAAAATCCTGAATGCCTCTTCTTCAAAAGAACTCTTTACAACCATGAATCATCTCCTTGGCACACGAAAAGATTTACCTCTCCCAACAAAACATACAAATGAAGAACTCCCATCTGTATTCTCCAAGTATTTCACCACCAAAATACAAACTCTTCGTGACAGGCTTGACAGGACACCCTGTCAACCATGCCCACCTGACCCTTCCTTCTCTGGCACACCTCTTACTACTTTTACCCCAATCTCACAAGAAGAAATTTTCAACACAATCAGATCCATGTCGTTCAAAACCTGCGAACTGGATCCTCTTCCAGGTTCTCTCTACTCCGACTGTCTCCCTACTCTCCTCCCATTCATCACTGACATCATCAACACTTCTCTTCAAACTGGAACTGTCCCAGATTCTTTCAAGTCTGCTATTGTTCACCCTCTCCTCAAGAAACACAATTTAGACCCAAATGAACTGAAAAATTACCGGCCTATCTCTATTCTCTCTTTCTTGTCAAAACTCCTTGAAAAAGTCCTCCTCAACCAGCTGAACTCTCACCTGTCTGCCAACAATCTCCTCAATCCTTTCCAGTCAGCCTACCGCCAGTGCCATAGCACTGAAACTGCCCTACTACACATTCTCAACAATCTCCTCCTTGCAACTGATACTGGCAAAGTCTCTCTCCTCACACTCCTTGATCTGTCTGCAGCCTTCGATACCATTGACCATGGTATTCTCCTTTCTAGACTTCATCATACTTTTGGCATCTCTGACATTGCTCTCTCCTTTTTCACTTCGTATTTATCAAACAGAAAACAAACTGTTCTCATCAATGGCACTTACTCTCAACCTGCATACCTGACCTGTGGTGTTCCACAAGGATCTGTCCTTGGCCCTGTTCTTTTCACTCTTTACACCTCCCCCCTGTCCACCATCATCAACTCCCACTCTATAAAACACCACTTCTATGCTGATGACACCCAACTTCAAGACAGTGACTCACCTGATAATATACAGCGCCTGTTGACTCGCACCACTGAGTGTTACTCGGACATTAAGAACTGGATGACGTTCAACAAACTTCAGCTTAATGACGACAAGACAGAAGCTATCCTCATTGGCACCCGTCAGAAACTTTCTCAGCTGCCTCCTCTTTCTCTCCCATTATGTAACACATCAGTCCCAATTTCTGATTCAGCTAAAAACCTTGGTGTCTGCATTGACTCTACCCTCTCCATGAACAACTTTGTTTCTCAAACTGCCAGATCTTGCTACTATCATCTCCATCGTATAAGTCTGATCAGGAAGTATCGCTCTGTCGAAACAACTGCAAAACTCGTTCTCTCCTTCATAATGTCTCGCATTGACTATTGCAATTCACTCCTGTCTGGTCTTCCTGCCTCCACCATTCACATCCTACAGCGCATTCAAAACAATGCTGTACGCCTTGTACTCAAAAAGAAAAAAGCTGACCACATATCTCCTCTCCTGGCACAACTTCACTGGCTCCCTGTATCAAAGCGCATACAGTACAAACTAGACACCATGTGCTACAAAAGCCTCAATAACGCAGCCCCCGATTACCTGTCAAGCCTACTTGAGATCTATCTTCCCTCACGTACCCTCTGCTCTGCCTCCGATCCTCTGACTTTTCGCTTTCCACGCACTAAGCTCAATACCTATGGTCCATGAGCCTTCTCGTTTCTGGTCCACTCTCCTGGAACAAACTTCCTCTCTCAGTCCGTCAGCAACCTACTTTTGTCTCCTTCAAGTCCGCTCTCAAAACTCACCTTTTCTCCTCCGCATAAAATCCTAACCTCACTTAACCCCCCTCTGCAGCCTGTCTCCGCTCGGAGGGGAATCACATGGTCATAATATATAATTGTATATATGCTATGCTCTCTATAATTTTCCATTGCTTTTATTCTTGCTTTTATTGCTTTTATTCTTTCTCCCCATTTATAGCCATGCGTGGGGTGTGTGTGTGTGTGTGTGTGTGTGTGTGTGTGTGTGTGGTGTGTGTGTGCGTGTGCGTGCGTGTGTGTGCATGCGTGCGTGCGTGCGTGTGTGTCTGCTTCAGCGCTTAGATTTGATTTTATCAAGATTTTGCGCTATATAAATATTGTAATTATTAATTATTTATTATAAACAGTGAAGGAACAACATAGAAACAGACAGAGTGACAGAAATGAGGAAATTTCTTGCACAGGATTTCCAAAAGGAGAGGATATTATAACATTAAGAAGCCCTGGCATTTGCTTGTGAGCCAGTGCTCAGCCTTTTACCGACTGAGCTACTAGAGCGCACACCCATCAACAATGCATGTAAGACATGGCGGGCAAGTCGATCAAATTGGCACCAGTCACGTGTCCATGCCTGCAGTCTATTTTTATAATGTCTTTGATGCTATTTAACATACACATGGAAGGGATTTGCACACCTTACCCCCCCCCCCCCCACTCACACATTACCCTGTCCCCCCCTTTTTTTTTTTTTGGCTGTGTCAGTACTATTGATCACATGCTTCAATTACTGATTCCTGCTGTTCAACACAGCACCAATCCCAAGTTTATCCAGTTAACCCTTTAGCTACCATACCCAGTCCACCCGTATCCCGTATTGTCAACCATGCTAGAAAAGCACAAACTTAACCCTTTGACTCCCTCACTCTATCCACCAGCTTCATGCAGGAAGCTGGTGGATAAGGTGAAGGAGTCAGAGGGTTAAGTTTTTGCAGTTTGCAATAGTCAAAGGGTTAAAGTCTCAGTGCCAGAAGCCTATGGGAACCAGCAATGTCAAGTGACCATGGGGATGTCCGTCAGTGGAGACTACATTTTTGCTGTGTCACTGTGGTGGAATTCAGTCTCAACTGTGCTATTTTGATTCAACGTACAAAGAACACTGTTATCCTCCCCCCCCCCTTCACCTCCCAGCTAACAACAATAATCATTCAGTCACAGAACCAGGCCAAATTAGCAGTCCACAACTTGAATTTACCCCTGGCATTGAAGTAGTTAAGGAAACCAAAACTGATGTCACCATGAGATAGAGCTTGAAGGACCACATATATTATTATATATTGTCGACTATTGTTGTCGATAAAGTCCAACCTAGTGCTTTATTTATTTATGTACCTTCATGTGGGATCTCAGGCCAAAGTCTGAGGCACACAGGTGGCTGCATACTGGACACTCAATGGGACGCTCTGCAGAGTTGGTTCTGGCCTTTATTGCTGCACGCTTTTCCACTTGGCTGCTTTGTCTTTCATTTTCATAAGCTTCTGTTCCTTTGCAAATAGCTTGCCTCCTTTCAGACCTGTTTGTGGCCATGATTTCCCATTGTTCAACAATGTCTTATTTCTGGAGGGGTGTGTGTGTGTGTGGTGTGTGTGTGTGTGTGTGTGTGTGTGTGTGTGTGTGTGTGTGTGTGTGTGTGTGTGTGTGTGTGTGTGTGTGTGCACATTAACAGAGCATAAAAATGAGTGTTAATTTCTGTCTGTGAAACCTTCATTTCAGAGTGTGTGTGTGTGTGTGTGTGTGTGTGTGTGTGTGTGTGTGTGTGTGTGTGTATGTGTGTGTGTGTGTGTGTTGTGTGTGTGTGTGTGTGTGTATGTGTGTGTGTGTGTGTGTGTGTGTGTGTACATGCATTAATTCACAAGGCACCAGAAGAAGAGTGTTCGTGATCTGTCTGTTTTTTCACCCAGTGACTGTCTCTGTCTGCAGGAGGTGCACAACGTGAAGCCATCAGACGTCGCCCCATCTCGTCTGGCTCGCCTCAAGCGACAATGGAGTGACCGTGACTTACAGATGTATCGTGCTGGTTATCCTGTGAGTTTTCCTTGTTCTTGTCATTTTAACATTGTCACATATGGTGGTAATAACCCAGATGGGCTTTCTGTTGGTTTTCCTCCTTAAATTTTAAGACAAGTCGATTACTAGTGGCAGATATGTAGGTTGGGCTATGTGCTGTTATATTACTGTTAACATGTACACTATTAGAAGACAAAATATACTTTCATTCCATTTCTTTCTCCCTTCCTCTCACTATTTTTCTCTGTGCATATGTAACGTTTCGGTGTTTTTATGCCATATTTGCATACATCAAAATTCATCATCCAAGGCTTAAAATGTTCCGCGTCGGGGCGGAATTCCGCGATTTTGGTTTGTCCAAAAAAAAAAAAGAAAAGAAAAAAAGAAAAAAAAAACGAAAGGAGCAAGGCATCTGTGATCGGCTTGCAAGCGTTCATAGCAAGTTATGGCCCCTGATTTGCCCCCGGACCCCCTAGTTTCAGTGTTTTTTTCCTCCTCCTGTTTAAAGCCCTTATCATCATCATGTGCCCTGCTGCGTGGCGTTGACAATCATGGCCCTCCATACGAATCTATCCCTTGTTACAGCAAGTACATCTCCCACCCTCTCCGTCCTCAGCCACCCTGCAAGTCCGTCCAATATTTTTCTCCCTGGGTCTATCTCAGTATCTGGTGTTCCTCCAGCTTTCCTGTTGTGACCACTAATTTCTCTTTCCTTATAAAATGTCCTAAAATGTTGCTTGTCTTTTCCTAATACTCTTTATTAATGATCTTCTTTGTGTCTTCCTCTTTCAAGATGATACAAATAACATCTGAATTAGGCATTAACAATTTCTCAACCCTCAGACCTGCCTGTTTGTGACATGGTGCCGTTAGTTCATTTGGTTAGAGTTCTATGCTGATAACGCAGGGATTATGGATTCAACCCACAATTGGGCCACAGTCTTCAATGATCCATTGGCGCAGTTGTCAAAATGCCATGTTCATAATGAAGGGTTTGGGATCAATCCTTGTTGTTCTTTGTTTGCTTTTTCTTTTTTGTGTGTATATGTGTGTGTTATTTCTTTTAACGTCTATTCACATAAGTGCTTTTAGGTGAGGAAAAAAGGCAAGTAAGTAAATAAGTAAATAAAAATGAATATATAAAAATAAATAAGTAAATGAAGAAATGAATGAATAAATAAATAAATAAATAAGATAAAGAGGTGTATATGTGTATGTGTGCATGTGTGTGTGTTTGTGTTTGTGTGGTGTGGTGTGTGTGTGTGTGTGTGTGCGTGTGTGCATGTGTGTGTGTGTGTGTGTTTATGTGTGTGTATGTGTATGTGTGTGTTTGACAGATTAATCAGTTCTTTTGGCAGGGACCTAGACTCAAGACTGATATCTTGAATTCAATCCCAGTCTGAGAGCATTCAAACTTAGTATGTTGATTGCCCATCTTAATGCTTCCATCATTCTGGTGGTGTCAGCTTAGTGTTTCCTAGGTCCCTTTTCCTTCCTTCTCATTTCAAGATTTTTGTCAGTGCATAGGATTTTGTGCAGGCTCAAGGAGTCTGCCAGATAACTGGTCACAGATTTGAATGGAGCGCGTATGGGATTGTCCCATTGCGATGAATCCTTCTCGGACAAACTCCAATCTCCAGACGCTCAGTAGAGAGATTATTAATTGTGTTATAGATATCTTATTAACCCTTTGACTCCCTCACCCTGTTTGCCAGCATCCTGCATTGTCAGCCATGACACCAAAGCAGAAATTTAACCCTTTCAGTCCTTCACCCTACCCACCAGCTTTCTGCAGAAAGTTGATGGATAGGGTGAGGGAGTCAAAAGGTTAAGTTTTTGCAATTGGTGGACAGGGTGCGTGAGTGAAAGAATTAATGCTTGAAAACACTTTGTGAGAACACTGAAAATTTGCGCAGAAATGTGTGTGTGTGTAGAGTAAGAATGTGTGTGTGTGTGTGTGTGTGTGTGTGTGTGTGTGTGTGTGTGTGTGTGTGTGTGTTTGCGTGTGTGTGTGTGTGTGTGTGCGTGCGTGCACGTGCAAGCGAGCATGCAAGCGTTTGCAGAAGTGAATAGAGATCTGTCAGGTTTTTATAAGAAGACTATATCACATGTACGATATTGTTGTTTTCTTTTCTTCTTCTGTGTTATATGCTTATATCATTGATTTTATTATGGATTTATTATGTTTTACTATGATTATATCATTGATTTATTGTAGACATTTTTACTATCAAGTGCAGAAAACTTAGAAGCTGGCTTCCCAGGGTGTTGTGATATATATAAATTTTCATTATTATTGCTATTGATGAACCATTCCATCATTGTTATTATCATCGTCAGTTATTATTGTGATAGTTTTTATATATTATTTCTGCTGCTATTACTTCTTCTCCATTATCATTATCATCATTATCGTTATCATCATTACTGTCATTTTCATTAGTGTACTGTTGCTATTACTTCTTCATTATCATTATCATCATTATTGTTATCATCATTACTGTCATTTTCATTAGTGTTGTTATTATCTTCTTCTTTTTCTTTTGTTGTTGTTCTTCTTTTCTTCTTCTTTCTTCTTCTTTTCGTCTTCTTCTTCATTTTCTTCATCTTCTCGTCTTCTTCTTCTTATCATTATTGTTATTATTATTATCTATTATTATTATTTATTATTATTTTATTATTATTGTTGTTATATGTTTATTTATTATTATATAATATTATTATGTATTCAGGGGAAACAAGACGATCAGAACTGGCACTTAACCTTACTTCTACCAGGGGAGAATCAAGTGTCTCCTAATGGTAACCATCAACTTCACATGAAATTATAAAGAATCAAGTGTTTTCTTGCCCTCCTGATGGTAAATCATCAATCACATGAAATTATAAATGATAAAGTGTTATTCATTGACCTTCCTGATGGTAAATCATCAATCACATGAAATTATAAATGATAAAGTGTTATTCATTGACCTTCCTGATGGTAAATCATCAATCACATGAAATTATAAATGATAAAAGTGTTATTATTATCATTGACCTTCCTGATGGTAAATCATCAATCACATGAAATTAAAATGATAAAGTGTTATTAATTGACCTTTCCTGATGGTAAATCATCAATCACAAATGAAATTGGATATTGATAAAAAAAAAAATGATAAAGTGTTATTAATTGACCTTAATGGTAAATCATCGATCACATGAAATTAAAAATTATAAATGTAATTATTGACTTTCCGGATGGTAAATCATAATCAGAAATGATAAAGTGTCATTAACCTTTTCATTCCCCACACTCTGTCCACTAGCATCCTGCATCATCCTTTAATACAGCAAAGCTGAAACTTAACCCTTTGACTCCCTCACCCTACCACCAGCTTCCTGGATAGGATGAGGGAGTCAAAGGGTTAAGTTTTTGCAGTGGTGGATTGGGTGCCGGAGTCAAAGGGTTAATTGACCTTCCTGGAAGTAAATTATCAAACACATAAAATTGGAAATGATAACAATTAAAGATAACAATTAATTGACCATGATCAGAGTCTGAAGTTTGTTGTGGAGGGATTCCTTGCACTCAGACAATTCCACATGAACTCCACACAAATTTGCCAGAATTTTTTTTTGTTTTAAGGATCATGGCACTCAGGGAGGTTACCTTTGTGCTCACCTTTTTTTCTTTTCCATGCCATTTTCTACACCACCTTTATGGCCACAGAAGCTGGCACAGTTTTTACAATGCCATGATGATGATGTCGATGAGCATGATAATCGTGATGTTTTGGGGTTCCATCTAGGAATGAGACTGCGTGACAGGGCTGTAGTCTACGCTTACTATCAGAATACATCCTGACATCAACCAGGCACGAGAGATACAGACATCTACAGTGCTGGTCAGAAAATTGGAGCAACACCCTGAATGACGAATGACGCATCTGTGAAGTGAATGAGACTCAACTGTGTGGTTCCAGTCTTCCCAATGAGCCCATAGCACGCCCAACTCTGGTTAGGAACCGGTTAGAGCCGAAAACTTCGACAATGATTTTTGAAGGGACTGATGGGGTTTCGAATCCACAACCTTCCAGTCAGAAGTCCATTGCATTAACCACCACGCCACGGCAACTGGTAATTTGCCAGCAGTTACTTGGCAGAATGCTTGAGCCTGCGCAGAACCCTAAGCACAAGCAAGGCTTGGAATGCGGAGAGGGATCCACGAAACACTAAGCTGATGTTGCCAGAATGGTTGAAACATTAACCCTTTCCACCCTGCAGCCTGTCCATAAGCTGCAAAAACTTAACCCTCTGACTCTCTCACACTAGGGAGTCAAAGGGTTAAGTTTTTGCTTTGCTGTCATGGCTGACAATGCAGGATCTTGGCATACAGGAGTGAGGGAGTCAAAGGGTTAAGATGGGCAGTGAACTGGCCAGTTGTTATGTTGTGGATTGGGATGGAGACGAGAAAGCGTCTTGAATTGGGGGTGGGTGGAGGTGGGGGCTCTACCAAAAGACCTTGCCCACCTGTGTAAAGACTATGACCCACTTGAGGATCGACCCATGACCTCTGCTTGACCAGCAAGGGTTATGGGTTTGACCTTTTGCTGGCCATAGACCATTATCTGAGTATATTAAATATGGAGAGTGTGTGTGTGTGTGTGGTGTGTGTGTGTGTGTGTGTGTGTGTGTGTGTGTGTGTGTGTGTCTGTGTGTGTGTGTGTGTGTGTGTGTGTGTGTGTGTATGTCCATCTTTGGTCAGTAAGCTTCCCAAGAAATTGAAGTCTGTACTGTGGATGTCCAGTTTGTCAGATGTTTGTCATACTGACATATATCATACAATTATTCAGTAGTATTACTATTGTTATTATATTACTGTCGGTAGTGAAGTCATTTATGACTTACAAGGGTTGTTTGTTTTTTTTAATTATCATTTTATCATTATCACATCATTATCATCAAACTAAGCGCTTTTGATGTAGCTGTGGACCCATGGTTTGATGTCTGGAGTTCAGTTCCAACCCACAACATCAAAACTGGCCTGTTCACTGTCCATCTAAATGCTTCAATAATTATTCTGGTGGTATCACATTAATGTTTCATAGGACCTGCCCCTCCCCCCCCCCCCCCCCCCAACCTCCTTCCACATTTCTAAATTTTGCCAACATGTAGCGTTTTGTGCTGGCTGAAGGAGTCTGCCAGATAGTTACTGGCAGTGTTGAATGAAGCACATAATTACGGAATTGCCAGGGTGTGATGAATCCCTCTTGAAGAAATTCTAAAGTCTTAAAGTCAGAATATCATCATCATTATCATCACCGTCGTCATCATCATCATCATCATCATCATCGTCGTCGTCATCATCTTTCATCGCTGACCATTTGAGACAATAAAGAAAAAAACTTCTTCATCATCATCATCATCATCATCACCACCACCACCACCACCACCATCACCACCACCATCACCATCACCATCATATTTCTTCGTTGACCATCAGAGACTGTAAAAATTTTTTTTTAAAAAATTCTTCTTCATCATCATCATCATCATCATCATCATCATCATCATCATCATCACCACCACCACCACCACCACCACCACCACCACCACCACCGCCGCCGCCGCCACCACAACCACCACCATCATCATCATCATCATCATCATCATCATCATCATCATCATCTTTCATCGCTGACCATTTGAGACAATAAAAAGAAAACCTTGTAACATCTGTGCATTGCGTGCAGGGAGCTTCATTGATGATATCCACGACAGCTGGTGGGAGGACCACGACTTGTTGGAGGTTCACCATGGCTACATACAGTGGTGAGTTCTCTCCCTTAACTGCTGCCTCTCGGTCTTGTCAGATTGTTAGATTCTATTTATTTTCCTATTTATTTACTTATTTGTTTGTCTGTTTTAGATTATATTTATATTCCTGTTTTTTTTATTTGTTTCTTTATTTTAGATTATATTTGTTTTTCTATTTATTTATTCATTTGTTCGTTTACAGTTTGTTCGTATTTTTATTTGTTCATGTATTTATGTATTTAGCTGTTTATCTTACTTGTTTGTTATTTATTTTGTTGTTGTTATTGGTCACCATCAGGCCATGCTAAGATCTAAACAAGCAACAACAGCAAATAAAAAAAAAACGAAGCCCTCCCAAGATCTAACCACACACTATTACCGCACAGAGACAACAACTCACAACAGATTGAACCATAGGAAGACAGGTTGACAAATTCAAACAAAGTTTGTTTACAACACTGTCATAAGCACAAAATGAACAAGCTGAGACAAAAACAAAGAACCCTGGAAGAAAAATCACCCTCAAAAACAAAACTCCCTAAAATGTGACTGTAAATACACATATACACAGAGTACAAATGCAGGATTATGTGCACCATACAGCGCCTCAGCCATCTACCTTTATCTCTACTTTCTCCAGCTTAGTTTCATAATATGTCAGTGATCCCCAGAGTACATCATTTCACTCGCCTCTTTTTCTTTGGGTGATTATGTAGCCTAAGGTCACATTAGAGCTCCTGATCACAATAGGAAAGCTGGAGGGAAAGAGAACACCAGGTAGACCCAGGGAGAAAATATTGGCCGGACTTGCAGGATGGCTGAGGGTGGAAAGGGTGGGAGATGTACTCGCAGAGACAAGGGATAGAATTGAATGGAGGACCATGATCGCCAATGCCATACGGCAGGTCACATGATGATAAAGGTCATGTACGTAAAAAGAAATAAATTTTTTGAATGAAATGACAGTATTCATTACTCAGTTTGATGTCCCAGTGACCATCTAGTGTATCTGGATATCTGAGTTATCAGTAGCGAGCAGGCACTAAGTCCAGTTCAAAAATGAGATAAGAAAAAAATAGGCCAAATTGATAGCCAAAATGTCAAGTGGGTCTTACAGTGCCAGTCATGTCCAGCCTGCGTCTACACTCCATTTCACCTTGGATTTCTTTATCTTCTTTTATTTCTTCTTTGTTGATTGATTCGCTTAGTAATAGGGTACATGTATTAAGTGCATTTTTTGCTCTAGGGAGGTGAGATATGTGGAAGCAATTTTAGGCAGCTTAGACCCATTTTTATACAAGTTTTAGTGTCCTTACTTATGTTTCAGTTTTGTATTCAGGTACATTTTTTAAATCCCCTATGTGATAAATTGGACGGAGTGGTCAGCGCCCGGGGCATCTCCTTAAATTATGTGTACAAATGCATTGATATAATACTTAATTTTCTTTTCTTTTTTTTTTCCTGTTGAAGTGTTGTGTGTTATGAAACAGTTATAGCCTTGATATGGTTCTATGCAGTCGCCTGGGCTTTAAACAAACATAACAGTAAGAAGAAGAAGAAGAAGAAGAAGAGTTCATTTCCTCACAGCCCCAGTTTAACAACACCATGACACACTTTATGTCCAACACTCACATTCCACTTTGCGGAGTTCATGCCCCTTTTTCTTTCTGGAATGGACACAGTTGGCTGACACAAGCTGGATCCCCTTTCACTGTCTTCAGGTGTGGCTTGTTCACCTACAAAGACACTGTGCACAGGAAGATTACAGTAGTGCCCTACCTGTCCTACAAAGACACTGTGCACAGGAAGATTACAGTAGTGCCCTACCTGTCCTACAAAGACACTGTGCACAGGAAGATTACAATAGTGCCCTACCTCTCCTACAAAGACACTGTGCACAGGAAGATTACAATAGTGCCCTACCTCTCCTACAGACACTGTGCACAGGAAGATTACAGTCGTGCCCTACCTGTCCTACAAAGACACTGTGCACAGGAAGATTGCAGTAGTGCCCTACCTGTCCTACAAAGACACTGTGCACAGGAAGATTACAGTAGTACCCTACCTATCCATGGTCAGTCATGACCGAAGGAGGCCTACTACTACTACCTGTCCTACAAAGACACTATGCACAGGAAGATTACAGTAGTGCCCTACCTGTCCTACAAAGACACTGTGCACAGGAAGATTACAGTAGTGCCCTACCTGTCCTACAAAGACACTATGCACAGGAAGATTACAGTAGTGCCCTACCTGTCCTACAAAGACACTATGCACAGGAAGATTACAGTAGTGCCTTACCTCTCCTACAAAGACACTGTGCACAGGAAGATTGCAGTAGTGCCTTACCTCTCCTACAAAGACACTATGCACAGGAAGATTACAGTAGTGCCCTACCTGTCCTACAAAGACACTATGCACAGGAAGATTACAGTAGTGCCTTACCTCTCCTACAAAGACACTATGTAGGAGAGGTAAGGCACTACTGTAATCTTCCTGTGCATAGTGTCTTTGTAGGACAGGTAGGGCACTACTGTAATCTTCCTGTGCACAGGAAGATTACAGTAGTGCCTTACCTCTCCTACAAAGACACTGTGCACAGGAAGATTACAGTAGTGCCTTACCTCTCCTACAAAGACACTGTGCACAGGAAGATTACAGTAGTGCCTTACCTCTCCTACAAAGACACTGTGCACAGGAAGATTACAGCAGTGCCCTATCCTCCACACATCCACACACAGCAGAACTGTAACTTTATCATCCTACATGAGTCATTCAATTTATACAAAATATAGGGTATTATTATGATCATTTTCTTTCTTTTTTTTTTAATCTGAAATAGTCTTACCCTCTGCCCAAACGCCTGAGTCAAGTTTTAGAGACAGGTATTACAACCAACATGTATGATCACCATGACGTATTTTCTTCCTTACCAGTAAACCAGTGAGTCTCATTTCATCTTCGCTTTAGTCTATTTATGAAATCCAAAACAGGTGTGACTGCCCACATTCAAGCAAAGAGGAACCAAAGAAAAACATGAAAAAAGAATCAGAACATGTATTTAATACAACCTGACAAGACAGGGACAAATTTTCGGCCAACTGGCCTTTGTCAAGAGTAAGATCACAAACAAACAAACACCAAATACAAAAATTGGGAGAAAAAGACTGAAACTTCCCTGCTGCTTCATCCAGTGTGAGAAGTCCTCAAACATCAAATATAAAAAATTAGGAGAAAAGGACTTCTCAGACTAGATGAAGCAGCAGGGAAGTTTCAGTCTTTTTCTTCAAATTTTTGTATTTGGTGTTTGTTTGTGATCTTACGTTTGACAAAGACCAGTTGGCCAAAAATGTGTGCCTGTCTTGTCAGGTTGTATGAAATATGCATTCTGATTGTTTTTGCATGTTTTTTTCCTGGTTCCTTTTAGTCTGTTAATGTTAATTCATCATAAGCAAAAAGAAACAAAAGCATGGGTGTAATGAAAATATTCTATCTATCAGGCACAAATTTCTTCCTTCTTACCAGAATTCATCACAACATTTGCGACACACCATTGACTATAGATTGTTTCCACATGAAATGAGGGTCATTGTCCCTTGGAGAAAACATGCGACTAGCCATTTTGTCTGTATAGACAGTGTGCATTACTGATGATGTAATAGAGTGGATTTTACACAGAATTATGTTAGGGAGAACCTGCCTAAGGGTATGCCACAAACAGGATCTTGGTCTTGTCATCTCATCTAATAAAAGGATCTGGCATTGGTTGACAGTATCAGTGAGTTCAGTGTTTGTTTTGTCGTTGTTTTGCAGGTTGTTTCCTATTCGTGAGCAGGGGATGAACCACTCTGCACAGGAACTTCAGATCTGTGAGGCCAAGGTTGGTGATGTGTGTCGTCTGTCTTCAGCTCTTCTCTTGGTTCGGTTCACAGTTTTACACAGTTGTGATCTGTTCAGGAAGGAATCACTGCGCTTGGGCAGTACCGTATGTGCTCCACTCAGACCTGCTAGCGATGATTTGGCAGACACCTTGACCCTACGCAAAACCCTATGCGCTGGCAAAATCTGAACCCTCTGACTCCCGCACCCTATCCACCAACTGCAAAACTTAACCCTTTGGCTCCCTCACCCTATCCGCCACCTTTGACTCCCTCACCCTATCCACCAGCTTCCTTCAGAAAGCTGGTGGATAGGGTGAGGGAGTCAAAGGGTTAAGTTTTTGCTTTGCTGGCCTGGTTGACAATGTTGGATGCTGACGGACAGGATGTGGGAGTCAAAGGGTTAAAACAAAAGCAGACAGGGGGAGGGGAACCTAAACACTAAGCTGGCACCATCAGAATAATGGAAGCAGTAAGATGGGTGGCGAACAGGCCAGGGTTTATGTTGTGGGCTGAGATTGACCTCAAGAGATCATGGCTTGAGTGTGTCAGCTGAGCGGTCAGCCCAGTGAAACCTGTGGCCCAGTTATGGGTCAAACCCACTACCCCAGTGTCATCAGCATGTTCCTCTGACATGCTGACCTAACAGGGCCCCAGGATGAAGTCTGCTGTTTGTTCAAGAGAGATACATCACACTGGGACAATTCCATATGTGCTTCACCAAATCTGCCAGCAATTATTATTATTATCATCATTATCATTATTCATCATCATCATCGTCATCATCATCGGTGGCGGCATCATCATCATCATCATCATTACAATCGTTGTTGTCGTCGTCATTGTCATCGTCGTCATCATCATCATCATCATCATCATCATCATCGTTATTATTGTTATTTGGATAGAGAAACTATTTGCAGAGACTCATGCATTACTGACAGAATAGGAGGTTGGTGAACAGTTGTTCTTGTTGTTTTTAGCGTAGTGCCAAAATGACTGTTCATAAAGTTAAGAGAGAAGAAGAGTTTTTATTATTATAATTTTTGTGAATATTAGCATGATTATTGTAATCATTATTAATATTATCATTATTAGTAGTAGTATCACCATCACCATCATCGTCATAATCATCATCATCATCATCATCATTGTCATCATCATCATCATTCATGTGTTTGATGTATTTGTGTCTCGTTTCAGGCACTAAAGGCTGACAAGCAGGCGATGGAACGATTTGTCAAGTCATACAAGATGATGCTCAACTTTTATGGCTTTCATCTGATCAGCGACGAAACAGGAGAGGTGGAAAGAGCAGATAATTGGCAGGAGCGATTTGAACATCTGAATTTGTGAGTTCTTATTTTGTTTGGTTTTGTTGCTATTGTTGTCAACCACCCCTACCCCCCATCCACCCTCCCATTCACCCAAAGCAGTTAAGTTTGGTGAATTGTATGTTTCATTGGTTTTGTTTTTTGTTTTCACTTTTATTTCCTTCATTCAGTCATCTAGAAAATAGGAGATTTAAGAATAGTAATCTAAGAACATTTATGGTACTTAATCGTAAAAAAAAAGGCCTAAGTACTTGTAGTAATGAAAATGTATATACTGAAAACAAAAATGCACAAGCGTAAACAGAACCAGCACCATACATTTACCAACTCATGCAATAAATATACACACGCACTTGCGCACACGCATGCACACCACACTCACACACACACACATACATGCATGCACACACACATACATGCATGCACACACACACACACACACACGCACGCACGCACGCACGCGCGCGCGCGCACACACAACACACACACACACACACACACACACACACACACACACACACACACACACACACACACACACACACACATACACACACACACATTCACACACGCACACACACACACCAACACACACACACACACACACACACACACACACACACACACAACACAAACACACACAATCACACACACACCACACACACACACACACACACACACAACACACACACACACACACACACACACACACACACACACACACAGGTGTTGTATCAGTCATGTAAATCTGATAATGGGTTAACATAAAACTGATACAAGTGAGACAATGATTATCTGTCCGTCTGAATGGTTGTGAATAAAGAAACTGTCTTAGCACAAATTGTTTAACTTTTGGTTGTTAAGTTTTAGGGGGGAGTGGGGAGACCCAAATTATGTCTTATTTGCTCGGTGAAGAGTTTAGTGTGTGTTTGGAGTTAGTTCAAGAAGGAATCATTGTGCTACACGGCTGCATTTTCCCAGCCGTTCTGACACCCTTTAGTTGCGAGCCAGCATCGCCTGCGAGTGCTAATTTTAGCCAGGCAGGGTCGACCAAAGTCTTATCTGTGTAGCGCGTCTTTGTGCTCAAGCAGCGGGATGGGTGAAAAGGGTGTGGGGAGTGGAAGGGATGGGGAAAGATGCGCGCTATTAATCAGGCATGGGAATTCTCCTCGGATCCGCTATTTTCAGCGGAAATCAACCTAGCGTCCTCGTGAAAAAAAATTGAGCTCCTCGGATTCTCGAGAAAGGCAAAAAAAACAAAAAAAACATTCGTAACCGTGCCGATCCAGAATTTTATAGTGCGCGATTCCGAGAGAGAGGAGAGAAATAATACAATATATTGGTCTTATGTTCAAGATTGACATAGTCTTTTATTCTTGAACTGACCAAAGACCAATATATTGTATTATTTCTCTCCTCTCTCATAGTTGTGTGTAGGGTAGTTGCAAAGTATAAAGGTAGGCTTGGGCGCTCCTTTTTTTGAAGAGTGTTCTGAGCTTACGGTTTTTGTGCTTTGTATCTGCTTCTATGCTAGCTGAATGGGTAGCGCAAACTATGTTAGATTTGAGAGGTTCAACAACATGGGAGATAATTTCTACGTGACTCTCAAGAGTTATGTCCTTTGGTTGATATTATAAAAATTCTCCCTGCTTCCCTCTTATTTCTTTGGTATTACCTATATGCCTTGGAAGCAACCCTGTATATGTTCTGTCTTGTCTATGTGTGTGTGTTTGGTCAGTTCAAGAATAAAAGACTATGTCAATCTTGAACATAAGACCAATATATTGTATTATTTCTCTCCTCTCTTATAGTTGTGTGTAGGGTAGTTGCAAAGTATAAAGGTAGGCTTGGGCGCTCCTTTTTTGAGGAGTGTTCTGAGCTTACGGTTTTTGTGCTTTGTAATCTGCTTCTATGCTAGCTGAATGGGTAGCGCAAACTATGTTAGATTTGAGAGGTTCAACAACATGGGAGATAACTTATAAAAGTGCCAAATTTGAATAATTTTACAATGGAAATATGCCTGAAAGTGATGCCCAGATATGCCCAGATTGCGCAGATTTTAATGTAGCAGAAAAATATTTTCTGGGGGGCATGCCCCCGGACCCCCCTAGTTTCAGAGGATTCTCCTTATACCAATTCCCATGCCTGATTAATAGCTGGCAGGGCAGAGCCAACTAAAGTATTTCGGATTTGTGTGCCATGGCTATGCAGTCAGTTCACATCTGCCAGCAGTCATTTGGCAGATTCCTAGAGCCGGCACAAAACCCTGTATGCTGGCAAGGTCTTGAAATGGGGAGAAGGAAAGAGGGACCTATGAAACACCAATCTGATACCACCAGAATGATGGAAATATTAACCCTTTGACTCCTGAGTCTTGTCCACCAGCATCCTGCATTGGCAACCGTACTAGCTAAACAAAAACTTAACAATCGTCCAACAACATCCTGCATGGCCAGTCATGCTAGCAAAACAAAAACTTAACCCTTTCGCTCCTGCAGCCTGTCCATAAACTGGAAATCCTTAACCTTTTTACTCCCTCACCCTATCCAACAGCTGTCTTCAAAAAGCTGGTGGATAGGGTGAGGGAATGAAAGGGTTACATTTTTTATTTGCTTTCATGGCTGACAATGCTGGATGCTGGCAAATACAATGAGGGAGTCAAAGGGTTAACCATTTGATTCCCGCACCCCATCTAAGAGCTTTCTGCAGGAAGCTGATAGATAGGGTAAGGGAGTCAAAAGGTTCAGTTTTTGTAGTTGGTGATGGGTAGGGTGAGGCAGTCAAAGGTTAAGCTTTTGCAATCGATGGATAGTGTGCGGGAGTCAAAGGGTTAGGATGGTCAGTGAACAGGCCAGTTTTACTTGTTGGGGGCTGGGATTGAACTAGAGATATCAGATCTTGAGTTCATGGATATGTTAAAAGAACCAATCAGCCCATGCAACAAAAAGAATGCTGTGAATCTCTCATAAACGGGAACCAGAAAAAACTCGAAAAAAGAATCAGAATGTGTATTTAATATAACCACACAAGACAGGTGCAAATTTGTCAAGCGTAAGATCATAAACAAGCAAACACCGAATACAAAAATTAGGAGAAAAAGACAGCAGGGAAGTTTCAGTCTTTTTCTCCTAATTTTTGTATTTGGTGTTTGTTTGTTTGTGATCTTACACTTGACAACGGCCAGTTGGCCAAAAATGTGAGCCTGTCTTGTCTGGTTGTATTAAATATTCTTTCTTCGTGCTTTTTCTGGTTCCTGTTTGCTCGAACGCGAGCAGTCACACTTGTTTTGGCTCTCATAAACAAGTCAATTCCAGATTGTAAATCCTGGTCATTCTGGTTTCAGCTCCATGCATAACTATCTGCGCATCACGCGCATCCTCAAGTGTCTGGGTGAACTGGGACTGGAGAAGTTCAAGGCGCCATTTCTTCGCCTGGTGCTGGAGGAGGCCATCTTGACTCGTGAACTGTCAAACACGTTAGAGAGCTGCATCAACTACTGGGTAGGAACTGTCAAAGATGATGCAGAAAGAGCCAGCATTATGGATTATGCAGAGAACTTGCATCGCATGGAAGAGGAAAGAGTGTGAGTATAGGGTTTTGTAGTCTTTGGCAATGATACAGAAGATTTGTTATCATATGTGAATGATGTAATTGTGTTTTGTTTGTGTGTCATATGGTATAACTGTGTGATAATCACGGTCACCATACACGTGGCACCTGTGATGTTAGTGCATATGGAATTCGTTTCGAGTGCAGAGGCGTCATCTTCAGAAAGTGAAATTGAAACAGAAGTTGAAACTGATAATTACACAGATTCAGGGTGAATGTTTTTTTTTCTTTTTCCATTACATGTGAACTTAAATGATGTAACTGATTTGTAAACTTAAATGATGTAACTGATTTGTTTATGTGCATGTTTATGGTATAATTGTGTAATGATTACAAACAAATAGTGTGAGTGGATTTTCTGCATGTGGCAACAATATGTGCATCTGTTGTTGATTTTTGTCAATGTTTTTGCTTGGAGATCTGTGTTCATGACCATTCTCCTGATTTAGCACACAGAAAACATGCTCTGTCCATTTGATTTTCAGCTCATGTGATGTAAAAAGGAAATGAGGGGATGGACAACACAGGAGAAAGAGAGAGAGAGTTTGTTATTGCAAGTGATGAAGGATAATTGGTAAAGTGAAAGGGGAAAAGAGAGATTTATTTCCAAGGGTAATCAACAGTTGATATATAGAGGGGGACACAGACAGAGAGAGAGGGGTATTTATTTCCAAGGCTAATGGATAGTTGAGAGAGGGGGACACAGACAGAGAGAGAGAGGTATTTATTTCCAAGGCTAATGGATAGTTGAGAGAGGGGGACATAGACAGAGAGAGAGAGGTATTTATTTCCAAGGCTAATGGATAGTTGAGAAAGGGGGACACAGACAGAGAGAGAGAGGTATTTATTTCCAAGGCTAATGGATAATTGAGAGAGGGGGACACAGACAGAGAGAGAGAGGTATTTATTTCCAAGGCTAATGGATAATTGAGAGAGGGGGACACAGACAGAGAGAGAGAGGTATTTATTTCCAAGGCTAATGGATAGTTGAGAGAGGGGGACACAGACAGAGAGAGAGGTATTTATTTCCAAGGCTAATGGATAGTTGAGAAAGGGGGACACAGACAGAGAGAGAGGGGTATTTATTTCCAAGGCTAATGGATAGTTGAGAGAGGGGGACACAGACAGAGAGAGAGGTATTTATTTCCAAGGCTAATGGATAATTGAGAGAGGGGGACACAGACAGAGAGAGAGGGGTATTTATTTCCAAGGCTAATGGATAGTTGAGAAAGGGGGACACAGACAGAGAGAGAGAGGTATTTATTTCCAAGGCTAATGGATAATTGAGAGAGGGAGACACAGACAGAGAGAGAGAGGTATTTATTTCCAAGGCTAATGGATAGTTGAGAGAGGGGGACACAGACAGAGAGAGAGAGGGGTATTTATTTCCAAGGCTAATGGATAATTGAGAGAGGGGGACACAGACAGAGAGAGAGGGGTATTTATTTCCAAGGCTAATGGATAATTGAGAGAGGGGGACACAGACAGAGAGAGAGGGGTATTTATTTCCAAGGCTAATGGATAGTTGAGAAAGGGGGACACAGACAGAGAGAGAGGGGTATTTATTTCCAAGGCTAATGGATAATTGAGAGAGGGGGACACAGACAGAGAGAGAGGGGTATTTATTTCCAAGGCTAATGGATAGTTGAGAGAGGGGGACACAGACAGAGAGAGAGGGGTATTTATTTCCAAGACTAATGGATAGTTGAGAAAGGGGGACACAGACAGAGAGAGAGGGGTATTTATTTCCAAGGCTAATGGATAGTTGAGAAAGGGGGACACAGACAGAGAGAGAGGGGTATTTATTTCCAAGGCTAATGGATAGTTGAGAGAGGGGGACACAGACAGAGAGAGAGGGGTATTTATTTCCAAGGCTAATGGATAGTTGAGAAAGGGGGACACAGACAGAGAGAGAGGGGTATTTATTTCCAAGGCTAATGGATAGTTGAGAGAGGGGGACACAGACAGAGAGAGAGGGGTATTTATTTCCAAGGCTAATGGATAGTTGAGAGAGGGGGACACAGACAGAGAGAGAGGAGTATTTATTTCCAAGGCTAATGGATAGTTGAGAAGGGGGACACAGACAGAGAGAGAGGGGTATTTATTTCCAAGGCTAATGGATTTAGGGACCAGAAGAGAGAGGGGTATTTATTTCCAAGGCTAATGGATAGTTGAGAAGGGGGACACAGACAGAGAGAGAGGGTATTTATTTCCAAGGCTAATGGATAGTTGAGAGAGGGGGACACAGACAGAGAGAGAGGGGTATTTATTTCCAAGGCTAATGGATAGTTGAGAAGGGGACACAGACAGAGAGAGAGAGGTATTTATTTCCAAGGCTAATGGATAGTTGAGAGAGGGGACACAGACAGAGAGAGAGGGTATTTATTTCCAAGGCTAATGGATAGTTGGAAAGGGGGACACAGACAGAGAGAGAGGGGGTATTTATTTCCAAGGCTAATGGATATTGAGAGAGGGGACACAGACAGAGAGAGAGGGGTATTTATTTCCAAGGCTAATGGATATTGAGAGAGGGGACACAGACAGAGAGAGAGGGTATTTATTTCCAAGGCTAATGGATAGTTGAGAGAGGGGACACAGACAGAGAGAGAGGGGTATTTATTTCCAAGGCTAATGGATATTGAGAGAGGGGGACACAGACAGAGAGAGAGGGGTATTTATTTCCAAGGCTAATGGATAGTTGAGAGAGGGGGACACAGACAGAGAGAGAGGGGTATTTATTTCCAAGCTAATGGATAGTTGAGAAGGGGGACACAGACAGAGAGAGAGGGGTATTTATTTCCAAGGCTAATGGATAGTTGAGAGAGGGGGACACAGACAGAGAGAGAGGGGTATTTATTTCCAAGGCTAATGGATAGTTGAGAGAGGGGGACACAGACAGAGAGAGAGGGGTATTTATTTCCAAGGCTAATGGATAGTTGAGAAAGGGGGACACAGACAGAGAGAGAGGGGTATTTATTTCCAAGGCTAATGGATAGTTGAGAGAGGGGGACACAGACAGAGAGAGAGGGGTATTTATTTCCAAGGCTAATGGATAGTTGAGAGAGGGGACACAGACAGAGAGAGAGGGTATTTATTTCCAAGGCTAATGGATAGTTGAGAGAGGGGGACACAGACAGAGAGAGAGGGGTATTTATTTCCAAGGCTAATGGATAGTTGAGAAAGGGGACACAGACAGAGAGAGAGGGTATTTATTTCCAAGGCTAATGGATAATTGAGAGAGGGGACACAGACAGAGAGAGAGAGGTATTTATTTCCAAGGCTAATGGATAGTTGAGAGAGGGGACACAGACAGAGAGAGAGAGGTATTTATTTCCAAGGCTAATGGATAGTTGAGAGAGGGAGACACAGACAGAGAGAGAGGGGTATTTATTTCCAAGGCTAATGGATAGTTGAGAGAGGGGACACAGACAGAGAGAGAGAGGTATTATTTCCAAGGCTAATGGATAGTTGAGAGAGGGGGACACAGACAGAGAGAGAGGGTATTTATTTCCAAGGCTAATGGATAGTTGAGAGAGGGGGACACAGACAGAGAGAGGGGTATTTATTTCCAAGGCTAATGGATAGTTGAGAGAGGGGGACACAGACAGAGAGAGAGGGGTATTTATTTCCAAGGCTAATGGATAGTTGAGAGAGGGGGACACAGACAGAGAGAGAGGAGTATTTATTTCCAAGGCTAATGGATAGTTGAGAGAGGGGGACACAGACAGAGAGAGGGTATTTATTTCCAAGGCTAATGGATGTTGAGAGAGGGAGACACAGACAGAGAGAGAGAGAGGTATTTATTCCAGGCTAATGGATAGTTGAGAGAGGGGGACACAGACAGAAGAGAGAGGAGTATTTATTTCCAAGGCTAATGGATAGTTGAGAGAGGGGGACACAGACAGAGAGAGAGAGGAGTATTTATTTCCAAGGCTAATGGATATTGAGAGAGGGGACACAGACAGAGAGAGAGGGTATTTATTTCCAAGGCTAATGGATATTGAGAGAGGGGGACACAGACAGAGAGAGAGGGGTATTTATTTCCAAGGCTAATGGATAGTTGAGAAGGGGACACAGACAGAGAGAGAGGGGTATTTATTTCCAAGGCTAATGGATAGTTGAGAAGGGGGACACAGACAGAGAGAGAGGGTATTTATTTCCAAGGCTAATGGATAGTTGAGAGAGGGGACACAGACAGAGAGAGAGGGGTATTTATTTCCAAGACTAATGGATAGTTGAGAAAGGGGGACACAGACAGAGAGAGAGGGGTATTTATTTCCAAGGCTAATGGATAATTGAGAGAGGGGGACACAGACAGAGAGAGAGGGTATTTATTTCCAAGGCTAATGGATAGTTGAGAGAGGGGGACACAGACAAAAAAAAAAAAAAAAAAAAAAAAAAAAAAAAAAAAAAAAAAAAAAAAAAAAAAAAAAAAAAAAAAAAAAAAAAAAAAAAAAAAAAAAAAAAAAAAAAAAAGACACAGACAGAGAGAGAGGGTTATTTATTTCCAAGGCTAATGGATAGTTGAGAAAGGGGACACAGACAGAGAGAGAGGGTATTTATTTCCAAGGCTAATGGATAGTTGAGAGAGGGGACACAGACAGAGAGAGAGGGGTATTTATTTCCAAGGCTAATGGATAGTTGAGAGAGGGAGACACAGACAGAGAGAGAGAGGTATTTATTTCCAAGGCTAATGGATAGTTGAGAGAGGGAGACACAGACAGAGAGAGAGGGGTATTTATTTCCAAGGCTAATGGATAGTTGAGAGAGGGGGACACAGACAGAGAGAGAGAGGTATTTATTTCCAAGGCTAATGGATAGTTGAGAGAGGGGGACACAGACAGAGAGAGAGGGGTATTTATTTCCAAGGCTAATGGATATTGAGAGAGGGGGACACAGACAGAGAGAGAGGGGTATTTATTTCCAAGGCTAATGGATAGTTGAGAGAGGGGGACACAGACAGAGAGAGAGGGGTATTTATTTCCAAGGCTAATGGATAGTTGAGAGAGGGGGACACAGACAGAGAGAGAGGAGGTATTTATTTCCAAGGCTAATGGATAGTTGAGAGAGGGGGACACAGACAAAGAGAGAGGGGTATTTATTTCCAAGGCTAATGGATAGTTGAGAGAGGGGGACACAGACAGAGAGAGAGGGGTATTTATTTCCAAGGCTAATGGATAGTTGAGAAGAGGGGGACATAGACAGAGAGAGAGGGGTATTTATTTCCAAGGCTAATGGATAGTTGAGAGAGGGGGACACAGACAGAGAGAGAGGGGTATTTATTTCCAAGGCTAATGGATAGTTGAGAAAGGGAGACACAGACAGAGAGAGAGGGGTATTTATTTCCAAGGCTAATGGATAGTTGAGAGAGGGGGACACAGACAGAGAGAGAGGGGTACACAGACAGAGAGAGAGGGGGACACAGACAGAGAGAGAGAGGTATTTATTTCCAAGGCTAATGGATAGTTGAGAAAGGGAGACACAGAGAGACAGATTTTTTTCTGAGGATAATGGGAACCAGAAAAAACACGAAAATAGAATCAGAATACATATTTAATACAACCAGACAAGACAGACACAGATTTTTGATCCTCTGACCTTTGTCAAGGTAAATGTAAGATCGTAAACGAATAAACTTCAAATACAAAAAAGTTGGAGAAGAAGACTAAAACTTCCCTGTATTTGGTGATTATTCATTTGTGATCTTACATTTATTCTTCACAGAGGCCAGTTGGCCAAAAATTTGTGCCTGTTTTGTCTGGTTGTATTAAATACACATTTTGATTCTATTTTCATGTTTTTTATGGTTCCTGAGGGAGAGGGTTCTAATATGGGGAGAGGGTTCTAACAGTCGAGAACAGGGTTCTGACAGAGCAATAGGGTTCTAGCAGTGGAGAGGGTTCTAACAGAGGGAGAGGGTTCTAACAGAGGGAGAGGGTTCTAACAGAGGGAGAGGGTTCTAACAGAGGGAGAGGGTTCTAACACAGGGAGTTGGTTCTATCAGAGGGAGAGGGTTCTAACAGAGGGAGAGGGTTCTAGCAGAGGGAGAGGGTTCTAGCAGAGGGAGAGGGTTCTAACAGAGGGAGAGAGTTCTAACACAGGGAGAGAGTTCTAACAGAGGGAGAGGGTTTAGAGGGTTCTTACAGAGTGACAGGGTTCCAACAGAACGACAGGGTTTAGAGAGTTCTAACAGAGGGAGAGGGTTTTGAGGGTTCTAACAGAGGGAGAGGGTTCTGAGGGAGATGGTTCTAACAGGTGGAGAGGGTTTAGAAGGTTCTAACAGAGGGAGAGGGTTTAGAGGGTTCTAACAGAGGGAGAGGGTTCTAACAGAGGGAGAGGAGAGGGTTCTAACAGAGGGAGAGGGTTCTAACAATGAGAGAGGGTTCTAACAGAGGAAAAGGGTTTAGAGGGTTCTAACAGAGGGAGTGGGTTCTGACAGAGGGAGCCGGTTCTAACAGAGGGAGGGGAGAAGGTTGTAAGAGAGGGTTTAGAGGGTTCTAACAGAGTGACATGGTTCTAACAGAGGGAGGGGAGAGGGTTCTAACAGAGGGAGAGGGTTCTAACAGAGGAGGGGAGAGGGTTCTAACAGAGGGATAGGGTTCGAACAGAGGGAGAGGGTTCTAACAGAGGGAGGGGAGAGGGTTTAGAGGGTTCTAACATAGGGAGAGGGTTCTAACAGAGGGAGGGGAGAGGGTTTAGAGGGTTCTAACATAGGGAGAGGGTTCTAACAGAGGGAGGGTAGAGGGTTCTAACATAGGGAGAGGGTTCTAACATAGGGAGGGTAGAGGGTTCTAACATAGGGATAGGGTTCTAACAGAGGGAGGGTAGAGGGTTCTAACATAGGGAGAGGGTTCTAACAGAGGGAGGGGAGAGGGTTTAGAGGGTTCTAACATAGGGAGAGGGTTCTAACAGAGGGAGGGTAGAGGGTTCTAACATAGGGAGAGGGTTCTAACAGAGGGAGGGTAGAGGGTTCTAACAGAGGGATAGGGTTCTAACAGAGGGAGGGGAGAGGGTTTAGAGGGTTCTAACATAGGGAGAGGTTCTAACAGAGGGAGGGGAGATGGTTTAGAAGGTTGTAACAGAGGGAGGGGAGAGTGTTTAGAGGGTTCTAACAGAGGGAGGAGAGAGGTTTTAGAGGGTTGTAACAGAGGGAGAGGGTTGTAACAGAGGGAGGGGAGAGGGTTTAGAGGGTTGTAACAGAGGGAGAGGGTTGTAACAGAGGGAGAGAGGTTGTAACAGAGGGAGGGGAGAGGGTTTAGAGGGTTGTAACAGAGGGAGAGGGTTGTAACAGTGGGAGAGGGTTGTAACAGAGGGAGGGGAGAGGGTTTAGAGGGTTGTAACAGAGGGAGAGGGTTCAGAAGGTTGTAACAGAGGGAGAGGGTTCTAACAAAGGGGAAAGGTTCTTACAGAGGGAGAGGGTTCTAGCAGAGGGAGAAGGTTTAGAGGGTTCTAACAGAGGGAGGAGGTTTAGAGGGTTCTTGCAGAGGGAGAGGGTTCTAACAGAGGGAGAGGGTTCTAACAGAGGGAGAGGGTCGAGAGGGTTCTAACAGAGGGAGAGTGTTCACAGGGTTCTAACAGAGGGACAGGGTTTTAACAAAGGGACATGGTTCTAGCAGAGGGAGAGGGTTGAGAGGGTTCTAACAGAGGGAGAGGGTTCAGAGGGTTCTGAAGAGGATGATAGATCAACAGAGTTCTTTTTCCCAAGGAAGATCAATAGACATATGGAGAGAGAGAGAGAGAGAGAGAGAGATCAATTAATTGTGGCATCTTTCATTTGAATTGTCATGTTTGACGGCTGGAAGACTGATGTTGAACATAAGAGTTGAATGTTGGGGAAAGCTGACAATCAAAGAGGGAGGGAAATGTCAGTTGAAAGATGGGGCAGGCTGACTGTAAAAAGGGAAATGTCAGTTGAAAGATGGGGCAGGCTGACTGTAAAAAGGGAAATGTCAGTTGAAAGATGGGGAAAGCTGACAGTAAAAAGGGAAATGTCAGTTGAAAGATGGGGAAGGCTGACAGTAAAGAGGGAAATGTCAGTTGAAAGACGGGGAAGGCTGACTGTAAAAAGGGAAATGTCAGTTGAAAGACGGGGAAAGCTGACTGTAAAAAGGGAAATGTCAGTTGAAAGATGGGGAAGGCTGACAGTAAAGAGGGAAATGTCAGTTGAAAGACGGGGAAGGCTGACTGTAAAAAGGGAAATGTCAGTTGAAAGATGGGGAAAGCTGACAGTAAAAAGGGAAATGTCAGTTGAAAGATGGGGAAGGCTGACAGTAAAGAGGGAAATGTCAGTTGAAAGACGGGGAAGGCTGACTGTAAAAAGGGAAATGTCAGTTGAAAGACGGGGAAAGCTGACTGTAAAAAGGGAAATGTCAGTTGAAAGATGGGGAAGGCTGACAGTAAAGAGGGAAATGTCAGTTGAAAGACGGGGAAGGCTGACTGTAAAAAGGGAAATGTCAGTTGAAAGACGGGGAAAGCTGACTGTAAAAAGGGAAATGTCAGTTGAAAGATGGGGAAGGCTGACAGTAAAGAGGGAAATGTCAGTTGAAAGATGGGGCAGGCTGACAGTAAAAAGGGAAATGTCAGTTGAAAGATGGGGCAGGCTGACAGTAAAGAGGGAAATGTCAGTTGAAAGATGGGGAAGGCTGACTGTAAAAAGGGAAATGTCAGTTGAAAGATGGGGAAGGCTGACTGTAAAAAGGGAAATGTCAGTTGAAAGATGGGGAAAGCTGACTGTAAAAAGGGAAATGTCAGTTGAAAGATGGGGAAGGCTGACTGTAAAAAGGGAAATGTCAGTTGAAAGATGGGGAAGGCTGACTGTAAAAAGGGAAATGTCAGTTGAAAGATGGGGCAGGCTGACAGTAAAAAGGGAAATGTCAGTTGAAAGATGGAGAAAGCTGACAGTAAAAAGGGAAATGTCAGTTGAAAGATGGGGCAGGCTGACTGTAAAAAGGGAAATGTCAGTTGAAAGATGGGGAAGGCTGACTGTAAAAAGGGAAATGTCAGTTGAAAGATGGGGAAGGCTGACAGTCAGAGAGGGAGATGTCAGTGGAAACGGAAGACACAGATTTCAGCTTTTGATTCATTGACATATGTCACATTGAGTTTCTTCATTTAGGGTCTCTGCATTTTTCTTAGCACTTTACATTATTGTTTAGAGCTGAGCAAAATGGCTGTGTCACCATATTTTATAGAAAATAAAAAGTATATATCCATGAAAGTTTGTGTTCATATTGCATATGAAATGATAAATGTATGTCCTTACATTTTGTTCATATTGCAAATGAATGCCAGTCCTTGATACCTGTTGTTCACATTGCAAATGAAAAATAAATGTTCATCCGTACATATTTTAATGTTGCAAAGGAAATACGTAAATTATTATGAATCGTTTTTTTGTAGTGCTGTTCTTCACACATTTAGACTCGCTGTGCTTTACATATAATTAGACTTTTTAAAAAAAAAATCTAAACCAAAGTGACTGCCAGCATTTGAACAAATGAGAACCAGAAAAACTTGAAAGTCAGAGCGCATAATTGATATAACAAAACAACTGCAAATTTTCAACCACCTGGCCTTTGTCAAGCATATACTGTCGTTATTTTTCTGCTAAGTATTGCACATTTATTCTTTGTTGTCTTTTGTGTATGTTTGATAAAGACAAGTTGGCCAGAATTTTCACTTTTTTTTTTTTTTTACATTAAAAAAATATGTGGTCTGTTTCTATTTTTGTGTTTTTCTGGTTCAGACTTTTTTGTTTTACTTTCTTTTTGAAAAGTACGGAAAACTTGTGCTGTTAGACGAGCATATCACATTTCACAATGTATGTTGTTGCACACATATAGTATACATACACACACCCATTGGGGATGCCAGGGATTCTTTCAGTATAAATAGTATCCCCACCTTCTGGAAATGCTGTGCTAGAAATTTCTTTTTTTGTCACTCTCTTTGTTTCTGCCTTGTTTCTTCGCTTTTTTATTTATTTATTTATTTTTTTTTCATTTCTTCCTATCATTTCTGCCTTGCTATTCCATTCACCTGTATGTGTTCTATAAAGTCTTACATACTTTCTCTTAGCTTTGATCATTGGGTATATATGTAATTAGCACATTTTTGGCTCTAGGGAAGTGAGGTATGCGGAAGCCATTTTAGGTAATTTAGGCCTGTTTTTATATATGTATTAGTGTGCTTGGTTATGTTAAAATTTGGATTCAGGTATGTCCTTTAAACCCCCTGTGTGATTATGTGTGATCAATTGGACGGAATGGTCAACTCCAGGGGCATCTCCTTAGATTATGTGTGCGAAGGTAATTTTCTTTTTCCTTTTTTTTCCGGTTGAAGTATTGTGCATGTTTTGAAACGGTTATAGCCCTGATATGGATCTACCACAGAAATGACAGTTTAAAACAAAAACACATACAAACTATCAATAACACACACACTCACACACACTCACACATACACACCACACAACACACACACCACACTCACACACCACCACACACACACACACACACACACACACCACACACACACACCACACACACACACCACACACACACACCCCACACACACACACTACAACACACACACACAACACACACACACACACACCACACACACACACACACACACACACCACACAACAACACACCACACACACACACCACACACAACACACACACACACACATCACACACACACACACTCACACACACACACCACACACACACACACACACACAACACACACACACACACACACACACACACACACACACACACACACACACACAACACAACATATGACTAGGAAGGTTTGGGTATTGACAATCTGCACACCATGTTGACCTAAGAAGTCCACCCTTTCACCACCAGGTGGAAGTGTCTAGGCAGATTGTACCTAGGACCTTCCGATCGGCAGTACCGTGTTTATCCACTTGAATACTATGCTCGTCAAAGTATGATTCATCAGACATTTTGTGAATATTTTATAATAAAACAAATTGATGTAAGTTCACATTGCAAAAAGAATGTATATTTTCTATACTTTTTCCATTTGCTTGTATCATGAGGTGTCATGGGAAGAGGAAGCTGATGATCTGCAGTTGAATGGGAAGCTTAGTGCAGCATCATGTTGTAGATGTTCCCCCCCCCCCCCCCCCGCCGTGGGGATGCCGGGGGCTCTTTCAGTATAAATAGTATCCCCACTTCTGGAAATTCTGTGCTAGAAATGTCCTTTTCTGTCACTCTTTGTTTCTGCCTTGTTCCTTTACTTTCTATCATTTCTTCCTACCATTTTCTGCCTTGTTGGTCTATTCACCTGTATGTGTTTGATAAAGTCTTACGTTCTTTTTTTTAGGATTGATAATTGGATACATGTATTAAGTGCATTTTTGGCTCTAGGGGGGCAAGATGTGTGGAATCAATTTTGGTTGATTTATGCCTGTTTTTAGATATGTTTTGGTGTCCTTAGGTATGCTTAAATTTGTATTCAGGTGTGTTTTTTAAATCCCCTGTGTGATAAATTGGACGGAGTGGTTAACACCAGGGGCATGTCCTTAGATCATGTTCACAGATGCATTGAGATGTGTACTTAATTTTCTTTTCTTTTTTTCCCTTTTGAAGTTTTGTATATTTCGAAGTGGTTATAGCCCTGATATGGCTCTACACAATCAGCTGCTCTTTAAACAACAACAACAACAGTAACAATGTTGTAGATGTGGATGAATATGTCTGCCACTCCATCTGTCCACCACCACCCTGGTTTTCCTCTGGCAGCAAAGCCTGAACATCTGCTGTTCTAAGCTTGAAGGGCTGGCTGGTTGACTGGCATCCTGGTCAGGTGGCCACAGCTTGAAGGGCTGGCTGGTTGACTGGCATCCTGGTCAGGTGGCCACAGCTTGAAGGGCTGGCTGGTTGACTGGCATCATGGTCAGGTGGCCAATCCACTTGATCCATTGTTGTGTGATGTAATGGTTGTCAGGTGTTGTTCCAACCATCTCTCAGATCTCTTTGACTATAATCATGTTTCTTTTGGTCTTGCCTGTTGCTTTTCAGACATTTCATCTCACAGTTGTGGTCTTTGCCTCAAGCAGTTTAATATCCAGCTCTGGCACCGATAAGTCAGTGTGACACAAAGATTGTATTGATAAGCCTGGTCTTTCTTTCCACAGAGATGCTTGGATGTTTTCAGAGGGGTGGAAGTTGGTAGCTGACAGCATTTATTTTTTCACGATTTCTCTGTCCATTTATGCATCTCTAGTAAATATGTCTCCCAAGTACGGTTGCCTGAATTCTGAAGTTTTATGTAATTTGTTTCCCCAGTGGTTTCAAAAGAAACGATAGGCCAGCAAGCTGGTAGTGGATAAACAACAGTTCTGCTGAAGAAAGTAAAGAGAAATGGATGGATCAACACAATGCCGTAGATTGCTAGTTTGACAGAAATGTTGTTTTATCCACAAGTTTTTGTTCCATTTGTATAACTTGTCTTTGTCTGAACAGTACTGTATGTCCTGTATATTTTCTGCTGTTGTTACAGCTGTCATTCATTCCTGTTATTTTTAGTGATGTATTTTTATTTATCTGTACTGTTGGTGTGTGTATGTGTGTGTGTGTGTTTTTTGTGTGTGTGTTTGTCTGTGTGTGTGTGTGTGTGTGTGTATGAGTGTGTTTGGTGTGTGTGTGTGTGTGTTTGGTGTGTGTGTTTGTGTGTTTTTGGTGTGTGTATGTGTGTGTGTATATGTTTGTGTGTGTATGTATGTGAGTGTGTGAGTGCATGTATGTGTGTGTTTGTGTTTGTTCTTGTTTTTTTATCACAAGTTTACCATGGAAGGTTCAGGATGCTTTGTCTGGGAAGATCATGTCAGCGCAATACAGCACCACGTGTTTTTGTGTTTTCTGTGTGCATTTTTGTTTACGAATGAAAATGTAATGTGCTCTCGCTGTGGGATCTTTTACATGCACTGAGCACATGCTGCACTCACAAACTTGCTTTTGTTTCAAACTTATTTTTAATTCGTTTTTTACAAAACACAAATGAAGACAATATTTTCTGAACATTATTACGATATAATTGAGAGAACTGAACAAAATTTGTATACAACAGGTTGAGCAAAACTTACATATATGCATCATATCTACTTATCTGTTATATGTTTTTTAAATATACAAAGTCAGTATATCTACTTATCTGTTATATGTTTTTTAAACTATACAAAGTCATTTAATTTATACAGTTCCAGATTTTAGTTGGTGGTGGTGGTGTTTGTTTGTTTCAAATTTCTTTGTATTCGTTTGCAACAAAATACAATGATAAACATATTAGCAAGGCAAAATCATTTGTATCAGACTTAACCCTTTGACTCCTGCACCCCACCCACCAGCATCCAGCATTGACATTCATGCTAGCAAAGCAAAAACTTAACCCTTTGACTCCCTCACCCTATCCACCAGCTTCCTCCAGTTTTCTACAGAAAGCTGGTAGATAGGATGAGGGAGTCAAAGGGCTAAGCTTTTGCAATCGGTGGATAGGCTGCGGGAGTCAAAGGGTTAAAGTTTAAAATACATGCAAAACGTCTACATCTTCAACACAGGGTCTGTGTGCGAGAATTTACAGTCACTATAAATTAGTATAAGACAAACATTCAAACTGGCAGGTCAGGAGAAACCATGCATACATCTCATAAAAAGAAAAAAGGTCATGTCAAACTTCATCTGAAACCAGGGACAGATGTGGCAGCCATTTTTTGTAAATTCCAGCTCAGTTTTGCATTAAATTCTTCTATCTGGTATTTTTTGGTAAGATATCTTGTAAAAGAAATGATGTTTGGTAAATTTTTGTCAAGTTTACTGTTGCAAATATATTTTTCCTGAAATGATTATTAAGTCGAATATTGAATATGTGCGCTTGTTTTCAGCAGCACCAAACGAAATTAAGTTTTCAGTTAATCTGATGTTTGCACAAGTCACGCAACAAGACCGTAACAATTCTCCTATTCTTTCCCAGAATCTCCTACACATGAACACTTCCAAAATATGTGATCAATGCTGTCCTCCACTTTCAAGCAAAAGTCGCAGCGAAAGCTATTTTTAAGTCCCATTTCTCTTGAAATGACATTTGTTCCTAAATTCTATGCACAATGCATATTTGAAACCACTTTAGTTTTTACGTTCTTGTATTTCATGAATTTTCATAAATACTTTTTTCCATGGGACGTTTGGTCCCAGTTTTTTTGTAACCATTTAGAACCGGAATTTGGAAGTGTATCATCTGTTGTCCAAATACCATAGAATAGCTGTGCTTCTTTTGGTATTGAGTGAATTGTTTTCAGTACAACAGGGATATCACGTGCACAGCCACTTGGTATGTTCAGTTTTGTTTCTTTTATGTATTTGTTAATAGAATCTCTGCATCCGTTATAAAAAAGAAAATTCACATTTGTATTGTATTTTCTATTAAAATCATCATGTGCCATAAATGGTCCATTATCATAAAAAAATGCAATGCAATAAACACCCCCTTTTCAATCCAATCAGTAGAGTTTATTACATCGTTTCTGATTTTAATTTTTTCATCAAATAGATTCGGTTCTGAAAGTAAATCTGTCGGTGACATTAATTTTATACTTCTGCAGAAATTATTGTATGCTTTAAAAATGTGTGTCCAAAATACATTATTATTAACTTGGTGTAATCCATAACTATAACCATATTTTTCTATTTCATTTAGAGAAAGACAGTCTTCAGTAGAAGTATTTTTCCATTTGTGTTCTGTCGTTTTAAACTTTCTCAACCAGAACCGTTTTAAGGCTGTAATGATTCTTTTATGATCTGGTATGTTTAAGCCTCCATTTTGTATGTTTTTTTTTATATGTTTTTTTTTTAGTCATTTTTCTTTTGATTCTGTCACATTTGCCTTTCCAGATAAACGAAAAACACTACTGTGAAAATTTTTCTGAGATTCAGTTGGTGGATCTAGGAGCAGAATCCACAAGTGAATTAGTTTGGATAAGATAAGAGATTTTACCATTGCAACCCTTCCTAGAGGTGTTTTGCTTTTCACCCAGACGTTTAACAGTATTCTTGCTTCTGATAATGTTTCTCACTAATTCATTTCTTCACATCTCTTTACGTCATTTGAAAACCAAACACCTAAAAATTTTGAATCTTTTGGGATTCCAGCATATCTTTAGATGCTAATGTTTGATCTCTTTTTATTTCCTAACCAGACTGCCTGCATTTTGTTGCCATTCATAAAAAGCCCTGAAACGCTTCCGAATTTTAAAACAAGATGTATAGATTTATCAAAAGGTAGTTTATCTCCATTATTGATTAACTGAGTGTCATCAGTAAACTGAGATATTTTATGTTCTTCATTGTTTACCACAATGCCTTTTTCATAATGTTTTCACTTATCATGATTGCTAATATTTCCGCGAATTATACAAACAAATAAGGAGAAAGGGGGTCACCTTGTCTACAGCCTCTTTCTGCAAAGACCAATATGTAGTTTGGCCATTAACAGCAACTGTTGATTTTATGTTTGTATAAAACACACTTTGTCGTCTCATCCAAAAGACTAGTCACACCTAGATCGCCACTCAAGATGTAGTGAAAAGGGGAGGGAATTCTGTCTGATCCATGAAGTCAAACCTTGGTTTCTTGCCTCTTGAGAATGTGCTTTGATTAATATGCCCCCTCCCCCTTGTCCCCCCCCCCCCCCTACCCCGTTGTGTTAACAGTCTTTGTACCTGTTAGCAATGTATACCTGTTTCCCTACCTTCACGCTTGTACTAAACATTGTTCACCATCATTAGCAATGCATACCTGTTTCCCTACCTTCATGCTTGTACTAAACATTGTTCATCATCGTTAGCAATGCATACCTGTTTCCCTACCTTCATGCTTATACTAAACATTGTTCACCATCGTTAGCAATACATTCCTGTTTCCCTACCTTTACACTTGTACTAAACATTGTTGACCATCGTTAGCAGTGCATACCTGTTTCCCTACCTTCACGCTTGTACTAAACATTGTTCACCATCGTTAGCAATGCATACCTGTTTCCCTACCTTCATGCTTGTACTAAACATTATTCACCATCATTAGCAATGCATACCTGTTTCCCTACCTTCACGCTTGTACTAAACATTGTTCACCATCTGTTTGTGATGCGTGTTCTGTTTTCTTACCTTCATGTGGTGAGCAGTGCTCAGTACAAGCATGAAGTCAGAGAAATAGATGGGCATCACAAACTGGTGGTGAGCAATGTTTGGTACGGACATTGTTATTGTTACTGTTGTTTAAGCCCAGCCAACTGCGCAGAGCCATATCAGGGCTGTAACCATCTCAAAATGTACACCATACCTCACTGTTGAAAAAACAACAAAAAACAAGACCTGGAAAAGAAAATTGAAGTATGCATTGATATGTGTACTGAATTTTCTTTTCAAGGTTGTTTTTCCTCCAGTGAGGAATGGTATGTGTTTCGAGCTGGTTATAGCCCTGTTATGGCTTTGCACAGTCAGCTGGGCTTTTAATAACGATAACAATGACACTAACAATAATAATGACAATGACAATAACAACAACAAAAACAGTAACAAAGCCTATACCAAACATCGCTTACCACATGTTTGCATTGCGTACCTGTTTCCCTACTTTTCTGATTACAAAAAAAGTGTGGTTTTTTGTTGGTTTTTGCTTTGTTTTTGTTGTTTTGTTTTTTGTTTTTTTTTGTGATAGACAAGTTTGGACTGCAGCATAAAAAGTTAGCTATCTACACTGCCCATCTTAATGCTTCAATCATTCCGGTGGTGTCAGCATACTCTTTCACAGCCACCACTACCACCATCCCTCCCCCTTTTTCTTTTCAAGACCTTGCCAGTGCGCAGGGTTTGTGCAGACTTAGGGAGCCTGCCAGATAATTGCTGGCAGATCTGGGTGGAGCTCGTATGGGATTGTCTGAGTGTGATGAATCCCTTTAGAACCAAACTCCAAATGTTCATATGTGATACCTATGTTTCTTTGGCAATTCAGCTGTGTGCCACCAGGGGGTGTGGTGTTGTGATGATCATGTGACATGTAGTTTTGTTTTGGTTTTGTTTTGTCGTATCATACCGTATGTCTTTTTGGAAAAAAAAAGAATGAAAAGACTGATTGCAATCAATACAAAGTAGTGTATGTACTTGTGGGTTAAGTATATGTTTTGAAGGCATGTGTTTGGGGTGTATGTGTGTGCATGCGTGTGCTTGAGTGCGTCAGTGTATGTGTGTACATGCATGTGCTTCAGTATGTGTACATTAATGTGTAATTTTGTTTACATTGATTGCTTCTGGATGGATCTGTAGCAAATTTGGTAAGAGAGGTTTTACACATGCATTACACACCATACACAAGCACACACACACATCCACACACATATGTACACATGCACGCACGCACACGCACGCACACATGCATGCACGCATGCATGCATGCATGCATGCATGCACACACACACACACACACACACACACACACACACACAAACACGCACACACACACACACACACACACACACACACACACACACACACACACACACACACACACACACACACACACACACACACACAAACACCAGGCAGTTCAAAAGCAAACTAAACAAACCAAAAATAGATTGACGCGTATTGCATGAAGACAACAATGACAGAAAAAGTGTACAACCTCAGAGTTTGTTCAAAAGAGATTCATCGCACTGGAACAATTCCATATGCACTCCACCCAAATCTGCCATTGACTATATAGCAGACTCTTTTAGATATATGCAACAATACTTGATGTTGACTAGTCTGTTATAGTTTTTGTTTCTTTTTGTAATTGCTGCCTGTTGTAAGGATTTAAAGGTTCCTGGTTCATTCTCAGCTTCTGGCACCAATCCAGCTAATTTGTCTTGGGAGGATTTTTGCTTCAGGTGTGAGAAATCCCACGTTTGCATTCTGGACGAGCCCATATTTTTTCATGACTTAGACGTATCAGTATTGGTAAGGTCTTCAAATATGGAAGGGGCAAATGAGACCTCTGAAACACTAATGTGACCAGAATGATTGGATCATATTAAGACTCGCAGTAAATAGGCCAGTTGTTCTGTTGCAACTTGGGATTGAACTGGAGACATTAGATCTTGAGTCTAAGGCTTTACCAACAGACCCACCTAAGTCATGAAAAAATATGGGTTCGTCCAGAATGCAAACCTGGGATTTCTCACACCTGAAACAAAAATCTTCCCAAGACAAATTTGCTGGATTGGTGCCAGAAGCTGAGAATGAACCAAGAACCTTTAAATCTTTACAGCAGGCAGCAGTTACAAAAGGGGACAAAAAGCATAACAAGCAGCAATAACAAAATGAGTAACAGACTAGTCAACATCAAATATCATTTTTATGCTGATGACCCCCCAGCTCTACAACAGTACATCTCTTGAAAATCTTTCAACTCTTCGTTCTGAAACTTCTGATGGTTTTGATGAGATCCAGAACAGAATGATACAGAGTAAGCCCACAGCTGAATGGAGATAAGACTGAAGCACTGGTTGCCCGTTTCTCAAAAAAATTAAGTATATTTTTAGCCCTAGGGAAGCGAGATATTTGGCAGCAATTTTAGGTGACTTAGGCCCGTTTTCAGAAATGTTTTAGCGTCCTTAGTTATGTTTGTATTCAGGTATGTTTTTCAAATCTACTGTGCGATAAATTGGACGGGGAATAGTCAACGCTGGGGGCATTTCCTCACATTATGTGTGCGAATACATTGATATATGTACTTAATTTTCTTTTCCTTTTTTTCCTGTTGAAGTATTGTGTATGTTTTGAAGCGGTTATAGTCCTGATATGGCTCTGCACAGTCGGCTGGGCTTTAAACAAAAATAAGAATTAAAAAAAAGTTTCTGTAAGCCAGCCACTGACATGACGTACAGGATCTTCAAGACGCATGTTTGATGTTCTGAGTGTGTATACACACAGACAGGGTTTGGGCACTAGCAGGTCTGCACACATGTTGACTTGGGTGATTGGAAAAAAATCTACCCTTTACCCACCAGGGGACAGAATCCAGGGAAGATCGACCCCAATTTGACAAGAGGGGAGTGGGGCAAAAGGATGGACTCGTAGAGGAAGAAATCACTGGTGGACAAAGAGGTGTTTTCAAGCTAGACCTGAAGGAAGACAGAGTATGTGACTGTTGAATAGACGGGAGAACATCATTCCACATGTGTGGACCAGACACAGACAACACAGACAAAAAGCAGAATGGATAGGTCAGGCAGGGATGTACATTCTGAGGTGATCGCAAAGATAAATAGGTGCAGTACCATTGATACATTTGTAGCGTAATGTATTGATTTTGTATTAATACACGTACCCAATGATCAGTCATAAGAGAAAGTACATAAGACTTTATCGAACACAAACAGGTGAATGGACCAACAAGACAGAAAATGATAGGAAGAAATGACAGAAAGCAAAGAAGGAAGAAACAAAGACTGAAAGAGAGTGTGACATGTGTTGACAGTAAACAGCGTGCGGATAGCAGCACGGCATGATATTCGTTTAAATGATAACTGATTGCTGTTCACTGTGATGTGTATATATACTGTAGTCAGTTGAGAATCAGAGAGCGACGAGTAAAGACGTAGAAGCATTGCCCTGTCTTCCGAGTTGGCTGTAGAAAGAACGAAACATGGTGTCAGAAGTGGGATTACGAACTCTAACAAAAATCCAGAATATTGAAGACTAAAGTTCAACCATGGAAGATGAACAAGAAGAGAGAAAAGCCAGTCGACGACATGCCAAGATTCCCTTGCCTCCTAAACTTGATGTGAATGGAGGAAACCTGCAGAGCAGCTGGAGGAAATTCAAGAGGCTTTGGGACAGCTATGAAATTGTGACAACGCAGACAGAAGAAGACTCAACATACAGAACAGCAGTTTTTCTTTCTTGCATCGGGCTGGATGCTATGGACATCTATGAAGGATTGGCATTTGCTAATGAAGCTGAAAGAAATGACATTGACACCGTTCTCCAGAAATTCGAAGAATACTGTGTGGGTTCAACCAATGAAACTTACGAAGCATTCAGATTCAACTGCAGACATCAAGCAGCAGGAGAATCTATCGAACTGTTTGTAGCAGAACTGCGGAGACTGATCAAGACCTGTAACTATGGTACACTGGAAGACAGACTGTTGAGAGATCAAATCGTACTGGGTGTACATGACGAGACTCTGCGATCAAAATTACTGGAAGTGCGACAGTTGACATTGACTGCATGTATTGATATGTGCAGAGCGCATGAATCAAGTCAACGTCAAACCGTCCAAATGATGAGAAATACGCAAGACACGCAGGAAGTCCAAGCTTTCAAAGAAAAGAAGACAGCAAAGCAGTATAGCAAAGGAAACAAACCAGAGTACAGAGAGAAATGCGGATATTGTGGTGGAAAGCACCCAAGAGCAAAAGAGAAATGTCCAGCATTTGGAAGAAAATGCAAAGCTTGTGGAGGAAATGATCACTTTGCTTCATGCTGCAGAACACCCAAGAAAAATCAAAAGAAAACAAGAGTTCGGCACTTCGAAGAAGAAGAGACCGACACTGAAAGCGATAATGAAATCCTCGGGATCGAAGACAAAACCAGAAAAAAGGAGAGAAACATACGAGCAAAAATGCTGATAAATGAGATGCCGGTAACATTTCTTCTTGACACAGGTGCAACAACAAACGTGATGTCTGAGAGCCTGTACAGAGAAGTCACAGGAGATGAAAGAAATTCCGACCTGCAAGAGACAAAGAAGAATCTGGTGATGTTCAACGGAACAGAAATGAAGCCTGTAGGGGAGATAGTGCTGCGAATGAAAAACCCCAAGAACAGAAGGAAATACAAAGTCAACTTCGCGATCACCAAAACGGACTGTAAGCCAGTACTGGGACTGAAAGCTGTACAGCACATGCAATTGTTGACGATCAATGAAGAGAACATTGCAACGATAGCGGCGAATCAGAAAGAGGAGGAAAATGCAAAAGATATGCTCACAAAGTACAACGATGTCTTTGAAGGAGAAGGAAAACTAGAAGGGAAATTACACCTAGAAATAGACCCCAGTATTGCTCCAGTGAAGATGCCTTGCAGAAAGTGGCCGATAGCAGTGCAAGAGAAAGTGAAGGACGAGCTGAAGAGGTTGAAAAAACTGGACGTAGTCACTAAAGTAGACACGCCAACGGAGTGGATAAGCAGTTTGGTCGTAACAACAAAGACCAATGGAAAAGCAGAGAGCGCGGTGAAGGCTGCAAAGACGTGCATGAAAAAGCAGAACACAACAATCAAGATCCCTTCCTCGCTTTACTTGAGTTGAGAAACATCCCGACAGAGACTGTAAACAGTTCGCCTGCTCAGAGACTGTTCGGCAGAAGAACACGAACACAAGTGCCGACGTCAAAGATATTACTCCAACCTACAGTTGTACCAATCAAGAAAGAACTTGAGAAAAGGAAACTGAAGCAAGCGCACTGCTACAACAGAAGCGCAGTAGAGCTGACAGAACTGAGTCCGGGACAGATTGTGAAATTCCAACCTCCAGGATCCAAAAAGTGGATCAGCGCCAAAGTAGACCAACAGGTGAACATCCGGTCATACAACATTCGCACAGAGGACGGACGTCAGTACAGAAGGAATCGTCGTCAGCTACGAGACACAACAGAAACGGAGCTTCAGCAGACAATCAACCTCAACGACTGGTCCAGAGAAGGATGATTTCTGGAAGACATCAGGAAAGCGACACATCGGGCAAGCAACAGCAAATCATCATTCCATCAAAACAGATGCTGGAAGATAACAAGAAAACTGGAACTGGAACAGATGTCAGGACGCCAGCATCGTCTGTCCGTGAGAACTCATCTGATCAGTCACCAGTCATCAAAATGTCTGAGACAACCATCATCAAGGAGCCAGATGAAGTTATCAAACAAACAAGGACAGGACAACCCGAACCAGTTAGTTCTCCTTACAGAACAAGATCTGGAAGACAAAGCAAAAGGCCAGATTTCCTGAAATATGAATGAAACTGAAGACTCTACCACAATCAGATAAACTGAAAGCATTGCGAAATATGGACATGATGATGATGAATAGTGTAATGATCAGAGATAAAATGAGGTGAATGAATGATTGGGCCCTGTGCGTGAGAATGAGTGTTTGTTAAGTTAATGTTGTGATAAAGGTGAGAAACACATTTATTTCGTATGGACTGAAAGATAGGAAAAATGATTAATTGATTTTGTTTCCTTAAAGAAAGGGAGATGTGACGTGTGTTAACAGTAAACAGCGTGCGGATAGCAGCACGGCATGATATTCGTTTAAATTATAACTGATTGCTGTTCACTGTGATATGTATATATACTGTAGTCAGTTGAGAATCAGAGAGCGACGAGTAAAGACGTAGAAGCATTGCCCTGTCTTCCGAGTTGGCTGTAGAAAGAACGTGTATTAATACACGTACCCAATGATCAGTCATAAGAGAAAGTACATAAGACTTTATCGAACACATACAGGTGAATGGACCAGCAAGACAGAAAATGATAGGAAGAAATGACAGAAAGCAAAGAAGGAAGAAACAAAGACTGAAAGAGACTGACAGAAAAGCAATTTCTAGCACAGAATTCCCATTTCTTGTTTGGAGTTTAACATAAGCGATAACGGATCCTTCTTGCAACCAGAGTAAACGTATGTCTGCACTCGCTTCTGATGACAACTTATTAATTCCCAGAAGCTTGATGAGAAGGTGGAGATACTATTTACTAATTTAGCCTTTACTGAAAGAGCCCACGACATCCCCACGGAGGTTGCAGAAACATGAAAGCACTCAGCATGCATGCCCACTAAAGACGGACTATGCAGAATGTGTAGAAGCATACCGCCTGCACAGTGCAGGTTAAAACAACATGCATTCTCACATCTGAAAAAACAAACAAACAACAAACGAACAAATTGTGCAAGGGAGAGCACTATTCTGACTTACGAAGAGTGAGTGAGTGACAGGAACTTGGATGATACACAAGGTCAGGGTGAATAGCACCTTCTGGCATCAACAAAGACATTTATCACTCGAGAAGTGCAGTTGATAATATTGTATTGGCATCCGTCTGTCTCGGGAGACAATGGAGATTGCTCCTTAGAAGTCATTCAGCGGTGGAACTGCAGCGTCGGCTGTGGCTGTAGAGCCCGATCCTCGAACGGCAAGTCCTGTTGCAGTTGCTGCACGTGAAGATGGTGTCGTCCGAAGGCGCTGACCCTGCTCTCTGGCGTCTGCGTGCTCTTCTTACTTCCCACTGCTCCTCTCTCCTCTGCTCGGATGTCTTGATGGCCGAATTGATGGCAAGTTTCCATCTGCTGCGGTCTGCTGCTACCACTTCGAAGTCTGCTGGTGCAGTGCCACCCGCCTTGAGGTCCCGCTTGCACACATCTTTGTAGCGGAGTATGGGCCTTCCCGTGGGTCTGGAGCCAGTAGCAAGCTCGCCGTACAAAATGTCTTTGGGTATTCAGCCATCTTGCATGCGGGTAGCATGGACAAGCCAGCGCAGGCGTCTCTTTGTGAGCAGGGGCAAACATGCTGAGAGTTCCTGCACGTGATAGGACGTCCTTGTTGGGGACGTGGTCCTGCCGTGAAATGCCAAGTATCCTTCTGAGGGAGTGTAGGTGAAAGGTGTTGAGCCTGCGTTCTTAACGGGAGTATAGAGTCCAGATCTCGCACCTATACAACAGTGTGCTCAGCACGCAAGCTTGGTACACTTTACTATCTTTAGACTTTGTCTTGATGGTCAGCATGGAGTTTTCCCACACTCTCATTGACAGGCAGGCCATTGCTGCAGATGCCTTGCCGATCCTTGAGTTCAGCTCGGTGTCCAGGTTGAGACTGCTGGAGATGGTGGAACCAAGGTATGTGAAGTCTTCCACCACGTCGAGAGTGCAGTCACCAATGGAAATGCGAGGAGCCGAGCTGACATCTTGACCCAGCACGTTGGTCTTCTTTAGGCTGATCGTGAGGCCAAATTCTTTGCAGGCATGAGCGAAACGGTTAATGAGCTCTTGGAGGGCAGCCTCGGTGTGTGCCGTCAAGGCGGCATCGTCAGCAAACAGCATCTCTCGAATGAGGACTTTTCGCATTTTCATCTTTGCATGGAGGCGTGCGAGGTTGAACAGGCTGCCGTTGCTCCCGGTGTGAAGGTAGACGCCTTCCTCGGATTGACTGAAGGCATAGCGCAGCAATAGGGAGAACAGGATGCCGAAAAGTGTCGGGGCAAGGACACAACCCTGTTTGACTCCGCTTTTGACGGGGAAGGGGTCAGAGGAGGAGCCAACGTACTGGACGGTGCCTTTCATGTCCTCATGAAAGGATATGATCATCCTCAGGAGCATGGGGGAACATCCAATTCTCTGCAGTAGTTGATTATAATATTAATAATTATTATTACAGTGTTTACGTATATGGCGCCAAATTTTGACAATGCGAATCAAGGCGCATCCACACACCAGACATACGCATGCAATCATTGCAGACCACCTTACAACAAGTGAAAAGGAAAAAAATAAATTTACAGTAATTCCCTCCAGACGCTGGTACGCCTTTGTCGTGGGCTGGCTGGTTCTTTTGGTTAGAACTGAGGACTCCAGACCTGATGTCTCGGGTTCAATCCTGGCCCACAACAATAAAAACTGGCCTGCTCCCTGCCAATCGTTACCTTTCCATCATTCTTATGGTGTCAAATAGTGTTTCATGGGTTCTCCCCCCCTCTCCCCCCCCCCCCCCACTCCATCTCCAGGTCAAGATTTTGCCAACGGATAAGGCTTATGTGCAGGCTAAAGATCATGCCATTATCATTGTGTATTTTCTCCAATCGCAAGGAATCAGTGGCGTCAATGCATATGGAATTTAATCCGAACGCGGAGACGTTATCTTGAGAAACTGAACCTGAAAATGAAACTTACAGCAAAGAATCTCTCTCTCTCTCTCTCTCTTTCTCTCTCTCTCTCTCTCTCTCTCTCTCTCTCTTTGTCTGTCTGTCTGTCTGTCTCTCTCTCTCTCTTTCTCTCTCTCTCTCACACACACACACACACTGGCACACACACATACACACACACACTGGCACACACACACTGGCACACACACACTGGTACACACACACACACACACACACACACACACACACACACACACACACACACACACACACACACACACACACACACACACACACACACACACACACACACAGAATGAAGATGAACGGCACAGTCGAAAACATGCAAACACAAAAGAGGGCGTGGCCAGAGAAGATGGTGGGTGATGAGTCAGCGTAGATATGATAATTGAGCAGACACAGCACGTGATACACTGCCTATACCTCTCGTGTCTCACCTGATTGTCCGAACACTATATAAAGGGAATCGGAGCTGTCCTCGCCACTAGACTGTGCGTGTGTGCAGAGAGGCAGAGTGCAGCAGTTTGGTGTTCAAGCTTGTATCAGACTGCATCAGTGCTTTATTGTCGAAAAACCATCATAAACAAACAAGACAGAAACAAACAAAATCAGTATAAATAGTACGCTACAAAACAAATGCAAAAGGAAACAGACAAGAAGACAGCCATCATTTCTAGGCCTGCTGCTGCGTGAGGACTCCCGGAGTCAGTCACTTTGATTAACTCTTTCAGAAAACGGAAAAAGACGAACAGCATTTACACCTTGGATTTCTGATTTCAAAAATTTTATTCAGCTGTTTATGGTGGTGTGAATGTCACTCTGGAATTCTCAAAAAAGTCATTTAGAAAAACAGAAGAGTGGAGAAAGATCTAAGGGAATCATCAATAAACACCAAAGCTCTGTCTACTGTTCTCTCGTCAGGTCGTTCAACACAAACCAGGATATACTCTTGCTCATGACAGAGAACTGTTAAAATCAAACTGTTTACAGACCCTGATATCAACATCGCAAATTCAATCGTAAACCATTTGTGTTGACAGTCAACAACGGTCACAGAGATAAGTATGGCTTTGAGAACTGTCTGCCTGTGTCTCCTCACCCTGGGAGTGGTGGGTGTGGGTGTGGGAGGAATGGGAAGGACGGTACTGTCGTGTCGTGAGGTGTGTAGTCTGATACCCCTCAGGTTCTACCGCTCCATCTGGTGCTTCTCCAGAGACTGCCTGCCCACCAGGCGACACGCCTTTCTCCACTGGATGAGAAAGAAAGCTGATCTTAATGCCTCGCTGACAAGTCTGGACGCTGAGCTGACCTCCCCACCTGGTAAGGGACAGAATGCATCCAACAATAAGTGGCCGAGTGTGCCGAGTAAAGGACTGAGTGTAGCCAATGATAAGCGGATACTTCTTGGTGTTGTTGACAAAATAAACGGAATTGTGGAGTCTCAACGTAAACTTACCGCCCAGAAAGGAAGTGGCTTTCTCTATACCGTTGTTCCTGACAGAACTAGTGAAGTGCTGGACTCGGGGCCGGAAGTGACTGGATCACAACAGCTGTCTGATGTTAACAGAATTACTGAGGTGTTGGAGTTTGAACCACAAGTACCGACTACCCAGACAGACGTTTTATCAGCTGGTCAGGTAACTTTGACTGCTGCAGTCATGACTGGCACACCGACCCTTTCCACCACCGAAACTACACCACAGGTGCTCCAGTGGACATCTGCAGTGCAGTCTGTTGAAGACACAACCCACAGCAACGGTGATGATCAGTTAGATGAAATCCAAAGTGTTCTACCGACTGAACCAGCATCCAAAGAGGCGGACGAACAGCTGAAAATAGGGGTTGAAAAGACAAAACACAATCTCCAGCAGTCAGAAACGCTTTCTGTCTCCACTTACCAAGAACAGACCAGGTCTGCCTGGCAGTCAGAACCACCTCCCACCTTCAATGAGCAGGAACAAACCAGATCTGTTCAGCAGGCAGAATCACCTCCCACCTTCAATGAGCAGGAACAAACCATATCTGTTCAGCAGGCAGAATCACCTCCCACCTTCAATGAGCAGGAACAAACTAGATCTGTTCAGCAGGCGGAATCACCCCCCACCTTCAACGACCAGGAACAGACAAGGTCTACAGCAATACATGACTACAGCAGCCAGACTCCTCAGAAATGGCCATCAGATCACGTGGTTGAGCTTGGCTATTTCTTTGATTTGAACCGTCAAATCGATCAATTGGAAGAGTTCAAAGATGGAACAGAATAATTAGCCACATTACACATCGCGCTAGCCCGCCCATCTAGAACAAAACAATGCACACTGTATAGTGTTTGTGAGTTATTGATGTGTCTATCTCATAGTGTTTGTGAGTTATTGATGTGTCTGTGTCATAGTGTTTGTGAGTTATTGATGTGTCTGTGTCATAGTGTTTGTGAGTTATTGATGTGTCTATGTCATAGTGTTTGTGAGTTATTGATGTGTCTGTGTCATAGTGTTTGTGAGTTATTGATGTGTCTATGTCATAGTGTTTGTGAGTTATTGATGTGTCTGTGTCATAGTGTTTGTGAGTTATTGATGTGTCTATCTCAGCGTTTGTGAGCTATTGATATATCTGTGTCATAGTGTTTGTGAGTTATTGATGTGTCTATCTCATAGCGTTTGTGAGCTATTGATTATATCTGTGTCATAGTGTTTGTGAGTTATTGATGTATCTGTGTCATAGTGTTTGTGAGCAATTGATGTGTCTGTGTCATAGTGTTTACGAGTTATTGGCGTGTCTATCTCATAGCATTTGTGAGCTATTGATGTATCTATGTCATAATGTTTGTGAGCAATTGATGTGTCTGTGTCATAATGTTTGTGAGCAATTGATGTGTCTGTGTCATAATGTTTGTGAGCAATTGATGTGTCTGTGTCACAGTGTACATAACAAACGTTCACATGAAAAGACCTGAAGACGTTCTAGAGGCGAAAAGCAGCATGTTGTCCAATACTGGACATTTTTAGAATGACCAAGAAAGAAATGGACTTAAAAAAAACTTACTGGTTTAATTAACAGATCCGTGAATTAATGTGAGATGAAATCTTGTGGTCCATGTTTTGGGAAGTTTGACTTTCTCTGGTCCATGTCACAGTTAAAGGGTGGATCTGCGACAGCTCGTCAGTAGATCACAGATTGGGTGAAACTGTTCAGGATCTCTGTTTCAGGAAGGGTCCTAACCCGTTGCTTGAGGCTGTTGAGGATTTCTACTGCAGGATGGACCCTCTGGGGCAGTTTTAAAGCTTGAGGATCGTCTTGCATACTAGTTTGTTTTGCTTTGGCAATTCTGAGATTTAAAGAGAATATTCCAAAGCGTTTTAATTCAGGGTATCATAAAACGTGTTCTTGTAACCTGAGCGGTAGGCTAATTGCAGTGAATGCAGGTGATAAAAGCATCAGCAGGTAGTCCTGACCATTGGCAGGTAGGTGGTAAAGGGCGGTGTGTTCAAGGCAAGTGTTAACCCCTCACCACGTATGAGGGTCAATGACCATTAGGTGGTATATGATGTATGTTCCAAGCCGAGCACGAATATGTTCACCTCTGACAGTGCACTGTAAAGAGTACCTACATGTCTTTCTTTAGGGAAAAATAAATCAGCGAGAGACACGAACAGAGTATCGCCCTTATACATTGTACTACATGTTCTGGGAATAGTTGAAGTCTGCGGCACCTCTGTTTTCTGTGATCGCTCAGATTTCAACCTATCTTTTGCATAGACTAGGGTTTTAGGGTTTGCATAGACTGTCCTCAATGCAAAAACAAAGCCTGGAACAGACTGTGACACGGATCACATTCTTGTGACAACCAAATTAAGAATGAAAATATTGAAGAAGCCTAAAACCAAATCGATGCCAAAGTTCGACATATCAAAATTAGAAAACCCTGAGCTGGCGTTAGAATTTAGTATAGAAACAAGTAATCGTTTATTAAAGTTACTTGAAGTTTGGGATGAAAATGACTCATATCCTGATGAAATCTGGACAGACATAAAAAACACACTGACCAAAATCTCTGAAGAAAAACTAGGAAAAGAAAAGAAAAGGAAAAAAGCTAAGCCCTACATAAGTCAGGAAGTGATAGATCTGGCAGAAAAGAAAAGTCAAGCTCGAAAGCAGGGAGAGCGGGAAAAATACTCAGCACTGAAAAGGGAAATAAAAAGTAAAGTCAGAAGAGACAAAGCAAATTGGCTGGCACAAGAATGCAGTAAAATCAATGAACACAACGAAAACAGGAAGTCGAGGGAGCTCTTCAAACAAATAAAAAAAGTGAAAAAAATAAATTTCAAAGCAACAAACCAATGCATCAACAACAAGGATGGTCACACACTGACTGAACCAGATGATGTCTTGGATAGGTGGAACGAATATGGCACATCACTTTTTGGCAAGCCTGACAGCCATGAAAATAATTTAGAGCCAAATTTGGAATTGACCCCTGGAGATATGGAACCTGAAACTCTGCTCAGCGAAGTTGAATCTGCCATTAAAGATCTAAAATGCAGAAAGTCTCCTGGTCTTGACAATATTCCTGGAGAGTTGTTGAAACACTCAGGTGATGGTGGACTCAAAGTAATGCATCACTTATGCTGCAAGATATGGAAGACTTGTCAATGGCCTACAGACTGGAAGCTCCAAGAATTTGTCATGTTACATAAGAGTGGAAATGTCAAAGACTGCAACAATTATAGAACAATTGCACTGATCAGTCATGCCAGTAAAATACTGCTGATAATAATTTTAAACAGGTTAAAGCCAAAAGTAGAGGAAGAGCTATCCGACTGTCAGGCAGGCTATAGGAAAAACAGGGGAACAATAGATATGCTGTTTGTACTCCAGATATTGATAGAAAAGATTAGAAATACAGACCAAGAGATGTTCATCGTTTTCATTGACTACAGCAAAGCGTTTGATAGCGTGATTCGCCAAAGTCTTTTCCACTTCATAATCAAAATGGGTTTTCCAAGACATCTGGTTTCCCTCATAGCTTCATTATATAATGATCAAAAAGCAACAATCAGATGGAATAATCAAAACTGCAAATTTTTTAACATCACTAAAGGAGTAAGGCAAGGTTGCATCCTGTCTCCACATCTCTTCAGCATATACACTGAACATATCATGAGAGAAGCAGACATAGAAGACATGGGAGTAAATATTGGTGGTAGAAACCTGTCAAATTTACGCTACGCAGATGACACAGGATTACTGGCAGACAACATTACAGGCTCTAGGAGGATCCTGTACAGGGTAGACCGGGTTGGAAAGGCAGCTGGGCTGGACTTAAATTCAAAGAAGACAAAGGTTATGCATGTTGCAGGCAAATATAACACTAGACAGGACCAGATCATGCTAAACCAAGTCCCTCTAGAAAATGTCAAGGACTTTAAATATTTAGGTTCAGTCAAGACACACGATGGAACATGCTCAAAAGACATAAAGACGAGAATTGGAATGGCCAAGAACAGTATGGTTCAATTTAACAATAGTTGGAAAGACCACAGCATAACAGCAGACCTTAAGATAAAACTCTTAAAATGTCTCGTCTGGCCAGTGATGTTATACGGCTGCGAGGCATGGACAATGAGGAAAGAGGATGAAAGACGAGTGGAAGCAGCAGAGCTGTGGTTTTACCGAAGACTGCTGAGGGTCAAATGGACGGATAGGCGCTCAAATGAAAGCATACTGAATGAGTTGGGTACTACACGCAAGCTCCTAGTACTCATACAACGGAGGAGACTGAAATATGTTGGACACGCAATCCGTAATGAGAGAACAGACTTGATGTCCACTGTCCTCCAAGGTAAAGTGGAAGGAAAGAGAAACAGAGGACGGCCACCTGCATCACTTGCTAGAAACATCACAAACATCAGTGGCAGGAAACTCCAGGAGGTGGTCAGACTTAGCCAAGATCGAGAGTGCTGGAGGCAACTTGTGAGGACATCATGTGCAGCGGCCAACACTGTTCCCGGTGACGCCGAAAGGTGACAGGTGACAGGGTTTTAGATATTAAGGAGTCTAGGGCCAAAACACTAGCCTGAGGGGGGGGGGGGGGGTTCTCCTCTGAAGACCTTTGTTGTCCAGCTCTCCCCAGAGTTTTGTGTTAGTTGAGACATCAGTTTGTATTGGGGCAATCATTATCAGGGTGGTGCCATCTCTTCTCCCTGATATATTGCCATCAGGAAGTACCCATTTACAACAGGGTGGAGTTCGAACCAGACTTGAATCTCACAGTATTTAAGCAAAGCTGTTGTCTTTGGTTGTGATGAGTCATTGAAGTTATTGGAGTTGTTGGAAATACTTCAAGAAGTATTCACCGTGCTGGGACAACTTCATATGCGCTCCATCCAAACCTGCCAGCAATTATCTGACAGATTTCAGCGCTTAGATTTGATTTTATCAAGATTTTGCGCTATATAAATATTGTAATTATTATTATTATTTCCCGAGTCTGCACAAAACCTATAAGGTGGAAAGGCCTTGAAACAGGGAAAGGGGAGAAAGAGGAGAAAGGACCCATCAAACACTAAGCTGACACCACCAGAACGATGGAAACATTATGACGGGCAGCAAACATGCCAAATTTTAATATTTCGCACCGGGATTGAACTCG
>JAPXFY010000019.1:65915030-65965030 GCA_030674185.1 Monoplex corrugatus
TGTGTGCAAACGTTGTAAACTGACTTGGGTAAATTCTTGGTGGAAATTGTTTACAAAACAAAAGTTCGATTAGACTTTGGACAAAAACCGATTGTAGAAGTTGTGTGGTTTAAATTTCTGTGTGCTTTATTGTAAAATGAGACGTTGATTCTGATGCACACATGTTTTCTTTGAGATCAGTTTATCGTGGCTAAGGTATCCTGAATATCAAAGGTGTTGGTGTACAGCTGCCCTGATAGGTGTGTTGGAAGTGTGGGGAATATTGGTGTACGCTAGAAAGTATGAGTGTACAGTAGGCCAATGTTACGTTTCAGTGTTCTCAATGAGCATGTGACACAATGTGAGTGGCCTATGGAGAGTGTACAAGACAGTACACTGTATGTGTGCTTGCAATTTCATGAACTTGTTTATTTTTCATTTCTACTGTGCTCCGGTTCGGAACATGGTTGCAATGTATATTGTAATCAGTGTCACAATGTTTGGTTTTTGTTTATATTGTGAAATTTTTGGTGGCCCAAATTTTTGTCTGGTAAAGTGTACACGCACGCCCGCACACACACACACATACACGCACACACACACACGCAAGCACACACACACCCAAAGAAATGAAAATACAAAAACACAAATCTGAGGACAAGAACAACTAACACAACTTCCCTATTGTTTCTTTAAACTGGAGAAAATGGCCTGACATCAGTTAGTTTTTCAAAGTCAACAAAAGACCACGGAAGTTCTGATGCTGTCGATGTTGTTGTTGATGTTGTTGTTGTTGTTGATGGTGTTTTGTCCGAAGTTTTGTGTTTTTGTTTTTGTGTTGTATTTTGTGCACGATTGATAACGGCCGGATGGCCGAAAATTTACGGTTAGTTTGTGAATTCAGTAGGCCTACGCGTTCTGATTCATCGTTCGTGTGTTTCTGGTTTGAAATTGCTTGAACGCTGACACTTACTCTGATTATATTTCAAGGTTTATTTGCTTTGATACGAGGCCGTGCCAATTATTTAGGAGAGGGAAAAATCTGAGATGAATATCTCTCAATAACGTAGTTTTTTTTTTATATTTGTAATGTTGTTTTTCATTTTATAAATCGTTGTACAGTGTTATTCTTCAAACTTATTTGGACTCCTTGTGCATTACACATAATCCGACTCGTTAGTGAAGCAGGGAGAACTCATGTTGTTCGGCGAGCTGATCACATTCCATTGTGTTGCTGCACAGTCTTCTTGTTAGACAGCCAGTCAACTTAGTGAATTGGCAGACTACAGATGTACTGAACTTAGTAGTATTGTGTTGCATGGTACATATGTACTGAACTTGTATTGATACAATATCACATGGCAGATGGATATGATGTGCCTCCAGTTAATGATACAATATCACATGGCAGATGGATATGATGTGCCTCCAGTTAATGATACAATATCACATGGCAGATAGATATGATGTGCCTCTAGTTAATGATACAATATCACATGGCAGTTAGATATGATGTGCCTCCAGTTAATGATACAATATCACATGGCAGATGGATATGATGTGCTTCTAGTTAATGATACAATATCACATGGCAGTTAGATATGATGTGCCTCTAGTTAATGATACAATATCACATGGCAGTTAGATATGATGTGCCTCTAGTTAATGATACAATATCACATGGCAGTTAGATATGATGTGCCTCCAGTTAATGATACAATATCACATGGCAGTTAGATATGATGTGCCTCTAGTTAATGATACAATATCACATGGCAGTTAGGTATGATGTGCCTCCAGTTAATGATACAATATCACATGGCAGATAGATATGATGTGACTCCAGTTAATGATACAATATCACATGGCAGTTAGATATGATGTGCCTCTAGTTAATGATACAATATCACATGGCAGTTAGGTATGATGTGCCTCCAGTTAATGATACAATATCACATGGCAGATAGATATGATGTGACTCCAGTTAATGATACAATATCACATGGCAGATAGATATGATGTGACTCTAGTTAATGATACAATATCACATGGCAGATAGATATGATGTGCCTCCAGTTAATGATACAATATCACATGGCAGATGGATATGATGTGCCTCTAGTTAATGATACAATATCACATGGCAGATGGATATGATGTGCCTCCAGTTAATGATACAATATCACATGGCAGATGGATATGATGTGCCTCCAGTTAATGATACAATATCACATGGCAGTTAGATATGATGTGACTCTAGTTAATGATACAATATCACATGGCAGATAGATATGATGTGCCTCCAGTTAATGATACAATATCACATGGCAGATAGATATGATGTGCCTCCAGTTAATGATACAATATCACATGGCAGATGGATATGATGTGCCTCCAGTTAATGATACAATATCACATGGCAGATGGATATGATGTGACTCTAGTTAATGATACAATATCACATGGCAGATGGATATGATGTGCCTCCAGTTAATGATACAATATCACATGGCAGATGGATATGATGTGCCTCCAGTTAATAATACAATATCACATGGCAGATAGATATGATGTGACTCCTGTTAATAATACAATATCACATGGCAGATGGATATGATGTGCCTCCAGTTAATGATACAATATCACATGGCAGATGGATATGATGTGCCTCCAGTTAATGATACAATATCACATTGCAGATGGATATGATGTGCCTCCAGTTAATGATACAATATCACATGGCAGATGGATATGATGTGCCTCCAGTTAATGATACAATATCACATGGCAGATGGATATGATGTGCCTCCAGTTAATGATACAATATCACATGGCAGATGGATATGATGTGACTAGTTAATGATACAATATCACATGGCAGATAGATATGATGTGCCTCCAGTTAATGATACAATATCACATGGCAGATGGATATGATGTGCCCCCTGTTAATGATACAATATCACATGGCAGATAGATATGATGTGCCTCCAGTTAATGATACAATATCACATGGCAGATAGATATGATGTGCCTCCTGTTAATGATACAATATCACATGGCAGATGGATATGATGTGCCTCCAGTTGATGATACAATATCAGATGGCAGATGGATATGATGTGCCTCTAGTTAAGTCTTTGTATGCAAAGCATGGTGAAATGTGATGTCATATCATGTGACTCAGCTCTCCTGTGTGTCCAAGTTCCTTTGTCCATGTCTGTTTGAGAACTAAGCCATTTGGTGTGAGGGACAGCTTTAGTAGATGGCAAATGAAAAGTCGGGACAAGTGTGGAGTTGAAGTCAGTTGTTTCCATGTGAAACAGTGATCAACAATGTTTACTTGCACCCTATCCACCAAATGCAAAAACTTAACCCTTTGACTTCCTCACCCTATCCACTAGCTTCATACAGGATGGTGGTCAGGGCGCAGGAGTCAAAGGGTTAAAGAAGTTTGGTTGTCTGGTTACAGTCAAGGCAGATTGCAATGATACTATTGTTACTGTAACCACAATGAAGATATCAAGGACAGAATAAAGATCATTGAAGCTTCAACAGGCCTGCTGACTGTTTTGTTGCTTAGCATTTAAGACGAGCAGTTTGAGAATGTGTTGACGGTTTGAATTCGTTGAAGGTTTAAAACATTACATAGTTATAGATTTGTATTATTGCGCGGTGGACGAAGACAGAGAGAGTGGGAGATGTACTTGCAGCGACAAAGGACAGATTCATATGGAGGACCATGACCGCCAACACCAAGCGGCAGGGCAATGATGATGATGAACTCTACTGATTACTTACTTTTACTTACTTTACTTTTTCCTTCCGCTTGTACCGGTGGGCGTCGCGGGGAGATACAGTCGTCTGTCAGCAGCAAGGCGGGTGGCCTGGAGAAGGGACATCTCGTGAGCTCTGAGGGTGTCTGCCACGGAGTCGCTCCATCGTCGTCTTGGTCTTCCTCTGGCTCTCCAGCCAGAGTATCTGGCGTTGTATGCCCGAAGAGCTGGATGGTTTAGGGGCATACGTGTGAGGTGTCCGAACCACTTGATCCTCATATGTTCCTTGTGTTGTAGGATTGGTGTTGCTCCTACCATGTCTCGTATCACCTCATTTCTGATCTTGTCCCGCCTTGTCTTGTTTACTGCTTTCCTCAGGCATTTCATTTCACAGATGACCAGTTTTCTCTCGAGGACTTTAGTTAGGGACCATGTCTGGCACTGGTATGTCAGCGTTGGTAGAAAAATGGCGTTGATGAGTTTCGCCTTAATGCTGGTGGGAATGCTGGGGTGTTTCAGGAGAGGGGCAAGTTGGTAGCTGACTGCGTTGGCTTTCTGGCATCTGGTCTCGATTTCTCTGTCTAGTTTGCCATTTTCAGTGAAGATGCTGCCCAGGTATTTAAATTCACTGGCTTACTTCAACTGGGTTCCGTTGATGTTGATATCCAGTTTGTTTGGTCTCTTACTGACAGTCATGACCTCGGTCTTGCTGACGCTGATCTTCATGCCATATGTCTCGCAGCTTTCATTGAGCTGATCTGTGTGCTCCTGTAGTTGTATCTTGTCATTGTTCACCATTGCCTGGTCGTCCGCAAACATGAGTTCATTGAGTGCCTCAGGGTCTGGGTTTGCCTCCATCGTAATCTGATCCATATAGATCACGAAGAGAAGAGGGGAGAGATTACAGCCCTGCCTTACCCCCGATGTCACTGGGAACCAGTCAGATGTTCCACTGGCGGTGCGGACTGCACTCCTCCTGTTGGCGTAGATGGCCCGAATGTTATCTAGCAGCTGGCCCTTGACGTCGTACTGCTCGAGGACCTTCCATAGCTTGTCTCTGTTGACTGATTACCAGTCTTAATTAAGAGAAGCACTACTTTACACCTCTATTTAATGATTTACAGACATGTTGAAATAGTGCGCGAACTTCAGTTGATTGCTGTCATGGTCATGCTTTACCATAGAATCTTAAGGACCCACTCCGTTGCATTCAAGATGGCATCATCTACCCATAATGGAATACTGAATAATTGTGTCAAAACTGTAAAGCGTCCATTCCGCGTGTACACCAAGTATACCGTACAGGAAATTGTCACTGACGGCTGTCTTATCATAATACACAGTATGCGGACATTGCTTATCTGTTTGCATAGCGTGCTTGGTTTAAACTTGAGATGTCATATCTTGCGTCCACGGCAAAGCAGGATACTTTCAAAACCCCTGGTGTTTGTTTACTGTACGGTATCTGTCTGATGTTACATTGCTCTCTTTGTGTCACATTCAGACTAGCTGATACTTTTAACCCCCCTTGTTCTTGTTCTCTCGTGTACAGCTATAGTCATTACTTGCCATTAAAATCTACTTTAAAACGAGTCTGCAGACATTTCTGAAGTCAATTATGTGTGTGTGTGTGTGTGTGTGTGTGTTGTGTGTGTGTGTGTGTGTGTGTGTGCGCGCGCGCGTGTTTATGTATGTATGTGTGTGTATGTATGTATGTGTGTGTGTATGTGATGTGTGTGTTTATGTATGTATGTGTGTATGTATGTTGTGTGTGTATGTATGTGTGTATGTTGTATGTATATGTTGTTGTGTGTATGTGATGTGTGTGTGTGTGTATGTGTGTGTGTTGTGTGTGTGTGTATGTGTGTGTGTGTGTGTGTGGGTGTGTGTTGTGTGTGTGTGTGTGTGTGTGTGTGTGTGTGTGTGTGTGTGTGTGTTGTGGTGTGTGTTGTGGTGTGTGTGTGTGTGTGTGTGTGTGTTGTGTGTATGTTTACCAAACTAGTGAAACAATCAATTGGTTAGTAATAAACTATTAGAATTACCGTTCATTTCAAAACGCAGACGTACACTGGACTCACAGTCACATGTGATATATTCATTTATCAAAAAGCACCATTTTGAATTCTGCTTAACGATTGAAAATTCTTGTCATCAAAATTGATATATATTTATTTATCAACCGATACGACTTTTGAACTGACCATAACAATTCTGGTAATAACCAGAAGAACATAACAATCAACATCTTTTACGTTTCCTGTTCACCGAAAGCCAGATGTTCACACATATTTGTTTTTCGTCAGCCAAAGTAATTATTAATAACTGATGATATCTGAAATGGAAAATAACGTTGTTAGCCCTATATGAATCCCAAAATAAACCATCTATCTGTCTGTTTCTACATAATGGTGTCTGACAAACAACGGGTATTAAAAGGAATTCCGCTTTGGGAAGAAGAATCAGTAGTCTCAAGTCTGGCAAAAAGTCAAACACGAACCACCAAGAAATAGCGTACTCCTGCAGGCATTGTTTCATCAGTACACTGCTTCATCTAGTGTTGTTTCACCCAGACACGAATACGCACGAAGTCACTCGATAGGGGCCTCCACGACAAAAAGGAAATTTGCACGAAGAGAGAACAAATGAGGGGATCCATTATGCCCAGAACCCGTCAGTGACGATATATGGATTTCTCATAAACGCCTTACCTTGATTCATTATGCTGTGAATTGTCACAGACGATGTATTGTCTATATATACTGACTCCGTCCATCGCCCGTGGAGAGTCTACACTAATACAAATGTACAGAAAGAAGAGAGAGAGAGAGAGAGAGAAGAGAGACAGAAGAGAGAGAGAGGAGAGAGAGAGAGAGAGAACAGAGGGAGAGAATGAGAGAGAGGAGAGAGAGAAGAGAAGAGAGAGAGAGAGAAGAGAGAGAGAGAGAGAGAAGGAGAGAGAGAGAGAAGAGAGACGAGAGGAAAAGAGAGAGAGAGACAGAGGAGAGAGAGAGACAGACAGACAGACAGACAGAGAGAGAGAGAGAGAGAGGGGGGCAGACAGATATAGAGACAGACAGAAAGAGAAAGAGAAACAGACAGACATAGGGACAGAGAGAAACAGAGAGACAGACAGAAATAGATAGATAGATATAGATAGATATAAATATATATATATATATATATATATATATATAATATATATAGAGAGAGAGAGAGAGAGAGAGAGAGAGAGAGAGAGAGAGAGAGAGAGAGAACTGAGCGCCTTGCTTATGAAATGGTCGACGCATTATGAGAACATATAAACAGGACAGGAAACAAGAACACAGCGGACTGTTCAGAAAGAACACAACACCAAAACAGAACGAGGACATGAATTTAATGCATGAAACAATACAGGCGCAAATTTTCAGCTAACTGGTCTTTGTCAAACGTACGCAAAAGAACAACAAAGAAACAAATACACGTTTTTTGGAGTGAAAAAACAACAACAACCAGCAGCAAGAATTCCTGCCATAATGCTTTTACTTGACTAGTTGCCAATGACGAACTTTCACTGCACAAGAATACACAAAACACATGCATCAAACTCTGCCCTTCTTTCTTTTATATATGTGTGTACATACACACATACACACACACACACACACACACACACACACACACACACACACACACACACACACACACACACACACACACACACAATTATTTCGCTTAGGGCCATTTCCTTCGTGCCCACCTCCCACCCCAAGTTTTCTGCACCACCTTAAGGACTACCGAAAATGGCACAGTTTTTACACTGCATTGATGATAATGACGATGAGTATTATAATCACAATACTATGGCACTTTATCAAGGATTGAGATTGCGTGACAGGGTTTTACTCTACGTTTACTATCATAATATATCCTGTCTTTTCCTAATCTTCCTTATCAATGATCTTTTTGTGTCTGCCTCCATCAAGACTGTCTCGTTTGTTTTCTTTGCTGTCCATGGAAACTCTCAACATTCTTCTTAGAAAATCACATTTTGGCTGCCTCAATCTTGTTCTGGCTTTGCTTGTTGACTGTCCACGCCTCACAACCGTGTAACATTATCGGTTCTATATAACATTCAAGAACTCTCTTCCTGATGTCAACTGATAGGCATTTGTTGGTAAGAATGCTTTTCATCTTCTTGAATGCTGTTTTGGCTTGGCCGATTCTGCTGGCTATCTCTGATGTGCATCTGCCGTCTGGTGAAATGATTGTTCCCAGATATTTAAACTTATCAACCTGTCTTAAGGTTGTGCCGTTTGCTTTTATTTTGCTGATGGCATGGGTGGCTGATATCTGGAATTCAGAGCCTGGTCAAGGGAGATTCATAACAATCGGACAATTCCACATGCACTCCACCCAAATCTGTCAGCAGTTTTCTGGCAGACTCCCTAAGCCTGCGCAAAACCCTATGTGCTGGCAAGGTCTTGAAATGAGGGAGGGGGGTGGGTGGGGAGTTGATGGATCTATAAAACACTGAGCTGACACCACCAGAATGATGGAAACATTAAAACGGGCAGCAAAAAGACTATATTGTAATGTTGCCAACTAGGATTGAACATAGGATATCAGATCTTGAGTCCACGGCCCTATCAAAAGAACCAACCAGCCCTTGAAAAACTGTGGCCTAACCGAGGGTCGACCCTGCGACTCAGTGACAAATGTATTGCTTACAGTCTGATGTCTTCTGCACTTGACTCCTACACATTTTGAAGTCTACGGTCGTGAGTATAGGCAGCCTGCTTCTAAACTTTAACCCTTCAATTAAATTGTGCCAATTCCCCCAAAAATATCAAGCATAGTGTTATCTATGGTGTGTGCTGCAAATATAGAGACGCGCATCTTTTTAAGTTCCGTTTCATTTTTCTCTACCTCAGATACAAGGAAACAAAATCCAGCTTGATACTGCCAAGCAGGTGACAAACTGGATTTGTTCAATATAAATAACTCCTCTGTAATGACAGATTCGGCTGACTGTCAGCAGTTTGTGGAGTTAATTCTGAACGCCCACAGGTCCTTTCTAAAAGACTCTGGGTTCCTAATGTACGGTCAGAATATGGCTTTCACCAGCCTCTGTTCGGTGATGAAACGGTGTCTAAAAGACGAGTGTTTAGCTGTTGCCATTAATCTGTAGTGAGTAAAATGTCAACAGCCTCTGTCTAGTGATAAAACAGCAACTTGCCAATGCCTATAATGTCGACAGCCTCTGTCTAGTGATAAAACAGCAACTTGCCAATGCCTATAATGTCGACAGCCTCTGTCTAGTGATAAAACAGCAACTTGCCAATGCCTACAGTGTCGACAGCCTCTGTCTAGTGATAAAACAGCAACTTGCCAATGCCTATAATGTCACAGCCTCTGTCTAGTGATAAAACAGCAACTTGCCAATGCCTATAATGTCAACAGCCTCTGTCTAGTGATAAAACAGCAACTTGCCAATGCCTAAATGTCGACAGCATCTGTCTAGTGATAAAACAGCAACTTGCCAATGCCTATAATGTCAACAGCCTCTGTCTAGTGATAAAACAGCAACTTGCCAATGCCTAACATGTCGACAGCCTCTGTCTAGTGATAAAACAGCAACTTGCCAATGCCTACAATGTCGACAGCCTCTGTCTAGTGATAAAACAGCAACTTGCCAATGCCTGTAATGTCGACAGCCTCTGTCTAGTGATAAAACAGCAACTTGCCAATGCCTATAATGTCGACAGCCTCTGCCTAATGATAAAAAGGAAATTTTCCTTCTAAAATTACGTTTAATCCAACATACTTACCGTGGCTCACTGATGCAAAAAGCGACAGCGATTTGCCATTCCTGCCTCATAAACAAAAGTCGAAGACCATAACTCTGAGTATCCATGTCTTGCGCTTGCGCATGTGCTCTTTCCTCTTTTCGAGAAAACCAAGATCCTGACTGTGAATGGAAGGAACGAGGAAGGCGGGGAGGACGGGAGGGACTCTGCGTGAGCCACGGTAAGTATGTTAGATTATTTACTTGCCAGTGCCTCAAACGTCACCAGCCTCTGTCCCTGAAGTGATAAATGCAGCAACTTGCCATTGTCTAAAACACGATGGATTCTTTCATGAAGTGCAGGGTGTGTCTGAAGAAGGCGGCCCAGGCATCCTCGATGCTGCAGGCCCACTTGTCGGTGAGGGCGGGCCGGATGGCCTGGATGAAGCAGGGGATGAAGAAGTCCAGGTATTCTGTGCGCACGTTCTTCTCTGCGTGGCGGTCCCCCAGCTCGTGCATCAGGTACTCCAGTCGCTCAGGTTCACTCGCCACCCCAATGATCTTGTCCAGCGTGATCATCACCTGAAGTATGCACACACACATACACACACACACACACACACACACACACACACACACACACACACACACACACACACATACACACACACACATACCACACACCACACACACACACACAACACACACACACAGACAAATACACACACATACACCACACACCAAACACGTACAGGAAGATACTCACTACGCACACCACCACACACACACACACACACACACACACACACACACACACACACACACACATCACCTCTTGATCTTATCTTGTTTACTTATTAATTATTTACCTTTTTTTCATCTAAAAAGCGCATGTGTGAATCCAGAAGACAATAGACACTAAAAGAAATAACGAACGAACGAACGAACACACACACACACAGACACACACACACACACACACACACGCCCGCGCGCGCGCGCGCCTGTATGCAGATATATACATGTGTGTGTATTAACCGCATATTTTGTTTTCTTTAGATCATCCCTTCCCCTTATTTATTCATTTGTTTATCTATAACTACTATCTGTCTATCTAATCTATCTAACTATCTATCACTATCTATCTATCAACATCTATCTGTCTATCTATCTCTGTCACTACTATCGCTATCACATCTATCTATCGTCTGTCTTCTATCTGTCATCTATCTGTCTATCTATCTATCTGTCTGTTATCTATCTATCTGTCTATCTATCTATCTGTTATCTATCTATCTATCCTATCTATCTATCTTCTTCTGTCTTCTATCTATCTATCTATCTATCTATCTATCTGTCTATCTATCTGTCTATCTATCTATCTATCTATCTATCTATCTATCTATCTGTCTGTCTGTCTATCTATCTATCTATCTATCTATCTGTCTGTATCTATCTATCTATCTCTATCTATCTATCTGTCTTCTTCTATCTACTATCTATCTATCTATCTATCTATCTATCTATGTATGTATTATCTATCGTATGATACATATCTATCTATCTATGTATGTATAGATACATATCTATCTATCTATCTATGTATGTATATGTAGTAATATCATATCTATCTATCTATGTATGTATAGATACATATCTATCTATCTATCTATCTTCTGTCTGTCTTTTGTCTGTCTATTTCTATCTTCTATCATATTATCTATCTATCTATTTCATATGTGGATTGTTTGATATCAACAAACTGTGTACTGTTCTTCAATTCTGTTTTTCCTTTTAGAAAAGTGAAATTACTAGAAAAAAAGTGTGTGTGTGTGTGTGTGTGTGTGTGTGTGTGTGTGTGTGTGTGTGTGTGTATGTATGCGTGCGTGCGTACGTGTGTGTGTGTGTGTGTGTGTGCGGGCGCACGTGCGCGTGTGTGTGCTTGTGTGTAGAAAGCATGCCAGCTGGGGTTACTCAGTTGTTTGTTATGTCATATAGAAAATGGCGTGGTAATTCAAGGTGAAATTACAAACAAGTTGAACACCTCGCACGTTGTATGTCAAATGACGAGCAAGTGATAAGGAACAATGACAAAGAAGTTAAATAACAACACTAATAATAACAACAACAACAGCAATAACAATTATACAGATTTCTCAGTTGTTATGTTACAATAAACGACACTATAACTGACATGAACCTCAGATAAAAAAAAATGTGAACATACTTTTTACAGCCCCAACAAGGAAAGAAGGCTTGTCTCCCTTGCAATGGTTAACAGACAGACAGACAAAAACAAGCAAGTCTTTCACACGACTGAATAATTCAAACTGTCTGAAATTCAAAGTGAAGCAGACACCTTTTGAGGAAGACAACGAAAAAAAAAAAAAAGAAATAAAATGAAAAAAAAAAAAAAATGGAAAGAAGAAAGAGTGCTGCGGGTTGGAGAACAACCATGGACATATTTCTAGAGCGCTCTCATCAGTATTTAGGTCCTTCAGTAGGAAGGTTCTATACTCTTTTTTTAAACTCTTTGACTCCCGCACCCTATCCACCAACTGCAAAAACTTAACCCTTTGATTCCTCACCTATCCCACTTCCTACAGGAACGGATAGATGAGGACAAGGTTAAGTTTGCTTGTCAGCATGGTTGACAATGCAGGATGCTGGTGTCCAGGGTGCGGGAGTCAAAGGGTTACGCCGGAAATGCATTCGTTCTGTGTAAAACTTGTCGGACCAGTTGCCTGTGATAGCAAAAGGAGAGGGGCATCCAGATCTAGCCATTCAAGCCAGTGATAGCAGCACTCCACATGTGTACATACATCACTAAACAACTAACAGAACGCCCCGGTGATGGGTAGAGGAAAGAATTTGGAAAGTAGGCCTATAAGGAAATTTCCTTTAACCCTTTGACTCCTGCACCCTGTCCACCAGCATTCTACATTGTCAACTATGCTAGCAAAGCAAAACCATAACCCTTTGACTCCTTCACCCTACCCACTAGTTTCATGCATGAAGCTGGTGCATAGGTTGAGGGAGTCAAAGAATGAAGTTTTAGTAGTTGATGGATAGAGTGCAGGAGTCAAAGGGTTATTACCTAAAACAGTCTTCTGTGGGTCAATATTCACACACAGTGACTGCCGGGAACCCATTACCAAGTAAAGGAAATGGAGGTAAACTTTAAAAAAATCGATTGTTTATACCTACCAAGCACAAGAAGATCATTGATAAGGAAGATTAGGAAAAGACAGGCAACATTTATAGGCCATTTTATGAGGAAAGGGAAATTAGAGCACCTGGTCACAACAGGAAAGCTGGAAGGAAAGAGAGCACCAAGCAGACCCAGAGAGAAAATACTGGACGGACTTGCAGAGTGGCTGAGAACAGAGAGGGTGGAAAATGTACCTGCGGTAACAAGGGATAGATGCATATGGTGGGCCATGATCGCCAATGCCATGTGGCAGGGCACTTGATGATGATGATGATGATGATGTGATGATGATGATAGTGAATGTAAGCAACCAGTTGTTGTAGTGCAGTGGCTAGTGCAACAAGTAAGGCCTACAGAAGGTTGTAGGTTCAAATACCACCACTCTCTTCAAAATCATTATGGGATTTTTTTGGTCCCAATGCGCTCCTATCCAGAGTTGAATGTGCTGTAGGCTCAATGGGAAAACAGGGACCACGAAGTCAAGTCTCATCCTTTTCACTAATGCATCACTCAGTGTGTTGTTTAAATTTCCTGAACAACACCGCAGGTGGCTGTATCCCTCAAGCCTGGTTGACGCTAAGATCTATCATAACAATAAGCGAAGAGTACAGCCCTGTCGCGTAGTCTTAATCCTAGACAGGCCTCAATAGCATCACGATTGTTACCCTCATCGTCATTATCATTGTATTTGAGGCATTGAAAAATTGTCCCACTTGCTGTTGTCATTATTAAAGTGGCGGATGCGGAAACAATGGGACAAAAACATGAGCGTAAATGGACGTAAGTGTGCGATGGTTCTTAAAAAAAAAAAAAAAAAAAAAAGTAAAAAAAAAAAAAAAAAAAAAAAAAAAACCGCTAAAAGGCTGAGGGGTTTCATGTTACGTACAAGTATATGTTTGCATATAACCGACAAGAAATGCTCCACACAGCAAAGTAGGGTGCACAAGTCACGTGCAGCACACGTTCTATGGTCACGTGATCATACAGTCGCCTGGCACGTGCTGGTGTAGGCTTACATAAATACATTCTTACAGTCTGTAAGTAACGCCAGGCAGGCAGGGAAAGATGCTATTAGCGTGGATAACCTGACACTGACAGCTGCTAGATGGACGATAAGCCAGCGTCCGGCAGTACGTGCAAGACAGCTACATGATCGTAAAACATAGGACCCGTCAATTTTCCCCCCCCCCCCATTAAGAGATCATCGCACTTTGGCGATTTCGTTCGTGCATCTCTCTCTCTCTCTCCACACACACACACACACACAATACACTGATGATATATAGCGATTTGATGAATGATTCGTTGAAAAGGAAGACTTCCTTAAGAGAAATAGACTACATTAAAATGTCTGTCAACGTGAAATTAATCATATTTCCTCTTACTTGACGGTTAACAGTCTAGAAATATCCAATGAAAAGACACACATGATGCTTTTAGTTTAATAATGGTCTCAGTCCTAAAGAGGTACCGTTGTTTAAAATTGATAATGAGGAACTGAAATATGCTACTTGGGTGAAATTTCTGGGAATACACTTGACTTCTAGTTTACAGTGGAAAGAACATATTGATGCCTTGTTATATAAAGCTATGAAAAGCTGTAATTTAATAAAATTATTAGTAAACAGTCATGGGGGCACGACACTAAAACGTTGTTACATCTTGTAACAGCTTTAGTAGATCGAAGTTGGCTTATGGCCAAGAGGTCTATTTTTCATCTCCAAAATTCTACTTGAAAAAAATTCAAGCTTGATAGTAAAGCTGTAACTGTGCCTGTGTACAGTGTATACAAAAACTCAAGAAGTATATAAAACAGCCGGCATCCTTCCTTGGAAGATTGGAGGAAGTTAACCAGCTGCTAAATATATATTAGAGCAAATGCAGTAGCTAATTATGCCAGTACGAACTTAAAATTGGTCTGACATCCATTTCCCCAAGAGAGCAAGAACAATAAAGGCACAAGGAACAATATCCACTTACACAAATGAGCTCTTCGAAATTTCCCGCGGAGTACCATACAAAGTTTCACATAAAATGATATACTGTCCTCTACCCCCCTGGGATTGTCCATGCTACTTTTGATATCAATCATCATCTCATCATCAGGTGCCCTGCCGCATGGCGTTGGCGATCATGGACTTCCATCTGTCTCTATCTCTCGTTGCCCCTAGCATCTCCCCCACCCTCCTCGTCCCCAGCCACTCTGCAAGTCCGTCCAGCATTTTCTCCATGGGTCTACCCGGTGCTCTCTTTCCCTCCAGCATTCCCCGTTGTGACCAGGTGCTCCAAATCCCCCTTCCTCATAAAATGGCCTATAAATGTTGCCTGTCTTTTCCTAATTTTGATATCAACTACACTGATAATGATTTGAGGAAAGATATCAATTCACACTTGTTAGCAACTGACGTTCTGTCACTTCTACATACAACATATTTACATTACTTGAAAATATTTACTGATGGCTGTGGTCTGATGATGGTGCAGCGGGCGCTGGCTTTCTAATTCCAAAATTTAAAGTAGAAAAGGCTTACTCTTTAGGACTGGGGCATTCAATCTTCACTTCTGAATTAGTTGCCATCCTGATGGCACTGAAATATATAGTAGATCTACCCACAACTTTGTTCAGTATCTGTTATGTGCAAATTCGAAATCTGCATTACAATCCCTAAAACGTTGCGAATATAGAATAAATAGTACGTCAATATTTGAGATAAAATTTCTAATTCATTGTTTAATAACAAATAATACACAAGTTACTTTTTGTTGGACCCCATCACACTGTGGTATCATAAATAACGATCGGGTCAACAGAATAGCTAAACAGTAAAAGTGCAGCACTGAATAGGGCTGGCAGCACTAAACTTGATTTACCACTCTCTGAACATGAAATGAATGCTACATTAGAAAACAGGGTAAAAGCGCAATGTGACCTTCACCCCTTCATCGTAAATTACCAGGGTTTTACAAGACTAGAGATAACTTTAGCTTACAGATTATCTCTCAACTCACTTCGAACTAAATTCAGTAAAACCATCAAATGTATTTGTACTGATTATGTAACAGTTGAACACCTTTTGTGTTGTCAGCGAATGCGACCTTATTTCCTTGCATCATTTACGAACTTACAACAAACACACTGATTTCACTCTGTATTTACACATTGCTAGGCGTTTACTGCACAGTCCCATAGGTCGTTTTCTTTGATTACGCCCGATTGTTTTATACCTGTAACTCCCACTTACTCCTGCTTGTTTGCTTGTTAGGGTATTTTTAATTTTTATTACTCCTTGACTGTTAAAACGCGTTTAATTCGATAAGACAATCCTCTTCTCTCCCTTCTACCTCACTAGGTAATAACAGATGACTTGTCAAACGCCAGCACAGGACCTTACAATGTTACATGCTCGTAGCGCACACACACACACACACACACAGAAAGACACAATCACATACACACGCACACGCACGCACACACACACACACACATGCACGCTCGCGCGCACACGCACGCACGCATGAATACACACAACCCTGAGCAATCTGATGAAGCCTGATCGTCCTAATGTTTGGTTTGTTTTTCTCTCGTTCGTTAATTTGTTTGATTTTATCTTAAATGATGCTAAACGACTATGCCTTTATGATTTCATAGATTCATTCACCCCACAGACACCTTTTTATCTTATTTGATTTTATTTATTTATTTGTTTATCTATTTATTTATTTATTGGCTTTTTTCTCGTCTAAAAGCACATATGTGAATAGACCTTAATTTAAAAGAAATAACGAAAAGACCACACACAGATCTCCAAATTTTCTTTCACCACATACAGTTAACTCTTTGACTCCCATACCCTGTCCACCAGCATCCTGCATATCCAACCATGCTAGCAAAGCAAAAACTTTGCGAGTTAACCCTTTGATTTCCTCACCCTATCCACCAGCTTCATACAGGAAGCTGGTGGATTGGGTGAAGGAATCAAACGGTTATTTCTTGCAGTTGGTGGATAGGATGCGAGAGTCAAGGGTTAATAGCCGCAGAAGCTGGAACAATTTTACAGCAATGATGATGATGAGGATGATAATCATGATGCTTTGGAATCCCAAGATTTAGTCTGAATGGCAGGGTGTCACAAACACACACCCCACACTTTTTGTTATACTCTATCTTGGTGTCAACCAGGGTCGGGAATGAGAGATACAGACACCTGCAATGTTGATTCTCGTGCGATTTGAGCAACACTCTCATCTAATGTCGTATCTGTGAAATGGATGAGACTGAGCCGTGTGGTCCCACAGCCTGCCTTCCCAGTGAGTTCAGCAAGCACTGCCTGCTTTAGATCTGATGTCATGTTCACTTAAAATGATGTGGTAGCTGACTAGTCGCTGAGGCAGACACAGCCACTTTCTTGGTGGGCTTTTCTTCTTGTGGTAGGCTTACTTTCTGCCGTAAGAAATATTTAGTCAAAACGGTTGTGTGTGTGTGTTGTTGTTGTGTGATGTCTGTGTGTTTGTGTGTGTAGTGCTAGTGCTGGGCGTGTGTTGTGGTGTTGTTGTGTGTAGTGTTTGTTGGTGTTTGTGTGTGTGTGTGTGTGTGTGTGTGTGGTGTTGTGTGTGTGTGTTGTGTGTGTGTTTGTGTGTGTGTTGTGTTGTGTTGTGTGTGTGTTGTTTGTTTGTGTGTGTGTGTTTGTGTGTGTGTGTTGTGGTGGGGCGTGGAGAGGATGAGTGTGGTGTGTGTGTTGTGTGTGTGTGTGTGTGTGTGTGTGTGTGTGTGTGTGTGTGTGTGTGTGTGTGTGTTTGTGTGTGTGCGTGCGTGCGTGAGTGTACGTGAGCATGTTGTGTGTATGTGTGTATGTGTTTGTGTATGTCTGAGCATGGTGTGTGTGTGCACTCGTGTGTGTGTGTGTGTGTGTGTACGCGCGCGTGTGTGCGTGCGTGTTGTTGTGAGCATGTTGTGTGTGTGTGTGTGTGTGTGTGTGTGTGTGTGTGTTGTGTGTGTGTGCGTGCGTGCATGTGTTTGTGAGCATATTGTGTGTGTATGTTGTGTGTGAGCGCGCGCGTGCATGCGTTTGTTCTGAGCATGTTTTGTGTGTGTGTGTTGTGTGTGTGTGTGTGTGTGTGTGTGTGTGTGTGTGTGTGTGTGTGTGTGTGTGTGTGGTGTACGTGTGTGTGAGTTGGTGTGTGTGTGTGTTTTGTGTGTGTGGTTTGTGTCTCTGTGTGTGCGTTTTGTGTGTGTGTGTGTTTGAGCATGTGTGTGTGTGTGTGTGTGTGTGTGTGTGTGTGTTGTGTGTGTGTGTGTGTGTGTGTGTGTTGTGTGTGTGCGCGCGCGCGCCGCTCCAAGAAATATTTTCAGCTTTTATGGATGGATTGTTTTGCCAGTTCTGGACGATGGGTCTGCTTATTGTATATAGCCTAGGTAATGCTCTGTTCCTGTAAAGTAACGAGCATGCTTTAGACATGGAGTCCATGATGGACCGTTTATGCCACTTAAGTGATCATTAGTAGGGCCTACTATAGTAGTAGTAGTAGTCATCATCATCATCATCAGGTGCCCTGCACATGGCGTTGGCGACCATGGACTTCCAACCATCTCTATCTCTCGTTGCCCCCAGCATCTCCCCCACCCTCTTCATCCCCAGCCACTCTGCAAGTCCGTCCAGCATTTCTCCCTGGGTCTACCTGGTGCTCTCTTTCCCTCCAGCATTCCCGTTGTGACCAGGTGCTCCAAATCCCCCTTCCTCATAAAATGGCCTATAAATGTTGCTTGTCTTTTCCTAATCTTCCTTATGAGTAATCTATTTGTGTCTGCCTCCATCAAGACTGTCTCGTTTGTTTTCTTTGCTGTCCATGGAACTCTCAACATTCTTCTGAGAAACCACATCTCGGCTGCCTCGATCCTGCTCTGGCTTAGTAGTAGTAGTAGTAATATGTTTATTATTATTATTGTTGTTGTTATCAAGGGTGACTTTGCCTTGAGAAACCTGACCACCTAGGATGCACGGGTTCGATTCCCGGAAGAGGACAAATTTCTATATTTAAAAAAAAATGGCGACAGCAGAGGGGCATCCAGGAGTCATGACCTGGATGTGGCCCGGCCCCCTTAGACTTAGAGTGTCAGGAGTTAAGGGCCGAAACACTTGCTTGACAGGGGTTTCTACTCTGAGGACCTCCTGCTGTCCAGCTCTCCCCAGAGTTTCTTACTTGTTCTTCTTCTTATTATTTAAAGCAATTCCCAGTTTAAATATTTGGGAACATCAGAAATAGCCAACCAAAACAGCATTCAAGAAGATGAAAAGCATTCTTACAAACGAATGCCTATCAATTATTGAATTAACATCAGGAAGAGAGTTCTTGAATGTTATATAGAACTGATAACATTATAGTTATACGGTTGTGAGGCGTGGACAGTCAACACGCAAAGCCTGAACAAATTTGTGGCAGCCGAGATGTGGTATCTAAGAAGAATGTTGAGAGTTCCATGGACAGCAAATAAAACAAACGAGACAGTCTTGATGGAAGTAGATACAAGAAAATCATTGATAAGGAAGAATAGGAAAAGACAGGCAACATTTATATGCCATTTTATGAGGAAAGGGGAATTAAAGCACTTTGTCACAACAGGAAAGCTGGAGGGAAAGAGAACACCAGGTAGACCCAGGGAAAAAAATATTGGACGAACTTGCACAGTGGCTGAGGACAGAGAGGGTGGAAGATGTGCCTGCGGCAACAAGGGATAGATACATATGGAGGGCCATGATCTCCAACGCCTTGCGGCAGGGCACATGATAATGATGATTATTTTAAATTAAAACAAAGAAGACGATAATCCAAAAACGCTAACATTAGGGGCCTACCTTATCCACGTGGTTTTTGACGGCAAACAACCTGAGCTTCTCCTCGCCCACTTTACCCACTTCTTCAATATTGAGATTAACGACGTGATACTTCACAAACACATCCGTGATCACTGGCGATGTTTCGAACATATCACAGAACACAATTTGTCCAATTCTAAACATGTTGGGACGGAGGTACACCCACGATTCCAGAACGATGCGTTTGTTTAGTTCGGACAAATCGGGTCTATCAATTGGCATCCCCCGGGACACCCACACGCACAGAGGGGCTTCTTCGAAGGCAGCCGCCGCTTTTACCGCTTGTGGTTTGACTTTGGTTGCAACCGTTACGGACACAAAATGGCTGTCGTCCACCAGAAATCTTTTCGACACTTCTGAAGTTTCCGTTTTACCCACGCACATACCCATGAAAATGGAGGTTGAGGTTTCTTCGCGTTCTGCGTGGAAGACACAACAGAGGCTACCAGAGCAATGTTACCTCTTCTGAATTTTTGGCGAGATGTTGATTTTTCAGTCAGAAACAGCAAGCAGAGGCACGCTTCAGGTTTCACCCACTAATGTACGTCATCAATCATCACACTCACAGAAAGCGAATGACGTAATGTGGAGCGAATTTTTGACGTCATCCAACGTAATAAGAAAAATCTTGATCAAAGTTAGACCTACTGTCAGTATTCAAGCAAATAGGAATCAGAAATACTACGTTGACACCATCAGAAACATTAAGATGGGCAGTGAATATGACAGCTTTTAAATGTTGTGAACTGGGATTGAACTCGAGAATCAGACTGCGAGTCCATGGTATTATCAAAAGAACCAACCAGCTGATTCGAGAGACCACACACACACACACACACACACACACACACACATCCCTCATGAACAAACTCCCAGCTGAGCAGGCCTCATCATCAGGTCATAAAGTGTAGGCTTTGGATCTTGTGCCAGTAAATGATGTCCAAAGCTTCATAAGTGGGAGAGAGAGAGAGAGAGAGAGAGAGAGAGAGAGAGAGAGAGAGAGAGAGAGAGAGAGAGAGAGAGAGAGAGAGAGAGAGAGAGAGAGAAACATTTGATTCTAATATTTCCCATCTCTTCCTCTCCCCCCAACTCTACCTCCATTTTTTCCTCTCATTGAATCTCCTGTCCCCCTTACCCACTCTTCTTACACACACACACACACACAACACGCACGCACACACACACACACACACACACACACACACCACGCACTCACTCACTCACTCACAAAACATGACAGACAAAATATCATGAGTATTTTTGTAATTTATTTCATCACTCACGTCCGCGCAGTGTGTATGTGTGCATGCGTGCATGCGTGTGCGGAAAGTTCATTGACTATTTCCCAACACCACTAAAGCACACACATGCACACGCACACACAGAAGCGCGCGCCAAAAAAGACCAAAATGATCATGATCATGTACACAGGAAAGTGTGACGGCGCAGGTACAGTGCCGGAGATACAGACAGACGGGTGTACATATACAGGTAGACATACACAGCTACCGACACAGCGACCTTTCGCTACACTGTCGCTGTCATCACAAGTCTACACACTCACTGATACAGAATGCCATTAATGTAATGATCAGAACATGAAGAGACTAAAATCAAGTGCTGAGGAAACAGTCAATACTGCTACTGGAATAATGAAAATCGCCAGACTACACGGGGACAAGGGGGGAGGAGGAGAAAGATGGTCAAGCCACTCTGACAAAGCCTCCTTTATTAAACCTTTATATCAGTTTGAATGATCCACAGTAACAGAGCTCACAGAATCACACACGTTTCAACGCACAGACTCGCTGGCAAAAATTTAATAGTATATATGGATCTGTCCGCTGTTTTGTGTTTTTGCATGACCAGTATTCAAGTGGAACAGAAAAACTCAATACACGTGATACAGAACATGTGTGAAAGGATGGAGTACGTTATGGAAATGTATTACAGTGCGCAAGCAAAGATTTTGTTTTTCAGCGTATGCATACCTTTCTGGATAACTTATAATAAGGGAGCTATCAGGAATATTCATGTCAAGAAAATGTATTTACAATGTTCAATTCTTCTACTTTCCAGTGCTGTTTGTGTCATGTCTGTGATGTTCGTGGCTGATTTCCGGTATGCTTTCACATTTTGGTCAAATTGTGCGATTTGAGGGAAAAGTTGTGCCCCTTTGACTATAACTTCATTGAGTTAAGGAAAACCACAGAACACAGACAAGTCACATTTGGAAAATCAACCAATCCGTCTGTCTCATCCAAACTTCAGATGCTGCTTTTCTGAAAAAAATGGGAACAAATTTAGCTTGCAAACACTGCAATAACAAGCCAGACATCTCTGTGGTTCACTTGAAAAACGTGTAGGCCTATTCAAATACAATAACAAAGCATTCCTGTGCGGTGCTACTTTCCAAATATGGATCCACTGCACTTACATTCTGGACTGTTCACCAATCTGGTTTATGAACTCTGTTAGGAAATCATCCACCACTGAGATATGATCGTCTGTGTCAATGCATTATTATGATCATTTCTACAATCACAAAGACACATCTCCAAAAACTTACATGTGACAATAGGGAGTTCAACTCTGCAACTCTTCTCTCTTCTGAGAGATCTGTTCGTATACAGACATACACAAACAATCCCACTCCTGTCAATCTGAATCTGTCTCCCCCCGCCCCACCTTTCCGTTTTTTTATTATTATATTTTCCTCATAGAGGGATAAACAAAATTGTGGGATAAAAATAAAATCATGGGAATAAAAGAGGGATGGTGGTTTACACTACACCTTGCATACATATTGTCCATTCTAGCAGCGATAATAATGGTTATGGGCAACTACACTGAATAGACGACAAGGTTTCCAGTGCACATCACACTACACATACTGACCCACGCAAACCAACACAGCAGGGGACAGATTAACATCTTTCCTAAGAAACAATACAGACACAGGCACAGACACAGGCACAGACACAGATACAGACACAACACAGGCTTCTGTCTTTCCCACCAAACATGCAAAGAGAAGGGACAGGCTTCCATCTTTCCTTAGAAACAGTAGAGACAGAGACTTCTGTCTTTCCTTATTAAACATATATAGAAGAGAACAGATACAGGAACAGGTTTCTGTCTTTCCTATCAAACATACAGACCAGACAGAGACGTACACTTCTGCCTTTCCTATGAAACTTACACAGGGAACAGACATATACTTCTGTCTTTCCTGTGAAACATACACATAAAAAACAGATCCAGACTCGTTTTTCCCATGAAACACAGACAGAGAACAGACACACACTTCTGTCTTTCCTGTGAAACATACACAAAAAAACAGACACAGACTCCTGTCTTTCCTATGAAACAAACACAGAAAAAGACGAAATACAACAGAATCAAGAACACTTCGGCTATGCTTCTGCTGAAAATTTTCGTGGGTTAGAAAGGGAGGCAATCAAAACCACGTCTAATGACACACATAGTATCACTGTTTCGCCTGTAAGGAGGATGGGGGAAACAAGAAGACAACAACAACAACAACAACAACAAAATAACCACACGAAAACTGCAACCGAACAAAACATACGACAAAAGAGAAGCGGGCATTGTGAAACAAAGGGATTAAGACTTGTCAAATGCCAGCCGCATGGAAGGAAGGAGAACTGTGCTGGAGGTGTGCTTTGTAGAAGAGGCAATGGACAGAACACTCGACAAACTGCACTGTCCTTCCTCTTCCAATGAAACGAAACATCTAATGAAACACTCTGACCATAACTTGCATCATCCATCCACACCTTACGTCACACACACACACAGACATAAAAGACACAATAAAGGGGGAAAAGCATGTCAAAACGAAAACCATAAACCACACATATACATGAACAAAATGAACATATTTCAACATGGCACTGTGCATAAATAATTGCAAACAAAACAAGCAATAGAAAATAAAAGATGGCCCGATATACTCACAACTATAACAACACTAAATCACAGTGACCGACAACGTTCAAGCAAACAGTGCAAAACTGGACGCGCAGGAAACAGAATGAGAACTTGTCTTTAATTCACAATTGATCAGTCATTTCCTCCTGCTCTGGTCAATTCCGTTCCGGTTTTTATCTAAGTTTTGTGTATGCATTCTTTTCTTTTGTGTATGCTTTACAAAGGCCAGTAGTTAGCTGAAAATTTGTGCCTATCTTGTTTCGTGAATTAAATACCCATTCTCATTCTACTTTCGTACGTTTGTGGTTTCTATAATCAGACTGTTGAGCCATACGATCTTCTTTCCCTCTCCTATTCCTACACTTTCTGCACAACTCTCACCTTGAGACTAAACCAAACTTGATACCTTGGTATAATCTGTTGTCCACACTACCCTCTCAGACCAACATGGGATTAAAAGCTGACAAAAGACTGGGTATCCTCACTGAAAAACACGAAACAAAGAAAACTGTAGGTTTGCATTCCATGTAGATAGACAAACTGATAACTTTTCACTGGACTAGACGCTGATCCAAATGTTGTTGGGACATACAAACAGGTGTCAGTCCTCTTTGATACATTTCCATTCTTCAAATATATGCTCTACACTAATCACCATTTTCTGTGAGAAGAAGACGACTGTCATGACATCCTCATGATCATCAGTCTGATGCAGCATTTTGAAACAAAATTAGCGGTTTTGGAATTTAATCTTCCACAAAGTTGATGCATCATTCTGAATGATCATCAATGCCTTCAGAATTTAATCCACCACAAATTCAGGGCACCATTTTGAAACATAATCAGTGCTTTTACAGTTTAGAGTTTAATCTACCACAAAGTCATGCTGTTAATTGATATCATGAGTGTCTGTGTTATAAATTGTACATGCATACCTGAATATAACAGACAAACAAACAACAACACAATCTTTTCCCTTACAGTCAAAACAGCAGAAGATGGAATGTAAACCTCCATGTCTAAAAGTAGGCGACCACTCTGCAGGGATTATTTGTTATCATTTAGAGCAACATGCTGGTTAGTGATATGTCCTTTGTCAACACTGTCCCATGACCTTAACTCCACAGAGAAATGAGATGGTAGAGACCTTGTATTTGTTATGTCACACTCCCCTGCTTGCCTGCTTTACCTTGTCCAACCCTGAACAGGTATACATACCCAGGCGACTGAGGGCTGCAGGCAAGCCTTGAATCAGGCTGGAACCCATGCATTTTCATACATTTCTGAGCATGCAATATCTGCTGCGTCTGCTGCCCCTGGACCAAGCAATCTGACTTGCAGCCAATGCTATAGGTTGTGCCACATAAAATCCCATTCCACATTTGTTTCTGAATAGATTTGCTTAAAAGTGAGTGAAAATGATTGTTTGATATATAAAAAAATAATTGTGCAATTGTCTAGTGCAAAAAAAAAAAAAAATTGAATATTCAATCTGACCAAGTCCACATACATTGGCAACACTAATGTTCTGATTGTTGTTTCTCTTGGTGTTCATAAACAGTGAATGAGTATCACCATCACCACAAAATAACACATCACTATGCATCACCCTCTTTTGATGATCTTTTCATTGGAATTGTCGCCCAAACCACTGTCAGAATCATCACTCAAATCTCAACCATCTGCAACACTGAATTCGTCGTGACTTCACCCATCACTTCTTGAGAGGTGCAAAAAATCTGCTGCGCTAAATTTCGAAACAACAAAAGAATGATCATCGACAGGAAGGTCAGAGGGTAGTTTCCCCTTGAAACTCTTTGGTGGTGAAGTCTTACTTTCTACTGTTGTCCCAGCAACACGTGAAAGCAAAAGTGGAAATCATGATTGAGAGTTTGTCAGTTACGGTCCTCAAGTGGAATTTCTTGCAACCATCAGAGATGTGTTAAGTGAATGATGAAACGTGCAACTGTGCGAATTGGGTCAGAATGAACAGTGACATTGAAACAGCAGGAAGGAAATAAATCAGAAGACCCCCCCCCCCAAAAAAGAGAATAATATGTTTATAAATTAACAGTTGATTGCTATTTTGGTGTGTGTGTGTGTGTGGTGGGTGGGTTGGGGGGGGGGGTATACAGGAACAGGAAAAAATTTTCGCAGGCAAACACAAAATGCACTGACACACATTACGACTCAAGGATACACACTGACACACACTACCACATAAGGATACTTACTGACACACACCACAAGATACACACTGACACACACTACCACATAAGGATACTTACTGACACACACTACAAGATACACACTGACACTCACTCTGACACCGAAGATACACGCTGACACACACAAAACTCCACATTACACGCCGACATCCAGTGACGTTAAACATGTTCCCATAACCTTAGTAGCCAATGGGGGAAGAAGGGAAGCGAGAAGCGTCAAAGACGTAAACTTTTCTTTGGGCCACCAGGATCAGAGTGATGCCCATCTCCTCTCCATCATCGCTACACACACCCTGTCATTAAAGAGGGGCAGTTGTCTATTTATAGCTGGACTAACCGCCAGTAATATCTTCAAGCCTGAGCACAAATTAGGACATTCATCCCTGTGGCAACCACCATGGACTGGGGGTCAACCTTGGCTGTCAGGGGCTGGTGCTCTAATCTCTACCTTGTCCTCATTCACAACACACAATCCAGTTTCACTTTTTTTGAGGTAATGTCTCTGTGCTCGGAATATATTCCATGATTTATACTATACTGATGCCATGTGACTGAGAATATCCAAACAATGCTGAGAGAGAGAGAGAGAGAGAGGAGAGAGAGAGAGAGAGAGAGGAGAGAGAGAGAGAGAGAGAGAGAAGAGAGAGTGCTGTTATTCTTGTGTTGCCTAAGCCAGCAATACACAATGCTGAGAGAGAGAAAGAGAGAGAGAGAGAGAGAGAGAGAGAGAAGAGAGAGAGAGAGAGAGAGAGAGAGAGAGAGAGAGAGAGAGAGAGGAGAGGGAGAGAGAGAGTGCTGTTGCCTAAGCCAGCAATACACAATGAGAGAGAGAGAGAGAGAGAGAGAGAGAGAGAGAGAGAGAGAGAGAGAGAGAGAGAGAGAGGAGAGAGAGAGAGAGAGTGCTGTTATTCTTGTGTTGCCTAAGCCAGCAATACACAATGCTGAGAGAGAGAAAGAGAGAGAGAGAAAGAGGGAGAGAGAGAGCTGTTTTTCTTGTGTTGCCTAAGCCAGCAATACACAATGCTGAGAGAGAGAGAGAGAGAGAGAGAGAGAGAGAGAGAGAGAGAGGAGAGAGAGAGAGAGAGAAGAGGAGAGAGAGAGCTGTTTACTTGTGTTGCAGAGCCAGCAATACACAATGCTGAGAGAGAGAGAGAGAGAGAGAGGAGAGAGAGAGAGAGAGAGAGAGAGAGAGAGAGAGAGAGAGAGAAGAGAGAGAGAGAGAGAGTGCTGTTATTCTTGTGTTGCCTAGAGCCAGCAATACACAATGTGAGAGAGAGAGAGGAGAGAGAGAGAGAGAGAGAGAGAGAGAGAGAGAAGAGAGAGAGAGATGGTATTCTTGTGTTGCTAAGCAGAAGTAAATGGAGAGAGAGAAAGAGAGAGAGAGAGAGAGAGGAGGAGAGGAGAGGAGTGCTGTTATTCTTGTGTTGCCTAAGCCAGCAATACACAATGAGAGAGAGAGAGAGAGAGAGAGAGAGAGAGAGAGAGGAGAGAGAGAGAGAGAGAGAGAGTGCTGTTATTCTTGTGTTGCCAAGCCAGCAATACACAATGCTGAGAGAGAGAAAGAGAGAGAGAGAAGAGGAGAGAGAGAGCTGTTTTCTTGTGTTGCTAGCCAGCATACACAATGCGAGAGAGAGAGAGGAGAGAGAGAGAGAGAGAGAGAGAGCTGTTATTCTTGTGTTGCCCAGGCCAGCAATACACAATGCTGAGAGAGAGAGAAGAGAGAGAGAGAGAGGAGAGAGAGAGAGAGAGAGAGAGAAGAGAGAGAGAGCTGTTATCTTGTGTTGCCTAGGCCAGCAATACACAATGCTGAGAGAGAGAAGAGAGAGAGAAGAGAGAGAGAGAGAGAGAGGAGGAGAGAGAGAGAGAGAGAGAGAGAGAGAGAGAAGAGAGAGAGAGAGAGTGCTGTTATCCTTGTGTTGCTAGGCCAGCAATACACAATGCTGAGAGAGAGAGAAGAGAGAGAGAGAGAGAGAGAGAGAGGAGAGAGAGAGAGAGAGAGAGAGAGCTGATCGTGTGCAGCAGCAATCAAATGCTGAGAGAGAGAGAGAGAGAGAGAGAGAGAGAGAGAGAGGAGATAGAGAGATAAAGAGAGAGAGAGAGAGAGAGAGAGAGAGAGAGAGAAGAGAGAGAGAAGAGAGAGGAGTGCTGTTATCCTTGTGTTGCCTAGGCCAGCAGTACACAATGCTGAGAGAGAACACAGCCACTGGCTGACCATCCACAGCCAACACACATGACACACTTGATCACTCTGAAAGGACTAGCTGTAAGAGTCGTCCACTGGGATCTAATGCTACTTCCCATGAGTAATAAAGTGTTTTGAAGTTTGACATTTGAAAGTCATCTGAAAGCATCATCTTTAAGCTGGAAAAGAGCTGCTATTGTAGGAGCTGAATAACCCATTTTGTACACGTACATACACACACACACATACACAAATACCCACACACACACACACACATTATGGGATCTGAACAGTGTGATTCATACACATATACAAACACAAGCACACACACACACATTATACGATCTGAACAGTGTGATTCACACACACACACACACACATACACACACACACACACACACACACACACACCACACAACACACACACTCACACACACACTCACACCGAAACTTACTTACTCTCCTTTGTACCAGAAAGACCAAACAAAGATGAAAATGTTGAATGTCTAAACGTGTGCATCAAAAAATCAAGTCAGACAAAGGACCATACAACAAACCATAAAAAGCGTTAGGACCAAGATTCACAGCCAGGTAAAACACTAAGTCTATCACCAAGCCAAATAGACGCCAAGCCCACGGCCACAGCAAGAGGAACCTACAATCAATAAAAAGAGGCCTTACACACGATGGCGTACAGAAACAACAAAATTGCACATTGGCATCCATAACGACGTGAAAATATTCAAGGCTTCGAATTGAACAAAATCGCACACAGCATTTAATGCCCAAAACACTACTGTTTGTATCTCGGTCTGTTGTGACATACACACGGATATGGCGAAAATGAAACGAGGTATAACCTAAACCCAACATAGAATATGTTTAGCAACCACCTAAGGACACACACACACACAACAACACACACACACACACACACACTACAAAATACATACACCAGACCTGTCTACCTTATATTTCTGGTTATGTTGTACTCTTGCTTCAAAACCTGTACTCCTCTTCAAAACTGTTGTACCAAACGAACATGTCCCAGATGCTATGTTTTGAGGAAAATGTAGGAATCAGAACATTTTCTGCATGCTTTTTGCCGTTAAAACATTTCCATCCACAGTCTTTCTTCACCTTCTGAGACTTCGTGGGTTGTGGAATCAGAACATTTTCATGTAAACAAGAGTACATCTCTTAACAAACTGAGACAGCAAGAAATCCTTTCATTCCAGAGAGGCGATTTTTTCTGTGATTGTACCGAGATATTTCTTTAGCGTGCTGGCGCCAAAAATTGGTACAAAATATGCACCAATCTTACAGGTAAACAGTTCTGATACACACACACACACAGTAACAACTCACTGAGTTTGCTTAACTTTTGACTCCCCATGTCTGTGTCTACAAGGATGGTAGCAGCTGGTGGACAGGGTGAGGGAAGTCAAAGGGTTATCTACAGTAAACTACCAAGACACCTTACCACTACACACACCTCTGAGAAGAAACACATGAACAAATCAACTTGAAGCAAACATCTCTCTAGGACATCTGTCAGTGCACTGATAATAATGTACATGTACATCACCCCTTGCGGCTCTAAAAAGGTCAATGTCTTCTTCTGTGGCTGTAGCATCAAAAATACACAGTGCGACCAAACGTGGGACAAACTCTTTCAATCCCTCAAGCAGGAAGCTAGTGGATAGGGTGAGGGACAGAATGAACAAGCTTTGTAAAAGCACTACAAACCTATATCAACCTTTGACTCCCACACCCTATCCATCAGCCACAAGAACTTAATCCTTTGACTTTGTCACCCTACCCACCGGTTTCCTGCAGGAAGCTGGAAGATAGGGTGAGTGAGCTAAAGGGTTAAGTTTTTGCTTTGCTAGCATGGTTGACAATACAGGAATGCTGGTGTGATAGGGTGTGGGAGTCAATGGGCGAAACAAAGAAACCAATGTGCGAACCATGGGCAGTCAGTGAAACGAACAGATAAAAACAGTGAAATAAACATACAAGCAAAAAGCAAAACAACCATGGTAAACCCTCAAATACAGTTAATCCTCAAAAAATTCTAGAATCCAGAGACACAAAACTTTAAATTTATAAAGACGCATCTCCTGATTGTGACAAGTGCTGGAACAATGACCTGACCAATAATCAATTCACCGTAGCATCAATACAACACTGACCACCAGTGTTGAAATGAAGACGACCATAACGTAGCATCAGCATACCACTGACCAGTGCTGCAATGAAGACTTGACCATTATGTGGCATCAACATAAAACAGCCCAGTGCTGAAATGATGACCTGACCACTATGTAACTTACTGTGGCATCAAGGGAACACTGACCAGTCTACAAAAGACCCAGACACACAGCATCTGTACATGTACGCCAATCGACCTCTCTTAACCTTTCTTTTCCATAAACATTTAGGCCAGAGCTTAGCAAAACATCTCTCAACCCAGAGTGTTTCCAGCAAGATTTTAATTGTAATGAAATATAATAATATCCCCTTTACCTTATCCGCTCAAAACACAAAGAACATCAGAATGAACAGGATTCCAAATGACTAAGGACTTCAAATTCAACTCGAGAAGGACAGAAATCCTCTGGTAAAGGAAGATGAACAAATAAATGACAAACAAATACAGATAGAAAGGACAGATAAGAACACATACAGAAAGATATGAACAAACAATACAAATCATACGAGAGGTGTATGTGAAACAAGTATGATAATCTGGACCCAGTCAATAAAGTTTGAACAACAAACTGAACACACCTAGCTATCCGACATTTACTGATCTACCCATCAATTTGACAATCAATTTAACGAACACATCAATCAATCAATTCAACATACACATCAAACAATCATTTTCAAATTTAAGAAATCTGAATCACCTTTCATTTCTAAAAATCTACGAAAGGCAGACATGCTAGAGAAGAAAACTACAGAATTCCTCCACATCATATCAACACAGACGGACTGACACTGAATTCCTCACATCAATCAACAAGACGGACTGACACTGTTATAAAAAAAAAAGCTAGCATTGTCCTCTTGTCACACACAATATAAAAAAAAGAGCTGATTATTCCCCAACACACGTCACTGAAAGGAGCAGACATTTCAAAAATAAATCTACCAAGCTTCTATTAATTTCCTCACATCGGTGATCAAAATGGGCAGACACTACAGACAAAATCTCTACGACCTTCCTGACATCAATGATTGTTTAAGATGAGCGAAGTAGTGTACTTTACACTCTACAACCTCCCAGTCATTCCTTACAGCACTAAAACACATGATGTCAAATGTTCCCGGCATTATCCATTTCACAGTGCTAACTGGGATCATATGCTGTGTGCACACAATGACGGACACTTCGCATGATTACACACATACAGTAACCTTAAAACTTACATCAAGGTATGCCAAACATACAATGAATAGCAACCCTTTGAGCCCCTCACCCTATCTACCAGCTTCCATCAGCTTTATGCAGGAAATGTAGAAACTGGTGGATATGGTGAGGGCATCAAACATACAATGCAGTTAATGTTAAAACATACGATGTACGCACAAAGTATGTCAAACATACAAAAAAACGATAAAACATTGCAGGTATACCAAACATACAACATATGCCAAAAAATATAACAGTGTATGCCAAACACATGACAATGTATGCAAAAATTACCCCAAAAGAAGTTACGATCAAAGATTAGAAAAGAACAACCAACCACTTGTCGTCATCATCATCAAGGACATGGACTACCAGCTACCTAGAAAGACCAAGGTCTGCACAATGACCACAACATCCACAGACTATACTAACAGGAATGATTGAACCAACACCGTCCCCCCCCCCCCCCACCCCCTGTACACCGGCATCTGTCTATCTTGTAACACTACATCACCAACAATGTCCTCCTCTCTCTCTCATAGTACCTCAAAAATCCACAACGCATCACGCGGTTTTTAACCCTTTGACTCCCGCACCCTATCTACCAAATACAAAAACTTAACCCTTTGATTCCCTCACCCTATCCACCAGCTTCCTGCATAGGGTGAGGGAATCAAAGGGTTAAGTTTTTGCTTTGCTAACATGGTTGGCAATGCAGGATGCTGGTGACCGGAGTGCGGGAGTGAAAGAGTTAACATCTGAAATGCCATGAGTGACACTGGATACCATATTGCTTCATCATATCATCCTACAAGGTGTCGTAATCTTATGGAATCCTATTACTGACACAATATAATCCTCACCGACATAATCATAAACCTACCACAATGACATAATCATAATCCTCTTCCTGACATAATCATAACCCTATCATCAAGAGTGACATAACATAATCCTATCACTGACATAATCATAATTCTGTCACTGACATAATCATAATCCTGCCATTGACAGTGATAACAAAAACTATAATCCTATCATTGACATAATTATATCATTGATAGTAACATAATATAATCCTATCACTGACATAATCCTAATCCTATCATTGACATAATTGATAACCCTATCACTGACATAATCCCAATCCTATCATTGACATAATTGATAACCCTATCAAAGATATAATCATAATCCTATCATTGACATAATTGCTAACCCTATCACTGACATAACCGATAACCCTATCAATGATGTAATCAGAATCCTATTACTGACATAATCATAATCCAATCATTGACAGAGATGTAATCATAATCCTATCACCGACAGAGACAGAACCATAATCTAATCGTTGACAACAGTTGATCTGAAACGGGTAAAAAGTGGCAACAATCCTGTAAGTCTAACATTCCATGTACATTTACCTGACCCAGACAGCACACAAGGGACAACAGCCCCCTGTTACTCAGAGACAAGCCATAGGGGCTCAGCCTCACCGACATGGCCAAATAATGTGTGTGTGAGAGAGAGGGGGGGGAGAGAATGCACATGTGTGTGTATGACAATACAGCAGACTGATCCATGCAGGGGACCATCTTGGAGCACAGTACCACAAATAATGTCCTTTTCCGTCAATTTATCAATAGAATATACAACATGGACCACCTTAGTACATATGAAGCCAAAGGGTAATATTCTGCATAGCTTGTGTTTTTGTGAACAAGCTTTCATTTTGTAGTGAGTTGCAAACATTTTCCTATTTATTCTGTACATGGGAACCTATTCCATCCACAATATCTCTCCAACTACTGCAACACATGTCGAAGTGAAACATGGCACAGACAGCAAGGTGAAGGCGAAGAAGACAAGGCCAGACATCTGACACTGACCTCAACACAGTCTGGACTTTAGCGTGGTAGTGTGTGTATGTGTCTGGTTGACTTGCTTGTTCTATACAGTGGACTTGAGCACTGTGTGTGTGTGTGTGGTGTGTGTGTGTGTGTGTGTGTGTGTGTGTGTGTGTGTGTGTGTGTGTGTGTGTGTGTGTATATGTGTGTGTATATATATGTGTGTGTGTGTGTGTGTGTGTGTGTGTGTGTGTGTGTGTGTGTGTGTGTGTGTGTATATGTGTGTGTGTGTGTGTGTTGTGTGTGTGTGTGTGTGTGGTGTGGTGTGTGTGTGTGTGTGTGTGTGTGTGTGTGTGTGTGTGTGTGTGTGTGTGTGTGTGTGTGTGTGTGTGTGTGTGTGTGTGTGTGTGTGTGTGGTGTGTGCGTGTGTCTGGGCTTGACTTACTTGTTCTAACGTCATTTTCAAGTCACTTGACACAAAACAACCACTACATTAAAACATAATTTAAACTACAGACACATCTAGAAACAGTATCAAGTTCTTTTGGTGGAGTTATCTGTGTATCATTTCATGGCCTAAACCCCAAAACGTGAAAATGCAGACATGAAAATTCATCTTGTAAAGAAAGCCAAGACAATGAATGTAGAAAGCACAGTGTAAACGTTGATTTGATGGTGTTAAGAACCATTAAAACACAAAACCAGAATGCCTGTTTACTATAAGAAGACAAGGCAGGTCCAGAACGTGTATTTGATACAAAAAGACAAGACAGCTATCTGAATGCATCTATAAGATGAGACAGTGCTATGTCTAATGCCTGTCTGTTCTTGTTGTATTCAATACGGCGCTATTGAATGCATCTATAAGATAGAGACAGTGATGTCTAAACGCCAGTTTGTCTTGTTGTTTAATACGGCGCTATTGAAATGCATCTATAAGATGAGACAGTGCTATGTCTAACACCAGTCTTGTCTTGTTGTATTCAATACGGCGCTATCTGAATGCATCTATAAGATGAGACAGTGCTATGTCTAACGCCAGTCTTGTCTTGTTGTATTCAATACGGCGCTATCGAATGCATCTATAAGATGAGACAGTGCTATGTCTAACGCCAGTCTTGTCTTGTTGTATTCAATACGGCGCTATCTGAATGCATCTATAAGATGAGACAGTGCTATGTCTAATGCCTGTCTTGTCTTGTATTCAATACATGTTCTGATTCTATTTTCAGTTTTTTTCCGGTTCCTATTTGTTAGAAAAGTAGTTGATCACATTTGTTTGGGATTTGATGACCTAAAAACAAATGATTATTGCTGTTAACTGCTCCCTTCCCTCTAACAACACAGCTACACAATTCTGTGACACTACATCACTCCAACATGATGTTATTTCACCAGTTTTGCCCCCCTCCCGCCAATAATGAACATGTCTATGTCATCTCTGTCAGCAGCTTCAGTGGTTTAGTGGGGGATTTTTAATTCAACTCCCCTTTTAACGAACATACTTACCATATCTTACAAGTGCACAAGCTCAGCAACTGAAAGAGACCATACTAACTGCAAAATATTTGACTGGGTGGTCAAGAAATCAGTGAAAAGACATCCACCACATGGTGCCACTGCTGCACCCACCCCTATCCTGCTACCCGGTTCAATTCTGGGTGGATATCTTTCTCTTATGATTTTCTCAGCTTTGTTTGATAGAAACCAGAAAAAAACGAAAATAGAATCAGAACACATATTTCATTCTATTTTTGTGTTTTTCTAGTTCCTGTTCGCTTGAACGCGGGCAATCGCACTTGGATTGGTTTGTAAGGGTTTAATACAAAAATACTTGGGTTTCTTTTATCCGATTCCTGATGAACTATGTTCACACTGCATTAATGTATGGACCCACCAACCAATCCCCCTCTTTTTTTGATGGTATTTTGTTTTGCTTTGTTTTGTTTTCTTTTCGTTATGGCCTATTACTACGTAAATGCAATGATCATGCTTTGAAACAAGACTGCATTATTCAAATGGATTATCATCATCATTATTACCATTATTTCTCGATTTCATTACAATATTTGGGTTCCTTTCATCTCTTTTATTTCAATACAAATTACAAGCCCAAAATGTCTTTCATGTTGAAAATAGTTTTAATGATAACAGTAGCGATATGAAAAGTTGTAAACTGAGCATTGTGTAACATTTCTCCAGTGTACAGCTCTCTGAATGTTACACTTCTCCTGGTGTCACATCTCTCCTTGTGTTACTCTTCTCCTAGTGTTACACCTCTCCTAATGCTACACCAGAGTTATACTTCTCCTGGTACCACACCTCTCCTAGTGTTACTCTTTTCCTAAAGTTACACTTCTAGTGTTACACCAGTTGTACTTCTCCTGGTGTTATACCTCTCCAAGTGTTACTTCTCCTAGCATAACACCAGTGCTATACTTCTCCTGGTGTTACATCTCTCCAAGTGTTACGCTTTCAGTGTTACAACCCTCCTACTGTTACAATTCTCCTATTCCCATTTTACACTTCTCCTAGTGTTACAACTTTGTTATGGGAAGGTTTAAACTGAGCAATATGTAACAATTCTCCTAGTGTTACATCTCCTGGCATGAACCTGTCATAATGTTAGAATTCGATAATCATGAGGCAAGGAGTCTCAACAGCCGCAACTTCCATATATAAAGTGTGACGAACAAAATGAACAAAGCTACATTCAATTTTAAGTTACAGGAAAAAAACCCAAAATTTATTGCACAAACAAAAATCTCATCTGGCAACAGTGGAATCTCTTTTTCTGTGAGGTTACTGCTTTATAAATTACTGCATGCTACAACTGTGTCTTCACGGCATGATAAAACAATAATCTGGCAATAACCCGTCAAATCCCTGCCAATAATAAGCACACAAAACAAAAACAAAAAGGAAAAAAAAAAAGGAAACAAAACAAAACCAACAAAAAAACCCAAAACAGAACCAACCAACCAAACAAACAAAAAAAGCTAGACAAACAAACAAAACCCAATCAGTCCAACTCGGGAGAAGTTCAGCCGTTCTGCTTTCGTAGCCAGCACAAAATCTGATAATTTGATAATCCATGGCTGCTAAACTGAATCTCCTTTCCCCATACAGCCAGGACCTGTTTGGGGTAAAATTACAATGTGGACACGGCCCTGTTCAATTCTCTGATTAATTTCTGTCCACAAACAGCTAAAATCCTGGAGTCTGAGGCAGCTGTGAGGGCATTCATCGTTATACTGTCATCAGCATCATTATTGCCATTACTGTTATTGCCATTACTATCATCATCATCAACATCATCATTTTTATCATTGTTGTAATTTACTATTATTATCGTTATTATTATTATTATTATCATTATCGCCATCCTCCTCCTCCACACTAATGTTTGTGTTACCTTCAAAACAGCAATACCAATTCATATAACTGCACTGAAAACTGGCAGTGCGGTCAAATGTTTCACCCGAGCTGTGTCAAAGGTCAGCTGGTCGGTACACAAACAGTCCATGTATTCCGGACACGGTTCACTTTCATTCTGCCGACACTTGAATATAGCAGCTGCTGAAATCTACACTTCACCGACTATACAAACACCTGTAAATACCTAAACCTCTATTGCACAGAGATGCTGGTTAGTTTCTATACCTCTGCTATGTAAAAATGCTTGTTAATATCTACACCTCTAAGTCAGTCACTGTGACAGGAGAATATGGCCACTGAAATCGACATTTCACTGTCTACACAAATATACTCGTTAATATATATACCTCTACTATATAGATATGCTTCATAATATATATCTATATTTCTAAGTAAGTCACAGTGACCACAGAACACAGCTGCTGAAATCTACATGTCAGTGTCTACATAAATAAGCATGTTAATATCTGAACCTTTGAGCCACCATGACAGCTAATATAGCTGATGAAATCTACATTTCACTGTCTACACATGCTTATTAACATCTTTATGGTCCCTCATCTGGTATGCCTAATGATCGACACACGGCATGGACAAGATGAATATTTCAATGGATGACCATGTACATGCTCTACGTTATAATGTAGACACAGTCAATATCAACAGACATGCCCCCTGTAAACATATCAATCAATTCCAAGCTCGAAATACAAACAAATGTACATGTCAATGCTTGACCTGAATATTTCCTGTGTAAAACAAACAAGTTTAAGTCAACAAACAAACAAAACAAATCGATCCCAACCCTTTAGTAATAAGTGAAATCTGAGTTACACTGAACCTGACCTGAGCACCAAATCATAAAAAAAAGCAGCTCTCAGTTCTCACAACCTTGACATGATGATTATCTTCATAGAATAACCCTTTCAATCTCTCACCTGTCCACCAAACCCTACTTCGTGGACAGAGTGGGGGACTAAATGGGGTTAAACTAACAGACCTGTTTCACACTTAAGCCTCTACAATGCTACATCTGACACGGGTTGTGATATGCAATTTCAATACCAATTTGACACATGTAAAAAGAAGATTCTCACTGTGGTCTGTCGATTGACTCCAGCAAGAATCCTTTTACTATACAGAGAAAAGAGGGGTTGGGTCACAGTCTCTGGTAAATAAAGTCAAATAACTAATGAATAAAAAATGACATAGACTATGAATTCTTACTGCAGCTGTGATGCACAATGTCAATAGAATAATTATTCTGACATGAATCATGAATGACCATAATTACTAGGGAGATTATATAAATGGCCATCATTATTTTCGAGATACACAATCTCAATACTTTCTGACATTTTTGTGTATGATTTATCATAATTATCAATTCAGACCGATAAACTGTTTTATTTGCTTAGTCATGAGTATATCTATATATCCTCTCTTTAGAGTGGGTATATCTATTCTCTCTCTCTCCTTAGGAATGAGTATACATCTGTCCTCTCTTTAAGGGTGAATATATCTGTTCTCTCTCTTCCTTTATGAATGGGCATATATCTGTTCTCTCCTTATGTGGAGAGCGGAACATCTAATGTTTTCTCTCTGGTTTTGCTTGTGTACTGTAGTGCCACTCATGACAAAACATCCAGCTCCGACAGCAGCAAACTTTCAAACCTATCTACCAACAACACAGTCCACACACCTTTCTGCAATCACAGCACACACACACACGTATGTGTGCAAACAATACCGAGGAACACTGCATCAGTTACTTCCTGCCTTGTGTCAAACCACACCAACAAAATACAATCAATCTTTCTTTCCCACTAACATCCACAAAGTCAACATTACAAAAAGAACAATATTCACACTGAGACTGGATGGCTTGCATGGGCGCTAACATTCTGCTTCTTTCTGGGACCTTTCCAAGGCAACCACTCCGCCTGACAAACACCATACAGTGAATGCTTTACTCAAACAGGCCACAGTCCTTTATGAAGGGGTGTGCTCGTTATATGAAAGGACAGACTGGAGAAAGTTCCCAGAGAAGACCAAAACGCTGCCTCACCTTCAAGCCAGCCAAACTCTTGAGAGAGTATTGTTCCGTTATACACAACATGGCAGATTTGTTACCAATCTGCGTTCTAATACACAACTTTGTTCTGCTTCTTCTGTTCTCTGATCACTGATGTCCATCAACCTTCACAGCGGTCACTACCTACCACTGGCCCCATGAAAACACGAAGGGGCAGGGAAGTTGGGGGGGGGGGGGGAGAAGGGGGTGGGGAGAAGGGGAGGATGAGCAGCTCCACCGTGTCATCTTCCTCTGTACAACTGTCTCCTCCTCCATCAGAACTGGGTCTCCAATAAATCACAGACTGTCTCCGCCACGGCACTTTTCGTGGACCTCACCGTAAGTCGATACATCTGTTGGGTAGATTAAAATGGAATAAACTGTTAGCATAAACAACACACTTACTGGCACTTAATCATCGCATTCTCATTATCATTAATTATCAATGTTTTAACTCTTTGACTCCTACACCCTATCCACCAACTGCAAAAACTTAACCCTTTGACTGTCACCCTATCCACCAGCTTCCTGCAGGTCTTACAACAAAAATGTCTTATAACACAAGTTCACAACCCTAATTCGCCAGTTTTGAGCTGTACATGAATGACTTACAACACAAGCACCCTGCCCTAATTTGACAGATTCGAGCTACACAAGAATGACTTACAATAATAAAAACACACTAACCTAACTTGCCAGTAGTGAACAAACTCTTTAAGTCTGCCTGAAGCATGATGAATAGATTGTCATGTCCCAAGTAAGGAAATAAAAAAGAAATTTGTGTGAAAGTCAGATAAATACTGAGAACACCACCGGTTCCAAACAATTCTGATCAGATGTGCTTGAACTTTGTAAGTGTATACCTAACAGAGGAAGTAATGAGCTTATAAAATTTTGAAACAAAAAAAAGATTTTCAAATATGTTGCTTTTGAGGGTGTTTTCTACTGTAAAATATGTAAAAACTTCAGGAAACTGAAAAACAGACGTTAAAAAGAATCAAAGTATAGAAAGAGCTCAGACAATCCAACTCTGACCATAATCCGGTATTTAAACCCTTTCACCTCAATATCCTGTCCACCAACTGCAAAAACTTAACCTTGTGACTTCCTTCATCCTATCTGCCACCTTCCTGCAGGAGGCATATGGATAGGGCGGGAAGCTGTTGGATAGGGTGAGGGAGTCAAAAGGTTAAGTTTTTGCTTTGCTGGCATGGTTGACAGTGCAAGATGCTGGTGGACAGGGTGCGGGAGTCAAAAGGTTAAGCCACAGCTACAGCTGGTTGGCTGCGTTTTCAGCCAAGTTTTCCTATTGTGGGTCATCCATATTTATGTTATAATCTTACGGTCTCATTAAGCCATACTCTTATGGTCTCAGCAAGCCAAAGGCTACAAAAGTCTAAAGCTGATCTATGAAGCAAACCTTACTGACCTCTGCCTGCCGGTTGGGCTCCAGGCGAACCAGACAACCGATCTGCAGGCCGCGTGTGTGCAGGATTCCAGAGGACACAAAGTTGTCAGGGTTGGGGTCAATTCCTTCCAGAATGCTCACACCAAAACCAATAAGCTGTCAACAGAAATAACTCATACTGGAAACCATTCATGTGGGATTTTTTTGGTGTTCATAACAACACAATAAAAAAAATTGTGTGTGGTGTGTGTGTGTGTGTGTGTGTGTGTGTGTGTGTGTGTGTGTGTGTGTGTGTGTGTGCGCGTGTGTGTGTGCGTGTGTGTGTGTGTGTTGTGCGTGTGGTGTGCGTGTGTGTGTGTGTGCGTGTGTGTGTGTGTGTGTGTGTGCGCGCGCGTGCGTGTGCATTTCAGCGTGATTATGTCTCAGTCAGTCAGTCTGGTGGTCTGGATGAAGGATGTAAACTTTCATCAAGTCTTCCTTGTTGTCCGAGAGCTGCTCTTCAACAACTGCCCTATCAGGCAAATACTCGTTTTTTCTCTGAACAGTGATAGAACTGTACAATGTGGTCCTGTCTGGCATGGGCACCCATCCGTGTGGAACAACCTCATTCAGGACCTATGTTGGAGAAAGCACAGTGTCTAGGCATAAGACTGAGGTTTGCTATTGCCACTCAAGGTAACAGATGGGACCATTTCTATGATGTCCTGGATGGAAGGTTGGTTTTTTTTTTAATGATGGTCTTCACCTCTCTGAAGGAGAATGAATGTAACTGCTGTCTAGTTTTTCTGCCTTCACCAGAGTCTGCCTCTTGTTCCTGCAGATGCCACGGTGGACAGGAATCCACTGCATTGTTATTGGCACAGTGCCTTCTACTTCTGTTGGTTGTTTTAAGGTCCATCTGGTAAGACTGTCAGCAGGTGACTGTACATTATCTGTCAAAGATCTACAGTCTGTTAAGAAAACAACTCTGGAAGTTGAAAGATCTGCTACTTTCATGATTTTTTTGCTGCTCCTAACACAGCTGTTTCTTCTTCCCTGCAATTGTTGGTCAACTTCACTGGGAGGGGATGGACCATTTTACCGTCCTTCTATCAGGGTCTAGGGCAAAAAGTTCATAACAGAATGAATTGATTCAAGAAACAATGCAATGTCACTTCTGTAATACTTTCGCCAAAAATACTCCACACGCATTCTTGATAAAATTATGAGCTTCGTGAATTTCAAATACCAACAGTTAACAATAATTTCAATCATGGTGAAAAAAATCAGAGAAAGAAAATGATATAAAAAGTAACTTGCTTTTGTGTTTTTTTTCTATCTATCAGAGAATAACCATTTTTTACAGAACCACTAACCACAAGGGTCAAATGACTTAACAATAACAACAACAACAACATTAAAAACAAAACCACCAGTCGAAGTGGTGTAGTGGTTAGCACAACAGACTATGACTGTAAGGTCATGGGTTCGAATTCCCATCAGTCCCTTCAAAAATCATTGTGGAATTTTTCAGGTTTAACCAGCTCCTACCCAGAGTTGGGTGTGCTATGGGCTCACTGGGACCACACAGTCGAGTTTCATCCACTTCATGGATGCGTCACTGAGGGTGTTGCTCAAATCTTCTGACTTGCACCGCAGGTGTCTGTATCTCACAGGTCCTGGTTGATGCCAGGATATTTATGATAATAAGATAGAGTACAGCCCTGTCATGAGTCTTCCCTGTCATGCAGTCTCAATCCTAGACGGAACTCCATAGCATCATGTTTATCATCTTCATCAACATCATCATAATGGCTATTAACATGGCGTAGACAATGGGACTAAAAAAAAAAAGGTGAGCAAAGAGGTAACCTCCAAGAGTGCAATGATCCTAAAAATATTAACTAAAATAAGAAAAAATTAAAACAAATTAACCCTTTGACTCCCACACCCTTTTTATCAACTGCAAAAAGTTAACCCTTTGACTCTCTGACCCTATCCACCAGCTTCCTGCAGGAAGCTGGTGGATAGGGTGAGGGAGTCAAAGGGTTAACTTTTTGCTTTGTTAGTTTTGTTGACAGTACAGGATGCTGGTGGACAGGGTGCGGGAGTCAAAGGGTTAAAAAAAAAAAAGCCAGCAAACAGCTGACACTACCCACCTTTTGCTTGGACTGTTCTGTGTCCTGAGGATACAGAGCCTTGAATATCCGCTGACACTCCTGTCCTGGTCTGAGAAACACACGTTCAGTCAGTCAGTATGAACAGTAAAAAAACACCAGAAAAATATCTAATGATACACACACACACACCACCCCAATATACATATCACACACAAAACACACACACATTACATACATACATACATATCTATCTATCTGTCTGTCTGTCTGTCTGTCTGTCTGTCTGTCTATCTATTTTAAACCCCTACTACAAATTTACACAAGATAACACAATCCACATCTATCCATGTGCATTCGGACTATGACTTATGCTGGCTGCCAACAACACAAACTGCAACTCACTTCAGTTGTTTGTTCTTCCACAAATTGAAAAAGAAATGACTGAATGACCCACTCACTGGCTGAGGGCTTTCCACCTCTGGAAGAAAGCCTCTGCATTCATGTCCGCTGCCTCCATGAACTTGTTCACCATCACTGGCAGTTTCAGGCTCAGGCGTTGGGGAGAGCCGCTGTATCTGTTGGACATGAAACCAGCACCGTTAGTCTTATACCATTACTATTGTAAGTATTATCATCATTATTTTATTATTACTATTATTATCATTATCATTATTACTATTATTATCAAGAGTATAAATCATTCTCTCGTAGCACTTTTCTCCACTGTAAGTAACATTATCATTATTACCATTAACATAAATCATTCTCTCATAGTGCTTTTCTCCAGTCATTTGGACTCACGAAGTATTACAAATGATCAGGCTTTTTAACCCTTTGACTCCCGCGCCCTATCCACCAACCACAAAAGCTTAACCCTTTGACTCCCTAACCCTATCCACCAGCTTCCCACAGGAAGCTGGTGGATAGGACGAGAGAGTCAAAGGGTTAGGTTTTTGCTTTGCTAGCATGGTTGACAATGCAGGATGCTGGTGGACAGGGTGCGGGAGTCAAAGGGTTAATGGAGCACAGAGAACTAAAGGAGAACAGGTGAGCTGACCACATTCCACAATGTTGTTTCTCAGTCTGCATCTTTGGTGGCATACATGCTGGGTGTTTTCATGTTTCCCTAAGCCACCAGACACTGACATGACTTACAAGATCTTTAACCCTCTGACTCCTGCACCCTGTCCACCAGCACCTTGTCCACCAGCATCCTGCATTGTCAACCATGCTGGCAAAGCAAAAACTTAAACCCTTTGACTCCCCACCCTATCCACCAGCTTCCTGCAGGAAGTTCAGACGTTATTTGTAATATTCCCATTTTTATTCAACAACATCGTGACATTTATCACAGTCACTTTTCTGGTTCAATGACTGAAAGAATCCGAAAACATACACAACACCACACACACACACACACACACCACACACACACACACACACACACACACACACACATCATTCTAGTGTTATATCATGGACTGCAGTGCTACACACACACACTGTGTGATGCTGAGAAGTTGTACCAGTCTTGAGCGTTTGTTCACTATAGGGAAAGACTACATAGCCAGCAACCTTGGCCTTTGGGAAACAACACCGTGTTTGTTCATTATACATGTTAGTAGACTGTTCATACGGACAGTATTTTATAACATGGAAAGACAAGGAAATGGGCTGGGAAAATAAATATTTCCTGGGAAAATAAAGAGTTTATTATTGCTAGAAATTCACTGTAGGCAGGTCTGTTATATGTGTATATTACTGAAAAGAAACTTATCACTCAACGTTCGTTAAACACAATATAATACAATTTACAGACAGAAGGAAACTTACACAAAGCTAATGTTAAGAACCAGGGAAATCACAACATTAAACACAATATTACACATTTTACAGACAGAAGGAAACTTACACAAAGCTAATGTTAAGAACCAGGGAGTCACAACATTAAACACAATGTAACACATTTTACAGACAGAAGGAAACTTACACAAAGCTAATGTTAAGAACCGGGAGTCACAACATTAAACACAATGTAACACATTTTACAGACAGAAGGAAACTTACACAAAGCTAATGTTAAGAACCAGGGAGTCACAACATTAAACACAATATTACACATTTTACAGACAGAAGGAAACTTACACAAAGCTAATGTTAAGAACCAGGGAGTCACAACATTAAACACAATATACACATTTTACAGACAGAAGGAAACTTACACAAAGCTAATGTTAAGAACCAGGGAGTCACAACATTAAACACAATATTACACATTTTACAGACAGAAGGAAACTTACACAAAGCTAATGTTAAGAACTGGGAGTCACAACATTAAACACAATGTAACACATTTTACAGACACAAGGAAACTTACACAAAGCTAATGTTAAGAACCAGGGAGTCACAACATTAAACACAATATTACACATTTTACAGACAGAAGGAAACTTACACAAAGCTAATGTTAAGAACCAGGGAGTCACAACATTAAACACAATATTACACATTTTACAGACAGAAGGAAACTTACACAAAGCTAATGTTAAGAACTGGGGAGTCACAACATTAAACACAATGTAACACATTTTACAGACACAAGGAAACTTACACAAAGCTAATGTTAAGAACCGGGAGTCACAACATTAAACACAATATTACACATTTTAAGACAGAAGGAAACTTACACAAAGCTAATGTTAAGAACCAGGGAGTCACAACATTAAACACAATACAACACATTTTACAGACAGAAGGAAACTTACACAAAGCTAATGTTAAGAACCAGGGAGTCACAACATTAACCACAATTAACACATTTTACAGACAGAAGGAAACTTACACAAAGCTAATGTTAAGAACCGGGAGTCACAACATTAAACACAATATACACATTTTACAGACAGAAGGAAACTTACACAAAGCTAATGTTAAGAACCGGGAGTCACAACATTAAACACAATATTACACATTTTACAGACAGAAGGAAACTTACACAAAGCTAATGTTAAGAACCGGGGAGTCGCCAAACTCGGTGACACACTCATGTTAAACAGTTGCTGCACCTGGGCGCCTCCGTCCACAGAGGTTTCTACAGGCTTGGGTTGCACTGACAGCTGTGGCCAGCGTTAAGGACAATACACAACAACAATGATAATACACGACAACAAGGATAATACATAACAGCAAGGATAATACACATCAATCAGTTCACCTCTGTATATCAGCTTCTTGTCAAATAGTAGTACTAATAATTATAATAATAATATAACTACGACTAAATAATAACTAATCATAATAGTAATTAGTAATAATAACAAAAACAATACTATAATAATAATAATAATAATAACTGTAATAAGTTGGGACGGCATGGCACCATACAGAAATATTTACAGCAGACTCCATGAACACTGATATTTTGTGATGTTTCTCTGAACTTAACCTTTGACTCCCGCACCCTATTCCACCACTGCAAAACTTAACCCTCTGACTCCTCACACTATCCCCACTCTTGCAGGAAGCTGGTGATAGGGTGAGGATCAAGGGTTAAGTTTTTGTCTTGGTAGCATCATGGATGCAGATGCTGGTCGATAGGTGTGGGAGTCAAGGGTAATCCTCTGACTCCAGCATCCGCATTACAACCAAGCCAGCAAAGCAAAAACTCAACCTTCTGACTCCTTCACCCTGAAGGAAGGAAGCTGGTGGATAGTGCCAGGGAGTCAACGATTAAGAGAAACCAACATTTTTTCACTTGATATGATTTCACACAGACAAGAAGCTTCTAATTGAATTTTTCACTGGATCTGCATGAGTCATACTACAGTACAAGTAATTAAAGGGTGGATATACCAGCTTTTCTTTGCTGTCAAAAAAAAATTTTTTTTAGCCCAAAAATAAACAGATGTAAAATTTTCTCTCCATCTCCCTTCCTCAAAGTTCATTCTTCTTTGCTGAAATTACAAAAATATTTTTAACCCTTCGACTCCTGCGCCCTATCCACCAACTACCAAAACTTAATCCACTGACTCCCTCACCCTATCCACCAGCTTCCTGCAGGGAGCTGGTGGATAGGGTGAGGGAGTCAAAGGATTAAGTTTTTGCTTTGCTAGCATGGTTGACAATGCAGGATGCTGGTGGACAGGATGCGAGAGTCAAAGGGTTAAATCAGCAAGAAGAACTGACTAAATTGTCACAGTCACAGAAAAAAAATTGGTGGAATGTGCTTTCCTATAATATCCAAAACTTTGCTAAATGAAGCTCACTTTTGAGAATTAACCATTTGGGAATATAAATCAATCATGGGTTTGCAGCAACTGACGAACTTACAAATATTAATTTACCCCCAATTTTTTCAACAACTATGGATGAGTCCTGAAAATACACACACACACACACACACACACACACACACACACACACACACACACAGAGCATCAATAAGCAAGCCCTACAGCAAACAACTCTATAATAAAGGATATGAGACGACAAGTCGCCAGGACAACTCAGGTTTGCAGTAAAGTTTGTGAAGCGGAAAGTGGTTTTGTTGCCATAAAACACTCCAATGCGTGCCAGGTTCTGTCGATACTCTGACTTGACCCCGATCTGGATGAGGTCGTTCTCGTACATCACTCCGTTGTGTTTGCAGATAAATCTGTCAAAATAAAAATCAACAATGTTAAATTTGGTAGAGACACACACCAAAGTCCAATAATGATTCAACATCAATTCTGTAGTCCACATGATGCAATTTCTATCTTAAATATCTGTCTTTTGTCTTGTTTTGATTTATTTCAATTGAAAAAAAATATCACTTTTATATCTGCATCGGAAATCTGAAAACAATCTCAAATGTCCAATTTTCTTCTCCTTCTTCTTGTTCACTGACACACAAGGAGTTTTGGTCTTGTACATGAAATAGGTATCTTTTGATAATACCTATTCATGATCGATCTGCATAGATGGAACTCTTCAACATAACGGGTAGCCTATCTACGAGAAAATGAACTCTGATTTCAAAGCTCCCCTGCACTGCAGCCATATCTATCCATGATACAAGCTTTGGGAGTTAATCCCAAGGAAAAACACAGAGTTGGGAGTCCCAAAGGTTGACTGATGCTGATTTTAGCGCCTTTCTGGCAACTTCTGTGACGCTGCTGGTGCCAAACTGTTGGCCTTCGCCACTTTTTAAATCCATCAGCCATGTGGAAAGGGGAGCTGTGCTGTATGATCAACAGCTGGTTCTACATATCATCCTACCCATGCTTGCATCTTGGAGAGGTGATGCTGGAATACCAGCAGTGAAATCGACAACTAGAACACTTCTTCCATGGTTGACTCTGACCAAAGAAGGCCTACTATTACTACTACTATTACAGCTACTACTGGTACTTTTGTAGTGCGTTCACAGGCCCGTTCACTTCTCCTGCAGGCTGAAAGGCATCGGCCAGATCTCCTCTCTCAGTATCTGGTAGTTCTTGCTGCCCTGAAGGATGTCTTCTGCTATCTGGTCAGCTTGTCCACAGGGGCACAGATGGACAGTACGATAGAGATCTACTATAAATCTGACTTACATAACCGACAAACCAACCAATGAAACAAAACTGAAATGCGGACCCTGTAAATAATAAAAAAACAACAGACACCCCCCCCCCCCCACCCAAAAAAAAACCCAAAACCCCCCACTAATTTCAGAATACATCACTTGGATACTCACTTTTTCAAATTTTCTTCAGAGCCTGGTGTCAGACCATTTGCTCCCTCCAGGCCGTTGGTGTTGTTGGCGGTGGGGGCCGCAGGGGTGCATCACCAAACACGTCCACCAGAAAGCTGGCAGAAGAGGCCGCTGCCGTGGCTGGTGCTGACACCTGGGGGTCCAGACCCAGCAAGTCTGCTGATCCACCTCCAGGAGGAGTCACTGGTATCTGGATACGACAAAGGCCTTTTAATGGGACACCGTTTTGTTTTGGACTGGTGTGTGTGTATGTGTGTGCGCGCGCATGTGCGTGAAACTTTCGCCTGTGAGTTGCTACGCTGAAATGCAAGTGCTTCTGGGAGCTGGATGCTGTGGGTCAATTCCAACCCATATAAAGATGCTATCAAACGAGACAACAAAGGTTAAGGGAAAGAACTGCTACAAATTTTCCGAGGGTCCCTGAAACGTTTACTTCCCTTCGACTGATTACCATATATACAAGAAAAATAATTAAAATCCCTCGGACGCAAGCATCTGTCATGCTCTCCAAGTGAAAATTACATGCGAACCTGTATCCAATGAAAATACACAGGAACCTGTATCCAAGTGAATACATGCAGGAACCTGTATCCAAGTGAAAATTACATCAGGAACCTGTTCCAAGTGAAATTACATGCAGACCTGTATCCAAGAAAGTCCATTGAAATGATGTACATTTTCATCTAAGTAGGACTGTATCAATGCACCTTAAACTTTAAGTACACCTATACAGACATACAATGCATTGGCTTTGCAAGGAATATATTTAGCACTCCAAACTTAACAGTAAGAATGCCCACAAACACAGATATATGTAAATATGTGTGTGTGTATTTACATGCATGTATGCATGCCCTGTGTTATCCAAAGTACACGTGTGTACATGTACATGTCTTTAAGCACACAACTTCACAAGCATGTCAGCAAATGTCATCAGTCACAAAACATAAATTTCAATACCTTTTCAGAAAACGCAAAACGCACATAAATTATTTCTAAAAATCATTACTGATGAGATCCTTCTTATGGCTGAGCATGCCATACACTCATCAGGAAGACCACATAATTCGTGAATACCGTTCCATTATAAATAAACAGAAGACAAATCTAAAACTACAGCTTAACAAAAAGAAAGGAAGGAAAGAAAGAAACAACAGGGCAGATGACCTATCTGGGAGGAGACAGGTGTTACGTTACCTGCAGGCGGGACCATCATTGCCACCCTCTGTGACTTGAGCAGCAGGCATCTTGTGTTCCTTGTTTTCCGACGCTTCAGCCACTGTGGGCTTCTTCTTTTTTAGCTTGGCCAGGATGGATGACTCACGCTCTGGGAATGGTGGCATCTCCTCCAGCACTGTCGCCTGGTTAAACATGTGGGGACAGGAAGTGTGTCATCTCAAAATCATGCCTTTGTCAACATGTCAGTATTTTGTCCAAACCAAATCTCTGTCAATATGTCAGTAATTGTCAACATCATGCCTTTATCAACACGTCACAATTTATCAAAACCATGCCTTTATCAACACGTCACTATTTGTCAAAACCATGCCTTTGTCAACATGACAGTATTTGTCAAAACCATGCCTTTGTCAACAAGTCAGTATTTGTCAAAACCATGCCTTTTTGTCAACAGTCATATTTGTCAAAACCATCCTTTGTCAACATGTCATTAACTGTCAAAACCATAAAACCATGCCTCTGTCAACATATCGGTACCTGTCAAAACCATGCTTTGTCAACCCCCCCCCCCCCCCAAAAAAAAAAAAAAAAAATCAGTAAGTAAAGCCATTCTGATTGGATTGGATGAAATGGATCCAAAAAGTATCGTCTGTCACAGTAAATGTATGTCTCAAAAGGCCCTAGGCATTTGGAATACATGATGGTTCATTCAAAAAGGGCAGCTGGCAATCCTCCAGCCAATCAACGCTCGGCACTGAACCAAAACCCATTTTGCAAATGGCATCTTCTAGTAAAGCCATGAAACTCACTGATTCCAGGACAAAATAC
>JAPXFY010000019.1:65970030-66012530 GCA_030674185.1 Monoplex corrugatus
AATACATAGCGTACTTCTCTGCCAGTATGGCCACTCTGAGTACCTGTACAAAAACCACTACTACATCACACTATGTAGTCTACAGCGTACTTCTCTGCCAGTATGGCCACTTTGAGTACCTGTATACAAACCACTACTACATCACACTATGTAGTCTACAGTTGTACTTCTCTGCCAGTATGGCCACTTTGAGTACCTGTATACAAACCACTACTACATCACACTATGTAGTCTACAGTTGTACTTCTCTGCCAGTATGGCCACTTTGAGTACCTGTATACAAACCACTACTACATCACACTATGTAGTCTACAGTTGTACTTCTCTGCCAGTATGGCCACTTTGAGTACCTGTATACAAACCACTACTACATCAAACTATGTAATAACAGCGTACTTCTCTGCCAGTATGGCCACTTTGAGTACCTGTATACAAACCACTACTACATCAAACTATGTAGTCTACAGCGTACTTCTCTGCCAGTATGGCCACTTTGAGTACCTGTATACAAACCACTACTACATCAAACTATGTAGTCTACAGCGTACTTCTCTGCCAGTATGGCCACTTTGAGTACCTGTACAAAAACCACTACTACATCAAACTATGTAGTCTACAGCGTACTTCTCTGCCAGTATGGCCACTTTGAGTACCTGTACAAAAACCACTACTACATCAAACTATGTAGTCTACAGCGTACTTCTCTGCCAGTATGGCCACTTTGAGTACCTGTACAAAAACCACTACTACATCAAACGATGTAATAACAGTGTACTTCTCTGCTAGAATGGCCGCTTCGTACCTGTATAAAAACCACTATTACACCTCCATTACCTGTACTAAATCAACTGGCATACTTGTATAATAAAACACACAGCTTCACTACCTGTACCAAATCAATCAGCATATCTGTACAATCATCATTACTACATCACACCATGTAATGCACACCTTCACTACCTGTACCAAATCAAAAGACATCAATCAATCCTAAGAGGTTAAAAAATTTGTGTGCAGGTGTGTTCTGCAGGTACATGCCCTGGTTTTTCATTGCGCCCTCTACCCCACTGCTGCTTGGTATCTTTCAGTCTCAATCCTCCTCACTCCATTTTTCATCTTTTGTCTCCAACGAGCACAGTCACTAGCATATTCATCTTACTGGTCAATCTGCCATGTTATTGAGGCTGGGGACCTGGCCATGAGTGAGGATCTCCTGGTTTGTTAATTGGTTAGTCTGCCTTGTGACAAAAGCTCAAGATCTGTGCATGAATGAGAGGATTTCCTTGTTCCTTATTCGGTCCATTTGTTAGTCCAGCATCATATGGGTATGACATGAGAAAAAAGTCTTTAATTAGCAAGAAACATCTGAGGGTGCTGGATAGGAACCAGAGCAACAATGCCTCATCACCGGCATTTGATCACTTCCCAGCTTCCGATGCCACGTAGTAGCCATTTCGTCGAGCAAAGGGAAGCTGTCTATATGCTGCATGACCCATTCAGACCTAGTCATCAGTTACTGCTAATGAGCAAAATGGCAAGGAGGGGAGATGACAAAACCCAAGATACAGTCACATAACTCACACTAGCCACACCATTACATGAAGGAATATGCACACACCAACATACAGATATACAGATATGCATGATGTATGCACAGACAAGGATCTACACTGGGACTCATGTTGGCAAACATACATACACAAACACAAGTTTGCAAACGAATGGATGAAACACACAAACAGCATTATCTCAGACAATCGATCACACAAAGACAGTTCGAACAAAAGGACTAATACTTGTATTATATTCTTTACAGAGAAAACATTTTTGAGCTCTCTTAAATGAGGAAAAAGACTGTCAATGATATCTGGGAAGGACATTTCATTTTGTCACAATAAACACACACACTCAATCTCATGCATCGAGAACATAACCAACATCAGTGGCCTAAACATTCAAGAAATTGTCCACAAAAATCAAGACAGAGTGACTTGGAGGGAGATGGTGGTATCTAGGTGTGCAGTGGGCAACACTGAACCTGGTGACGCTGACAGGTGAGAAACAAACAAACAAACAAACAAACAAACACACACACACACACACACACACACACACACACACACACACACACACACACACACACACACACATTGTCACTGCGTTTACCATTTCTTCCCTGATGGAGTAGTCTGACACACACACACACACACACACACACACACACACACACACACACACACACACACACACACACACACAAATTGTCACTGCGTTTACCATTTCTTCCCTGATGGAGTAGTCTGCTGTCTCCAGGTACTCCAACATCTCTCCCACAATTTCTTCAGCGTTGCTACGGTCACACATCGCGTACAGCAGGTCCACTGCTCTTTGGCGCACACTCACATCACGCTCCGTCTATGGACACAAAGACATATGCGTACACACACATACGCACACAATAACACACACACACACATAGACACACACACACATTTGCACATACACACAGAATACTGGAGACTGGATTACAATTTTTAAAATTTAAGACATCTCTATCGATTCAAATTGTACACGTGGTGAGCTGTGAAGTTACTAATGGTCCACACACTACAATGATTCATCACTGTAACCATTATTCAAGCTGAATGCATGAAATGGACAGAAATGTAAAACCAAGAAAAAAGAAAAAAGTAAAGAAAACATTAAAATTCAAGAACAAACAAGGGATGGATGGGTATGCATGTCAACTAATGAGAGGAAGAGGGGAGGGGAGGGGAGGGGAGAGAGAGAGAGAGAGAGAGAGAGAGAGAGAGAGAGAGAGAGAGAGAGAGAGAGAGGAGAGGGGAGAGAGAGAGAGAGAGAGAGAGAGAGAGAGAGAGAGAGAGAGAGAGAGAGAGAGAGAGGAGAGAGAGAGAGAGAGAGAGAGAGAGAGCGAGTGACAGAGAGAGAAATACAAGAACACCTATCTAAATCATCAACTATCATAACTTCCGTCCTAGAAAGTGCAAAAGTGCAACTTTTTTTTTTTTTTTTTACTGAACTCTGACCCCTGTGCCTTATGGCTAATAGCACCTTGTCTGAATACAATATTCAAAAACAAAACAAAACAAAACAAAAAAAGAATGGCCAACCACTTATCCAGGCAACTTGCCTGTTTCTGGACTTTCACACAACAAGACAACTGATAACAACTCGCAACAGTCACACTGCATGTTTGCTTGTTACAGCTGAACTTTCAGTCCCGATCTAAAGGTCCTAATGAGAGCTTCTTGTCAAACCCTACATCTTGCCGGAGACCAAACGAATAGCATACCATGTGACAGTGTGACATTCAAATCCTTACTTCTCCCCCAGTTTGTGTGCACTGTATCTAATGTATGCATCTTATCTCTGACCAAATCAAAATTTCTGTTAAAAATTAAGGGGTGCGCCTTATGCGGCGCACTGTCTTATAGTCAGGAAATGACGGCGCTCCACTAGCACATCCTGTGCACTCACCTTGAGAGCCGTGATTACAGTGTCCTGATGTTTCTTCACTGCTTCATGGGAAAACTCTGATGTAGCCAACAGGCACATGCTCTCCAGCGCTAGGTACCTGTTAGATATACATTATTAACAACAGGTGAACGACAAGTAAAAACAACAGGCACATGCTCTCCAGTGCAAGGTACCTGTTAGGCAAGCACGTTCAACAATAGGCACATGACAAGTAAAAACCATAGGCATGTGGTCTTCAATGCTAGGTACCTGTTAAATAAACACCATCAACCACAGGCACACGACCACAACCAACAAAGCACTTGTTTTCTGTCACATAACTACCAGCAACATTAGGCACATGACTACAACCAACAAAATACTTGAATTCCATCACATAACTACCACGAACAATAGGCACATGAATAAAAACACGATACATGTCACATAACCCATCTGACAGATGCTGACCAAGGAAAGGTGACCTCCAACTTGGTAGTGGTTTGACCATCCCAAACCTACTAGGTCACAGGTGGCGGATGGTAGATGGCCTTCAGATATGGAGATTAGCTATTAAACAAGACTGACTACCTTTCTACAACATATTCAACAACTGAAAGGACACATTCAACAAGTTCTGTTCAAGATCTGCAAAGTCACGTGGCAAGACCGAGTGTCCCAACTTTCAAGTTCTGAAGAAGTGTGGTTTGACCAGTATAGAGTTTCTACTCATCAAACCCAACTTTGCTGGACAGGACACGTACCTACATAGATGCTCCTGTACGGACAGCTCAAAAGTGACACAAAGATACTCTTTTTAAAGACCAACCACATCAGCAAAAGTGGCATAAGACCAGACATAGCTCTCTACTCCTGTTCATCAAAACAAATGATAAAAGAATGGAGGAATACCACCCATATCTACAAGACTGTAAAGTTTGCACAGTCTAACCAGCAACTTGTGGAAAGCTGGTTTTAAAGCCAATATCTTTGCCACAGCAAGGGGGTTAATAGACACATCAGCCTATGACTTCATAAAACAGCTCTCGATTTCTAGAAGAGAAAGGACCAGAGCCCTAAAAGCAATGGCAGAAGCAGCAGAAAAGAGGTCCAGACAGAACTAGTCAAGGAGAAACAAAAGCGAACTTTAAAAGGCCTAAAATTCCCCTGTATGTAGCTGGTGTCAGATAGCTAAGTAATTAAGATGTCTGTTGCAAGGGTGACTTGGCTTTGAGATGCCTGACCATCTTGGAAATCCAGGTGAATATATTTCTCACAAAAAAACAAAAAAAAGAAAGAAAAAAAAAGTGATAGCAGAAAGGCATCTACAGATCCAGGCCCTTAGAGTGTCTGGAGTTAACAGCCAAAACATTTGTTTGACATGAGTTTCTCCTCTGAGGGATTTCTGCTGTCTGGCTTTCCCCAGAGTTTCTTACTACTACAACTGCTGCTGCTGCTGCTGAATGTCATCAATTACCAAGTTCCCATACCTAAGGTTAGTCTCCTTGTGCTGAAGGAACTGCTCTGGCTGCTTACGTGCACACACAAAAAGGTGATGATGATGATGATGATGATGATGATGATGATGTATGTAATCAATTATCAAGTTCCCATACCTGAGGTTGGTCTCCTTGTGCCGAAGGAACTGCCTTAGCTGGTTACATGCATGCTTTAAGAGGTTTAGATGAAGATGATGATGATGATGATGATGATGATAATGAATAGCATCAATTATCAAGTTCCCATACCTGAGGTTGGTCTCCTTGTGCTGAAGGAACTGCCCCAGCTGGTTACACACACACTCACCAAGAGATTTATCCCAATGATGATAACAATGATGATAATGATGATGATGATGATGATGATGATTGTCATCAATTATCAAGTTCCCATACCTGAGGTTGGTCTCCTTGTGCTGAAGGAACTGCCCCAGCTGGTTACACGCACGCACCAGGAGGTTGGGGTCGGAGTCCATGTGGATGATGAGGTTGATGGCCTCAAACAGCACAGCGTTTTTGGAGTTGGAGTGCTGTACCTTCTTCGACTTGGGTGGCTCCTGGGCTTTGTTCAGGATGGTCTCAAGGCACTCGGTCAGCCTGGTGCGAACACTGGGGTCCTCTGTAAGCATAACATGCATTTTACCAAGTCATGTTTTGTTTAAACGATCTTAAAATGACTGCCAGCGTTCAAGTAAATAGGAACCAGAACTCACTCATCTCTCTCTGTAGCCTGTCTCCGCTCGGAGTGGAATCACATTGTAATATATATTTGTATATAATATGCTCTCTATAATTTTCCATTGTTTTTTTTTCCCCCCATTTATAGCCATGTTTGAGTGTGTGTGTGTGTGTGTGTGTGTGCGTGCGTGCGCACGTGCGTGTGTGTATGTTCAGCGCTTAGATTTGATTTCTATCAAGATTTTGCGCTATATAAATATTGTAATTATTATTATTATTATAGAACAAAAATGAATAACTATACGCATATGACATAACAAGACAAGACAAGACAAGACAGGTGCAAATTTTCAGTCAAGTGGCATTGGTCAAGCATAACAAAAGACAAAATATACATGCATGAAGTTTAACAGAAAAGCCAACTGTACAACTCCCACCGTACATTCTTGTCGCATGGGTGCAAGTCTGGTTCACGCACAAAAAAACTGTGCATATGCACTCTAGTCTTCTCAACTGCGAACATGTGCTTGGTCCTGTTTAAGGTGGGGAAAGTAACGCAGAAAGATGGAGAGGAGATGGGCATTATTACTGTTTAACCCTTTGATTCTCACACCCTATCATGGGTGAAAGTGAAAAAATCTCCCAATCCTGAAACCTTAAATTTCCATGTCCTCTAAATGTTCCCATTCCTGAAAACCTGCGTCCATTCCTGAAGCAATGGAAACACTTCGAAACAATCGCCATCTTCTTCTTCTTCTAGCCAGAGCCATCGCCACTTGTTTTTTACTGATTTGTCTATTGCAGAAACATCTGCATTAACAGGCACGTCCTTCATTGTTGCTATCGCATGTGTTAGGCCCAAATTTGCTGTCGATACAAATCTTCGCTCGCAAACTTTTTTTTCCCCCGGTTTAGACTCGGAATGCGCATGAGCAAGAATGAAAAGGAAGGGAAGTAACTTTAAACCCTTTCTGTGTTGCCAAGCACCAGTGAAGAATCGCCGTTCGATACAAATGAAGACTAATGGAAAAATAATATAGATAATTGAATTATGCAGATAAGCCGAGCTGACAGTGTGAAAGACTCGTTTTTTTTTGTTTTTTTGTTTTTTTTTGCATTGGCATTTTCCTGAAGTCAAGTTTGCCATTCCGGAAAAGAACTTTTGTCAATCGGTTCATTCCGGAATTCCGGAACACTCCGGAACTACTTTCACCCCTGCCCTATCCTCCAGCGTCTTGCATTGTCAGCCATGACAGTTATGCAAAAATTTAACCCTTTCACTCCTTCGCCCTATCCACCAGGGTGAAGAAGAGAAATGGTTAAGTTTTTGTAGCTAGTGGATAGATTGCAGGACTGAAAGGGTTAAAGCCCAGCCAACTATACAGAGCGCTATCAGGACTATAACAATTTAAACACGTCTTTGAAAAAAACACAACTGGAAACAAATTAGGTACACATCAACGCATTCATGCATATAATCTAAACATATGCCTGTCCTGCTGACCATTCCATCCAATTTATCATCAGGGGGTTTAAAAAACAAACATAAATACCATTGTAAAACATATTAAGGACACAAAAATGTACAACAACTTGCCTAAATTACCTAAAATTTACTTCTGCACATCACATTTCATCGGAGCCAAAAATGCTGTTAATACTAACAGTAACAACCAATTATCATTCCCAACAAAAAGTAAGCTAGCTTTATAGAACACATACAGCTTAAAAACCAGCATGGCAGAAAATGATAGAAAGAGATGACAGAAAGTAAAGGAGCAAGGCAAAAAAACCCCCAACAAAAAACAAATAAAAAACAACAGTGACAGAAAAGAGGAGATTTGCAGCACAGAATTTCCAGAAGGTGGGGATACTTTCTATGCTGAAAGAGCCCCCCTCCCCCTGGCATCACAACAGGGATCACTCACCAGGAGGGGGGTAGTTCTGCAGCAGACGCAGCAGTTTGACAGACAGCCATGGCGCGGGGACAAAGTAGTAGGTGTAGTCCTGGAGGTCTGTGTATGACGATGTCACAATCTGAACACACAGAAATCAACACAGATAAAACATGCACTACTACCACACAAAAAGACCAGAGTAGGACATCAACACCTCAAGTCTTGTGTGCAGGCTTGTGGCTTATGCCATAACCCGTTTCGGATCTAGTCCATCATATGGCATCTGCTGGCATTAGCACATACAGAATTTAATTCAAGCCAAGGAGACATTATCTTGACAAACTTATTTTTTCTATCTCAAGACTTTGAGACTGAAGCACACACTGTTGTGCTGTAAAAACAACATAACCACAAATCATATAAAACAATATGTACCTAAAACATGGCTTCAACTGTCAATCATCCATTCCACCTCCCTGTTCCTCTCTATCAGCCTTCTCCATCATCATCCTGCAGCCATCTCACCTATCCTCCCCAAAGCACACACAATATTACCATACCTGCAGCCATCAACAACACCACTGCTTTGTCTTCCCCCTCCACCTAGGAAATTTTTTCCCCTCAAATTTGTTTCTATTCTTTTTAAAGAAACAAAAAACATATGCACATACTGTCTCTGCAAAACACAGTTACAATTGCATCAGAGGACTTAAACTTTAGCCCTTTGACTCCGGCACACCTACTGCCAACTGCAAAAAACTTAACCCTCTGACTCTCTCACCCTATCCACCAGCTTCTTGGTGAATGATTTTCTTCAAAACATTACCATTCTACCACTGATTCTGCACGAAACATTATCATCTTAACATAAATTTTGCACAAAACATTACCATTTTACTACTGATTTTGCACACAACATTAGTATTTTACCACTGATTTTGCACAAAACATTACTATTTTACCATTGATTTTGCACAAAACATTTACCATTTTACTACTGATTTTGCACAAAACATTACCATTTTACCACTGATTTTCTTCAAATCATTACTATTTTACCACTGATTTTGCACAAAACGACCATCTTACCACTGATTTTACACAAAACATTACCAATTTATTAGAAAGGGAGAGAAGACAGGCACTACCTCATAACGCTGGCCCTGAGAAAAGCTGAAGTCTCTGCCACCTCACTCCTTTACAACCTCAGGGTTATGGGACAAGCTTTACTTTCTTCTTATCAGCTAACCAATGTTTTACAACAATGTTACTTGCATATGAAATGTTGGTTGAGCTGGCTTGTAGATCCTGTTGATATTACTGGAGCCTCTCCAAATAAGAAGTTTGCGCTTTCCTCTCCAAGTAATCTGATTACCTATTAAACTTATTTGATTTCCTGTCAGAAGTGTGTGATTTCCTCTCGATCTTATGTGACTCTGTCTCAAAGGTGTGTGATTTCCTCTAAACATGTATGTGGATTTCCTCTCCAGAGTTATGTGATTTCCTCTAAAATTTATGTGATTTTCTCACAAAGTTATGTGATTTTCTGTTATGCTTGTGTTCCGCTGGATTTTATCACAACCACCTTGGGTTTGCTTGTGGGGCCAGCACTTGTCCGTATGCATGTGTGCATGTGCACTTGCACGCTCATATGCACACAAAGGGACTGACAGACAGAGAGAGAGAGAGAGAGAGAGAGAGAGAGAGAGAGAGAGAGAGAGAGAGAGAGAGAGAGAGAGAGAGAGAGAGAGAGAGAGAGAGAGAGAGACAGACAGACAGATAGACAGACAGACAGACAGACAGACAGGCAGCCACACACACACACACACAAACCCACACACATACATACACACACACAGACACACACACATACTCCAAAGACGCAACACACGAACTTCTGTCTGTCCCTCTGTGTGTTGCTGTCAGTCAAAGTGTCTCTATCTGTGAAGAGGAAAGTGATTATCTGTAAAAAGGAAAGCATCTCTATCTGTGAAGAGGAAAGTGATTATCTGTAAAAAGGAAAGCATCTGTATCTGTGAAGAGGAAAGTGATTATCTGTAAAAAGGAGAGGAAAGTAACTATCTGTAAAGAGGAAAGTGACTGTTAAGAGGAAGGCATCTCTATCTGTAAAGAGGAAAGTAACTATCTGTAAAGAGGAAAGCATCTCTTTCTGTAAAGAGGAAAGTGACTGTAAAGAGGAAAGCATCTCTATCTGTAAAGAGGAAAGTAACTATTTGTAAAGAGGAAAGCATCTCTATCTGTGAAGAGGAAAGTAACTATCTGTAAAGAGGAAAGCATCTCTATCTGTGAAGAGGAAAGTGACTATCTGTAAAGAGGAAAGCATCTCTATCTGTGAAGAGGAAAGTAACTATCTGTAAAGAGGAAAGTAACTATCTGTAAAGAGGAAAGCATCTCTATCTGTGAAGTGGAAAGTAACTATTTGTAAAGAGGAAAGCATCTCTATCTGTGAAGAGGAAAGTAACTATCTGTAAAGAGGAAAGCATCTCTATCTGTGAAGTGGAAAGTAACTATCTGTAAAGAGGAAAGCATCTCTATCTGTGAAGAGGAAAGTAACTATCTGTAAAGAGGAAAGCATCTCTATCTGTAAAGAGGAAAGTAACTATCTGTAAAGAGGAAAGCATCTATCTGTAAAGAGGAAAGCATCTCTATCTGTAAAGAGAAAAGTAACTATCTGTAAAGAGGAAAGTAACTATCGGTAAAGAGGAAAGTAACTATCTGTAAAGAGGAAAGTAACTATCTGTAAAGAGGAAAGTAACTATCTGTAAAGAGGAAAGTAAACTATCTGTAAAGAGGAAAGCATCTCTATCTGTAAAGAGGAAAGCATCTCTATCTGTAAAGAGGAAAGTATCTCTATCTGTAAAGAGGAAAGTATCTCTATCTGTAAAGAGGAAAGTATCTCTATCTGTAAAGAGGAAAGTATCTCTATCTGTGAAGAGGAAAGTAACTATCTGTGAAGAGGAAAGTAACTATCTAAAAAGAGGAAAGCATCTCTATCTGTAAAGAGGAAAGTAACTATCTGTGAAGAGGAAAGTAACTATCTGTAAAGAGGAAAGCATCTCTATCTGTAAAGAGGAAAGTAACTATCTGTAAAGAGGAAAGTATCTCTATCTGTAAAGAGGAAAGTATCTCTATCTGTAAAGAGGAAAGCATCTCTATCTGTGAAGAGGAAAGTGACCATCTGTAAAGAGAAAAGCATCTCTATCTGTGAAGAGGAAAGTAACTATTTGTGAAGAGGAAAGCATCTCTATCTGTGAAGAGAAAAGTATCTCTATCTGTAAAGAGGAAAGTATCTCTATCTGTGAAGAGGAAAGTGACTATCTGTGAAGAGGAAAGTAAACTATCTGTAAAGAGGAAAGCATCTCTATCTGTGAAGAGGAAAGTAACTATTTGTGAAGAGGAAAGTGACCATCTGTAAAGAGGAAAGTGACCATCTGTAAAGAGGAAATGACCATCTGTAAGAGGAAAGCATCTCTATCTGTGAAGAGGAAAGTAACTATTTGTGAAGAGGAAAGTGACCATCTGTAAAGAGGAAAGTGACCATCTGTAAGAGGAAAGTGACCACCTGTAAAGAGGAAAGTGACCACCTGTAAAGAGGAAAGTGACCATCTGTAAAGAGGAAAGCATCTCTATCTGTAAAGAGGAAAGTGACCATCTGTAAAGAGAAAAGTGACAATCTGTAAAGAGGAAAGTGACCATCTGTAAAGAGGAAAGTAACTATCTGTAAAGAGGAAAGTGACCATCTGTAAAGAGGAAAGCATCTCTATCTGTGAAGAGGAAAGCATCTCTATCTGTGAAGAGGAAAGTAACTATTTGTAAAGAGGAAAGTGACCATCTGTAAAGAGGAAAGCATCTCTATCTGTGAAGAGGAAAGCATCTCTATCTGTTAAGAGGAAAGCATCTCTATCTGTGAAGAGGAAAGTAACTATTGTAAAGAGAGAAAGCTATCTTATCTGTAAGAGGAAAGATACTATCTGTAAAAGAGGAAAGCAACTCTATCTGTAGAAGAGGAAAGTAACTATTGTAAAGGAGGAAAGTGACCATCTGTAAAGAGGAAAGCATCTCTATCTGTGAAGAGGAAAGTAACTATCTGTAAAGAGGAAAGTACCATCTGTAAAGAGGAAAGCATCTCTATCTGTGAAGAGGAAAGTAACTATCTGTAAAGAGAGAAAGCATCTCTATCTGTGAAGAGGAAAGTAACTATCTGTAAAGAGGAAAGATCTGTATCTGTAAAGAGGAAAGTAACTATCTGTAAAGAGGAAAGCATCTCTATCTGTAAAGAGGAAAGTATCTTATCTGTAAAGAGGAAAGCATCTGTATCTGTAAAGAGGAAAGTAACTATCTGTAAAGAGGAAAGTATCTCTATCTGTAAAGAGGAAAGTAACTATCTGTAAAGAGGAAAGTGAGGAAGTGCTATCTGTAAAGAGGAAAGCATCTGTATCTGTAAAGAGGAAAGTAACTATCTGTAAAGAGGAAAGCATCACTATCTGTAAAGAGGAAAGTAACTATCTGTAAGAGGAAAGTAACTATCTGTAAAGAGGAAAGTAACTATCTGTAAAGAGGAAAGCATCTCTATCTGTAAGAGGAAAGCATCTCTATCTGTGAAGAGGAAAGTAACTATCTGTAAAGAGGAAAGTAACTATCTGTAAAGAGGAAAGTAACTATCTGTAAAGAGGAAAGTAACTATCTGTAAAGAGGAAAGTAACTATCTGTAAAGAGGAAAGTATCTCTATCTGTAAAGAGGAAAGCTCTCTATCTGTGAAGAGGAAAGTAACTATCTGTAAAGAGGAAAGCATCTCTATCTGTAAAGGGAAAGTAACTATCTGTAAAGAGGAAAGTATCTGTAAAGAGGAAAGTAACTATCTGTAAAGGGAAAGTAACTATCTGTAAAGGGAAAGCATCTCTATCTGTAAGAGGAAAGTATCTTATCTGTAAAGAGGAAAGCATCTGTATCTGTAAAGAGGAAAGCATCTCTATCTGTAAAGAGGAAAGTAACTATCTGTAAAGAGGAAAGTAACTATCTGTGAAGAGGAAAGCATCTCTATCTGTGAAGAGGAAAGCATCTCTATCTGTGAAGAGGAAAGCATCTCTATCTGTAAAGAGGAAAGCATCTCTATCTGTAAAGAGGAAACATCTCTATCTGTAAAGAGGAAAGTAACTATCTGTAAAGAGGAAAGTGTCTCTATCTTTTACTCTGTCCAGAGGAAAATGACTGTGTCTGTGGTAATGTCAAAATGGCAGTGACTGTGAAGAGAAAAAAAAGACAAACTGTAAAGAGGAAAGTGACCCTATCTGTAAAGGGGATATAACTCTATCTGTAAAGAGGAAAGTGACTATCTATAAAGAGGAAAGCAACTCTGTCTTTTGCTTTGTCAAGAGGAAAGTGACTGTGTCTGAGAATGTCAAGAGGAAAGTGACTGTCTATAAGTCTGTCAAGTGGAAAATGACTGTCTGTAAGTCTGTCAAGAGGAACACGACTGTAAGTCTATCAGGAGGAAAGTGATTCTGAGTCTGTCGGGAGGAAAGTGACTCTGAGTCTGTCAGAAGGAAAGTGACTCTGTGAGTCTGTCAAGAGGAAAGTGACTCTTTGTGTCTGTGTCAAGAGATAAGTGTCTGTAAGTCTGTCAAGAGGAAAGTGACTATGACTCACCCTGCTGAGTCGAGAAACAGCCAAGGACACACATCCCTTGTACTCCTCAGGGTTCTTCTTCACCAGGGCTTCAATTAGACTGGTGGCTGAGGTCACCACACCCTGAAAACAATGAATTATTAACGTCAACTTACTTAAACACACCTTCACATTTCTATGTCTACATCATACTATTACTTTAAACTGCAAAACTACACCATGGCCGAAAATTTTTTTGGAGCATTCTGATTTTGTTTTGTTTTGATGACTGTATGCATGTGGTTTTGCCCACACTGAGCAGGCAATATGTTGCTGCACAGTCTGCACATCCCGTCTCTGGTGGGCTTGCATGCTGGGCATTTTCACATCTCCTTAAGCTGTAAGGACAATAACATGACTAACAGGACCTTTGACATGAGTGTTTGATGGTCTGTGTGAGTGTACACAGGATAATGTTTAGGCAGTGATAGGCCTGCACACCTGCTGATGTGGGAGGTGCCAGGTAAGATGGAAATCAAGACTTCCAACCGGAAGTCCAAGATTTAACTAACCTGACAATCATGCCTGTCAGGAAATTGTTTAAACATTCTCCATTCTGCATTTCTCAGTTCCTTCCTACAACAGGTGCTTCATGTGTACAATCATAAAAACATGTATAAAGAAAAAAAAGCACAAGCCAAACAGCATCACCACCATACATTTACCAACTCATGTAATTATTGCTCTAAGACACACACACACACACACACACACACACACACACACACACACACACACACACACACACACACACACACACACACACACTCACAACACACACACACACAACACACACACACACACACACACATTCACAATACACACACACACACACACACACACAAACACACACACAAACACACACATACACACAAAACACACACAATTCACAACACACACACACTCACAATGTGCTGGTCATTCAATAGATGAATGATGCGTGAGGTCCACTCCCCCATGGGGATAACATCTGGGGAAGCACGCAGCAGACGCAGAAGAGTCAAGGCAGCACTCTGTTTCACGGCATCAATGGTGTCTCTGTCCACACATCAACAACAGATTTTTAAAGGCACCAAGGCAAAACAGAAAATGTTGAATAATGTTTCAGTCTCGTTCTTTGAGTACTGGACAACTGTGTAATGAAGTTTCAGCAAATCTCACTGCTGATACCCAAGTACTGTTCTGATATTTTTTTTCTTACTTCTTTTATGATTTCTCCTAATCTCTAATGCATGCGAAACATGGACCATAACAGCAGACATTGAAAGAAGGATACAGGCAATGGAGATGAGATGCTTCCGCAAACTCCTTGGTATCTCGTACATAGATCATATAACCAATAAAGAAGTGAAAACCCGAATCGAAAACGCCATCGGGCCGTATGAAGACCTCCTGACCTCAGTGAAAAGACGCAAACTGAGGTGGTACGGGCACGTACACACGATCATCTGGACTGGCCAAGACCGTCTTGCAGGGAACAGTTCAGGGAGGGAGACGAAGAGGCAGACAGAGAAAAAGATGGGAAGACAATATCAGAGAGTGGACTGGCCTTGAATGGAATATCATTCTGCGGAAAGCTGAGGACCGTGAGGAGTGGAGGAAGTTGGTTGCAAAATCTTCAATGGTGCCCCAACGGTCAACCAGACTACGGGACTGATGATGATGATGATGAATCTCTTTGTGTATACAGGGGGGTGCAAAAGTAGGTATACAATAAGTATCACATCATTACTATAATGCTTAATTCCACTCTCGATTAGAGGAGTGTGTGAATACCGACGGCAAGCAGTTTGAGTGTCTGAGGGATTAAGGCTGTGCTCGTTATTACATGTATATGCAATATTCATTTGTTTGTATAATAACTGCAATGAGTATTGTACGTGTTTTCTTTTTTCATAACTGTATACCTACTTTTGCACCCCCCTGTATTTAAAATTACATCACAAATACATCACTGACATTCCCTCCCAAAACACAAAAATTATACACTTTTCATTCAGTAAACAGCTTTGAGAAGTTATATCCAAAAGCAAAAATCTGCATGTTAGTTTTAAAGACATAAACAAAACAAAGGACCCATTCCCACACACAAACAAACATGAACTATGTTTAGCTTGAACACAACCGAGGAAACATTCATACTTATAACATAAACAATTTTCAGACTTGTACTCCACTGAGGACACATTCATACTCATAAACAATTTTCAGACTTAGATGCTACTGAGGGCATTAGTCACATCCAGATATACAAGAGCATGAAAATTATTCAGTCTTAAACACAACTGACGACACAATCATACAAGGTCACAGTCATACCCAGACAGACACAATATGAACAACTTTTAGAATTAAACACCACTGAAGACACACTGTCACACCCACACACACAAAAAAAACATGAACAACTTTTGAAAGACTTATACAAAAGAGGACCCCTACCCAGAAACGAGAAGTCTGGGTATGTCCTGACCAAGGGCATCGGCCATGTCACGGCTGCCGATGTTGGCCATGCAGTGCAGAGCCAGGTTGATGTGCACAGGGTTACGGCCTGACAGGTCGTTCTTGATGGACTGCACCACCAGCTTCATCAGCTCTGAACTTGCTCCCACCAACACTGAGATGAACAGGTAACCCTGAAACAATGTGACATCAGCAATGAGATACACAGGTAACCCTCAAACAGTGTGACACCAACAATGAGATAAACAGGTAATCCTCAAACAGTGTGACACCAACAATGAGATAAACAGGTAATCCTCAAATAGTGTGACACCAACAATGAGAAAAACAGGTAATCCTCAGTGTGACATCATCAATGAGATAAACAGGTAATCCTGAAACAGTGTGAAATCATCAATAAGATAAACAGGTAATCCTGAAACAGTGTGAAATCATCAATAAGATAAACAGGTAATCCTGAAACAGTGTGAAATCTTCAATGAGATAAACAGGTAACCCTGAAACAGTGTGAAATCTTCAATGAGATAAACAGGTAACCCTGAAACAGTGTGAAATCTTCAATGAGATAAACAGGTAACCCTGAAACAGTGTGAAATCTTCAATGAGATAAACAGGTAACCCTGAAACAGTGTGAAATCTTCAATGAGATAAACAGGTAACCCTGAAACCACGAACATGACATCATCAATGATGAGATAAACAGGTAACCCTGAAATAAGACAGAAAACAAATTTTGAAGGGAAGAAGAAATATCAGGAATGTATTATTGAAAAATCAAGAGCCCAGCTGTTCATGATCAAGGTAAGAATGCAACAGAGAGGATTAAAAACTCAATTTCAATTCATACCTCCAGACAGAGAGTCAGATTCAATCTCGACCCTTTCACTCCAGCACTCTATCTGCTGGCAGCAAAAACTTGACCCTTTCAATCCCTCACCCCATCCATCAGCTTCCTGAAGGAAATGGAAGCTCATGGGACAGGGTGAGGGAGTGAAATGGTTAAGTTTCCGCTTTGTTGTCATGGCTGATAATGCAGGACGCTGGCAGATAGGGCGATGGAATCAAAGGGTTAACACTTCAAGCCTTTTACACTTTCACTCTTAACATTTTAAGCCTTTGAAACTTTCACTCTTAACATTTTAAGCCTTTGACACTTTCACTCTTAACACTTGAAGCCTTTCACACTTTCACTCTCAATGGCACAAACCTTTGACATCTTCACTCTCAACACTTTAAGCCTTTGATACTTTAAATCTTAACACCACAAGCCTTTGACACTTTAAATTTTAACACTTCAAGTCATTGACGCTGTCAATCTTAACACCACAAGCCTTTGACACTTTCAATCTTAACACTGCAAGCCTTTGACACTTTTCAATCTTTATATTATTAACACTGCAAGCCTTTGACACTTTCAATCTTAACACCACAAGCCTTTGACACTTTCAATCTTAACACCACAAGCCGTTGACACATTCAACCTTAACACTCCAAGCCATTGACACTTTCAACCTTAACACCACAACCTTTAACACTTTCAATCTGACCACCACAAGCCTTTGACACTTTCAATCTGACCACCACAAGCCTTTGACACTTTCAATCTGACCACCACAAGCCTTTGACACTTTCAATCTGACCACAAGCCTTTGACACTTTCAATCTGACCACCACAAGCCTTTGACACTTTCAATCTGACCACCACAAGCCTTTGACACTTTCAATCTTAACACTTCAAGCCTTTGACACTTTCAACCTTAACACTTCAATCCTTTGACACTCTCAATCTGAACACTTCAATCCTTTGGCACTTTCAATCTTAACACCACAATCCTTTGACATTTTCAATCTTAACACCACAGGTCTTTGACATTTTCAATCTGAACACTTCAAGCCTTTGACACTTTCAATCTTAACATGTCAAGCCTTTGACACTTTCAATCTTAACTCTTCAAGCCTTTCAACATTAACCCTTTGACTCCCTCATCCCTTGCAAACATCCCACATTGTCAGCCATGACAGCAAAACAAAAGCTTAACCCTTTACTCCCTCACTGTATCCACCAGCTTCCTGCAGAAAGCTGGTGGACAGGGTGAGGGAGTGAAAGGATTAAGTTTTTGCTGTTGGCAGATAGAGGATGGGAGAGAAAAGACTAATACAACAAGTCTCTGACACTTTCGATCTAACACCACAAAAATTTGACTCCTTCACTCCTTCGCATATAGCAGTGACTGAGAACATGACACCACACCATTGTTTCATGGGTAATTTCCCATTAAGATGTCCTCAGCAGTTGTTCAGAAAAACATGAAGTTCATACAACACATAAGCCTAACGATGTGGAGAAACACAGTTTTTGTTTTGTCCTATCCACTTTGTCTGTCACTCAAAAATGGCAATTCAACCCTGCATCATAAAAACACCAAAGACTGCAAAAGTCCCAAAAAGTCAGTGTGTTCCACTATTACATCATCACTCATTTGCTATCCACCAGTAATTCACAATCTGTTTTTCCATGTACTACTTGAAGCTGAGAAAGCTGGTGGAAAGAATAAGATAGTGACAGGGTTAGCCTACACATCAGGTAATTCACAATGTTTGTGAACTTGTTGGTGAGAAAGCTGGTGGACAGGGTGAAGGAGTGATAGGGTTTGCCTACACATCAAGTAACTCACAATATTTGTGTACTTGTTGGTGAGAAAGCTGGTGGACAGGGTGAGGGAGCGACAGCATTAGCCTACATATCAAGTGATTCATAATGTTTGTGTACTTGTTGGTGAGAAAGCTGGTGGACAGGGTGAGGGAGTGGACAGGGTTAGCCCACACATCAAGTAACTCACAATATTTGTGTACTTGATGGTAAGAAAGCTGGTGGACAGGGTGAGGGAGTGGAGTGGACAGGGTTAGCCCACACATTAAGTAACTCACAATATTTGTGTACTTATGGTGAGAAAGCTGGTGGACAGGGTGAGGGAGCGACAGGGTTTGTCTACATATCAAGCAACTCAAGATCTGTGTACTTGGTGAGAATGATGGTGGAGCCCACAGTTTCAATTTCAGTTTCTCAAGATAACATCTCTGCACTCAGAATAAATGAATAAATTCTACATGCGCTGACAGTGACATCACAGATGCCATGTGATGAATACGATCCAAACAATCGCGGCATAAACAGATCAAGTAACTCATACTCTGTTCGTTTAATTGTTAGTGAAAAAGATAGTGCACAAGGTCAAGCAGTGAAATGGTTGGCCTATACAGATCAAGTCATGCACAATCAACCAGTTGCCATGGTGGAGTGGTTAGCACAACTGAAGGTTGTGGGTCTGAATCCAAATCAATCTGTTCAAAAATCATTGTGGGATTTTTTTTACTCCTACCCAGAATTGAGCATGCTATAGGCTCTTTCAAAAGACTGTGACAACACAGTCAAGTCTCACGAATGTGAGGGCGTTGCTCAAATTGTTCAACATCTCAGTGTCTGTATCTCTCTAGCCTTGTTGACGCCGAGATATATTACGACAGTAAGCGTAGAGAACAGCCATGTCACACAGTTCTCAATCCTAGAGATGGAACTCCATAGCATCACGATTATCACCCTCTTTCTTACCATTATCATTGCGTTACAAAAACTGTGCCAGCTACTGTGGCTATTAACCCTTTGACCCCTGCACCCTGTCCACCAGCATCCTCCATTGCCAACCATGCTAGCAAAGCAAAACCTTAACCCTTTGATTCCCTCACACTATCCACCAGCTTCCTGCAGGAAGCTGGTGGATAGGGTGAGGGAATCAAAGGGTTAAGATTTTGCAGTTGGTGGACAGGGTGCAGGAGTCAAAGGGTTAAGCTGGCATAGAAAATGGTACACACACACACACACACACACACACACACACACACACACACACACACACACACAAAAGAAACAAACCCTCACAATCTGTAGTTTATAGAGATGAAGTAACTCACAATCTATACATTCAATGGTGAGAGAGATGGTAGATAGGGTTTTTAATTATCACTATCATATTTGTTGTTTAAATTAAAGCCAGTTGATAGCACAAAACTATATCAGAACTATAACCATCTTAAAACATAGAGCACTTTGCTGTCCCTGTGAAAAAAATACATTCACCCATATAATCTAAGGATATGCCCCTGGAACTGATCATTCTGCCTAATTTATCACCAGAGGACTCAAAAAATCAAAGCAGAATATCAACGTAAACATAATTAAGGACACTAAAAATATATAAAAACTGGTCTAAACTATCTAAAATTGCTTCACATTTCCTTTGAGCCAAAAAAAAAATGAAGTCAATACAATCATGTCCCCAATTATCAATCCTAACAGAAACTATGTATAACTGTATGGCACACATATACATGAATGGACCAGCAAGGCTGAAATTGACAAGAAATGACAGAAAGCAAAGGAACAAGGCAGAAACAAAGACACTGACAGAAAAGAGGAAATTTCTCACACAAAATTTCCAGAAGGTGGGGATACTATTTATACCGAAAGAACCTCTGGCATTCCAATGGGGAGAGGTGGGTAGGGAGAGAGAGAGAGAGAGAGAGAGAGAGAGAGAGAGAGAGAGAGAGAGAGAGAGAGAGAGAGAGAGAGAGAGAGAGAGAGAGAGAGAGAGAGAGAGAGAGAGAGAGAGAGAGAGAGAGAGAGAGAGAGAGAGAGAGACAGGGTAAGCCTACACATCAAGCAACTTACAATCTGTTTCTCAGTGTACTTGTTGGAGCTGAGCAGATTGACGGCCTCCATGTGGCCAAAGTCAATATCGTGACCCAACAGAAAGATGAAAAGCAGCTTGCACACATATTTCTTTTTCTGGTAGCCATCTAATGTCTTGTCACCTGCAACACGGCAAGATAAACCATAGACAATATATTTTCTACAATCAACACCACATGCAAAGAGAGCCCAAACATTCACTTTAATCTAAAATACAATCTCTCTCCTCTCTCAGAATATCTCCACTTCCCCTGATTTATGTGATGTGAATAACGGAATACAATCACCAGTCACAATGTACTTTTGTGATGTCAATAACATTACAGGACACTAAATGACCAGTCACAGTGTACTATTGTGATGTCAATAACATCACCAGACACTAAATGACCAGCTACAATGTACTATTGTGATGTCAATAACATTACCAGACACTAAATGACCAGCTACAATGTACTTCTGTGATGTCAATAACATTACAGGACACCAAATGACCAGTCACAGTGTACTTTTGTGATGTCAATAACATCACAGGACACGAAATGACCAGTCACAATGTACTTTTGTCATGTCAATAACATTACAGGACACTAAATGACCAGTCACAGTGTACTTTTGTGATGTCAGTAACATCACCAGACACTAAATGACCAGTCACAATGTACTATTGTGATATCAATAACATTACAGGACACGAAATGACCAGTCACAATGTACTTTTGTCATGTCAATAACATTACAGGACACCAAATGACCAGTCACAATGTATTATTGTGATGTCAATAACATTACAGGACACCAAATGACCAGTCACAATGTATTATTGTGATGTCAATAACATTACCAGACACCAGATGACCAGTCACAATGTACTATTGTGATGTTAATAACATTACAGGACACTGAATGACCAGTCACAATGTACTTTTACGAGGTCAATAACATTACAGGACACCAAATGACCAGTCACAATGTACTTTTACGATGTCAATAACATTACAGGACACCAAATGACCAGTCACAATGTACTATTGTGATGTCAATAACATTACAGGACACCAAATGACCAGTCACAATGTACTTTTACGATGTCAATAACATTACAGGACACCAAATGACCAGTCACAATGTACTATTGTGATGTCAATAACATTACCAGACACCAAATGACCAGTTACAATGTACTATTGTGATGTCAATAACATTACCACACACTAAATGACCAGTCACAATGTACTTTTGTCATGTCAATAACATTACAGGACACTAAATGACCAGTCACAATGTACTTTAATGTCAATAACATTACCAGACATGATGTCAATAACAATAAAGGACACTAAATGACCAGTCACAATGTACTTTTGTGATGTCAATAACATTACTGGACACTGTCAGTGACCAGTCACAATGTACTTCTGTGATGTCAATAACATTACCAGACACTAAATGACCAGTAACAGTGTACTTTTGTGATGTCAGTAACATTACCGGACACTAAATGACCAATCACAATGTACTTCTGTGATGTCAATAACAGTAATGGACACTAAATCAAGTCACAATGTACTTCTGTGATGTCTATAACATTGGACATACTCAGTGACCAGTCATAGCGCAAATAGCTTCAGGATATTCCAGGCAGCAACTGAAAAAAACCTGGCCTGTTCACTGCCATCTCAATATTTCCATCATTCTGGTGGTGTCAGCTTAGTGTTTCATAGGTCCCTTCTCCCCCTACCCACCCATCCCCTCCCCATTTCAAGCCTAGCCAGCACAGTGTGCTGTGGAGTCTGCCAGATGACTGCTGGCATGCATATCTGGGTGCACTTATCCACATGTGCTGAACAGCTCTTGAACAATCCCTAAACTCTAAACTCCAGACAGCAAGCTCTTATCCAACTGCCGGTCAATGGCACATCATGCCGGTGGGTTTGGGTGAAGAATGAGTGAAAAGAATCCCTCCAGAACAAATCACAAATAGCACATGCAAAGTGACAGACTAAGTAAGCAGCCTGAAACTCATGAGAAATGGCAGTTTGAAACTCACGAGAATTTGTGACATCTTTACTGCCTCTTGGAAAACAACTCTCTATCAGTGAGTTTGCTGTAACATCATCATTTCAAGACAGTTCTAGTGCAGTCTTACCTTTGAACTTTGATCTGATGTTGGCCAGTTCTTTGTTGATTCTCTTCACCTCTGCCTCTCTACTCTTGCCTGAAAGAAAAACAAAACTTTATATAGAAAACAAACTGAACCAAGTAGGAAAAACAAACAATCAAACTCACAAACAAACAAAAAATACATGTAAACATGCAAGCTTGCTGTATGAGTAGATGACATTATGTTTCTTGTATAAATGATGACAAAAAGTACAGACACAAATGAAGAGTTGCTGACTGGATTCAATATGACCTGGTTCATATGACTGAACATACTACTGGACTTCCAACAGTTTGAAGGGCTGGAAGTCTTCCTAGTTAAGTCAGAAACTGTCACAGTGTCTTTCTCTGCGTGAGAATTGAAAGGATCTTAATAGTAGACTGTACAGTATCTCTCTGTGCACATTGACAAGATCTCTGTAATTTACTGTCAAAGTATCTGTCTGTGAACACTGACAGGATCTTTGTAATAAGCTGTCAATGTACGTTTCTTTGTGTGAATGGCAAACAATGACTCAATAACGCACATGTCATGCTCTAAACCCAAGACATGATGTAACAAGCAAAGATATTTTTTTAAAAAGCATCTTATGACACCTGTCTTACGAACCTGCCTTATGACACCTGTCTATGACAAATTACAAAAAAAGCACCTAATGACACCTGTCTATAACCAAGCCAATGATGTTTACAATGCACTGCAGATAATACACATGTTGCCCCTCTCCCTCCCTATCACTGGTCTGTGTATGGGTCAGTGGCCTTCATGATAAATCATCTGTCAGTTGTCAGTGACAGTGCCTCAACATCTTATTAGGCTCAGCGGATAACCAGACTCAGCAGATGATTTAACCCTTTGACTCCTGCACCCATCCACCAAGAGCAAACCTTAACCCTTTTGACTCCATTATCCTATCCACCAGCTTCCTGCAGAAGCGGTGATAGGGTAAGGTTGTCACAAGGTTAAGTGTTTGCTTTGCTAGCATGGTTGGCAATACAGGATGCTGGTGAACTGTGTGCGGGAGTCAAAAGGTTAACTCAATCAATGGTTTGACAAACTCTGATGTCATTCAGCACATCATCTACCCTTCCCCAACCACCTTACCACCCTCACCCCCCTTCCATGTATTTCTACCACCCTAACAAATCCATATCTGACCTACATTAGATGGTTCACTCACTGACATCACTGACAGAACGAATGAGAGAAACACTGAATAGTGCATTGCTGTAAATAACACGTCTGACTGTACTGAGACATATCACAGATAATGAGATATAATGCACACTAACACCATTATGTGCTATGCAGTGCGCTACCAGCTAACACAGCAATGAAGACATGGAAATGTGATCATATTAGGTCCCAATCATGTGCTATGCAGTGTGCTATTAACAATAACATACACATAGCAAATGATGAGGGGAAACATTACCATACTGCCTCCCAGGTTATCATCATCATCATCTCATCATCATCATCATCGTTGTCATCATCATCAATATCATTAGTGTTATTGTCATTACTATCATCATCATCATCATCATGTGCTTAAAGCTCATTCAGCTGTTCTGAGCCCTATAAGGACTATAACCATCTAAACACAAAACACACACACACACACACACACACACAAATACACTGATCCCGGAAAAAAAAAAAGAAAAAGAAAAACCTGGGGAAAAAGTCAAGTATACAAATCACTGCATTCACGCACATAGTCTAAAGATACGCTCCTGACATAGGCCATTCCACCCAATTTATCAACAGGAGTATTAACAAGACAACCTGAATACAAATGCATAAACATAACTCAGTACATAAAAACATACATAAACAGTAGCTTGTGGTATCTGATACTGCCACTGACCAGTTCTTATTTCCTTAGAACTAAAATTGCAATAAATACATGTACCCAATTATCAACAAACAGAAAGTATGCAAGGCCTTATCAAGGCTTATGAAAAAGATGATGATGAATGAATCAGCAAAGCAGAAAAGATGACGATGAATGAATCAGCAAGCAGAAAAGATGATGATGAATGAATCAGCAAGGCAGAAAAGAAGATGAATGAATCAGCAAGGCAGAAAAGATGAAGATGAATGAATCAGCAAGGCAGAAAAGATGAAGATGAATGAATCAGCAAGGCAGAAAAGATGAAGATGAATGAATCAGCAAGGCAGAAAAGATGAAGATGAATGAATCAGCAAGGCAGAAAAGATGAAGATGAATGAATCAGCAAGGCAGAAAAGATGAAGATGAATGAATCAGCAAGGCAGAAAAGATGACGATGAATGAATCAGCAAGGCAGAAAAGATGAAGATGAATGAACCGCAAGGCAGAAAGATGAAGATGAATGAATCAGCAAGGCAGAAAAGATGAAGATGAATGAATCAGCAAGGCAGAAAAGATGAAAGATGAATGAACCAGCAAGGCAGAAAAGTGAAGAAAAATCAGAGCAGAAATGTGAAAGAAAATGATGACAGAAACAAAGAACAGGGAGAACAAAGATTATATACATTACTAGTACATTTCCACACGGGGAGTGCAAAGATTATATAATTTATAATGTACAGTGTATACAGCGTGCATGATTCTAACATGTATACAGCGTGTATGATTCTAGCACATAATCTACAAAATGGTAAATCCTTTGATAAATAATTCGGCACTTGCAAAGAAATATAAGTGTGCTGAACACACACATGCATGCCCGCACGCACACACGCACGCATGCACGAACGCATGCACACACACACACATCATGTTCACTGAAGATGTGACAGAGGTGAAAACACACACACACATACACACACACACACACACACACACACACACACACACACACACACACACACACACACACACACACACAAATGCAGACATACACATACACAGACAGACACAAACACACACTTTTCACTGAGTACCTCTTCCTTTCTCATTTTCTGTCTAGCTGATTCATTCACCTACATCTTTTCCATACAATCTTGCATATTTTCTATTATGATTGATAATTAGCTGCATTGATTTATTGCAACTTTAGCTCAAACGAAATAAGAACTGTTCAGTGACAATGTGTTAATGCACTGAGGGAGACAGACAGACACACAGTGACAGCGACATCCACAATGTTCAGTTATTTTTCCAAGCTGCCATTGCTAACCTACAAAATTCCCTTTTAAACTCAAGTAAACAGGATTACATTGAAATCAATAAAACGACAGCAATTCAGACAGCAACAGCACGCAATGTATGAGCCTGTGTGCGAGTCTGTTACTGTTGATTCAAGTTTTACGTTTAAACCTCCCTCAAATGACAAAGCCAAAAGGGATAATCATCTTTGGGAAGTGGGGGAAGGGGGCTCATAAAATCAAATTCTAAACAGACGTACCAGCGCTTTTGTGTAGTGGTTAGCGCAAAAGGTGGAAGGGTGGGTTCGAATCCCCATCAGTCCCTTCAAAAATCAGTGTGGGATTTTTCAGCTCCAACCGGCTCCTACCCAGAGTTGAGCATGTTATGGGCTCATTGGGAAGAATGGGATTGCTCAGTTGAGTCTCATCCACTTCACAGGTGCACCATTCAGGTTGCTGCTGAAACTTCCTGACCAACACCGCAGGTATCTGTATCTTTTGGGCCTGGTTGATGTCAGGATATATTATGATAGTAAGCGTAGACTACAGCAGTCTCAATTCTAGATGGAACTCCATAGGATCATGGTTATCATCCTCATTGTTGCCATGATCATCGCGCTGTTAAAACTGTACCAGCTTCTGCGGTCATTGATTCTTTCATTTCTCACACCATATCCACCAGCTGCAAAAACATAACCCTTTCACTCCTTCACCCTCTTTCACCTTCCTGCAGGAAGCTGGAGGATAAGGAGAGAGAGTGAAAGGGTGGGGTGTTTTTGCTTTGCTGCCATGGCTGACAATGCATGATGCTGGCGGATAGGGTGAGGAAGCAAAGGGTTAAAGTGGCATGGAAAATGGGAAAGGGGGTGGGTGAGCACAAAGGAAACCTTTCTTCATGCGTTGATCTTCAAATAATAAAAAAAGAAATCAACACAGACAGCTACATCACCAGAATGACAATACACACAGAGATGGGCAGTCAGAAGACGTTTTACTATTGCCCACTCTGGATTTGAACTCACAACCTGTGGAATGTGAAGCCGACGCTCAACCAACTGAATTACTGAGCCTCACCCTCTCCTTATTTCCCCCTGCAATGTGTGTTGTGTGTGTGTGTGTGTGTGTGTGTGTTGTGTGTGAGAGAGAGAGAGAAGAGAGAGAGAGGAGAGGTGAGTGAGTGTGTGTGTGTGTGTGTGTGTGTGTGTGGTGTGTGTGTGTGTGTGGTGGTGTCTGTGTGTGTGTGGTGTCTGTGTGTGTGTGTGTGTGTGTGTGTGTGTGTGTGTGGTGTGGTGTGGTGTGTGTGTGTGTGTGTGGTGTGTGTGGTAGAGAGAGATTGGTGTGTGTGTGTGTGTGTGTGTGTGAGGAAGGTGAGGGTGTGTGTGTGTGTGTGTGTGTGTGTGTGTGTGTGTGTGTGTGTGTGTGTGTGGTATGTGTGAGAAAGAGAGTGAGAAAAATGTGTGTGTTTTGTGTGTGGTGTGTGTATGTGACAGAGAGGGTGTGTGTGTGTGTGTGTGTGTGTGTGTGTGTGTGTGTGTGTGTGTGTGTGTGTGTGTGTGTGTGTGTGTGTGTGAGTGTGTGTGTGCATGTATGTGTGTGTGTGTGTGTGTGTGTGTGTGTGTGTGTGTGTGTGCGTGTGTGTGTGAGAGTAATGTGAGAGATAAAAAAAAGGAGATGTCCGGATGATTTATTCCCACTAGGCTTGGCCCCATCATGACGGGAGGTCGTACACATTTTTCTTTGGCTGACATACTGCACAGAGGTGAGGGCAAGGTACAGCTTGCCCCTTAGTAAGAATAAGAATTATAATAACGATGAACATTCATTGCGCTTAATCTAAAACAGCCCTAGGCACTTACAATAACAAAGTTACCAACACGTAAAATAAAAAAGCACAAAGCCAGACAGCATCAAAACCAGACATAAACCAACTTATGCAATCATCACATTAACACATGCGCGTGCACACACCCACACACACACTCACACATACACAGAGAGAGGGGGAGAGGGGGAGAGAAAGAGAGAGAGAGGGAGAGAGAGACAGACAGACAGCGACAGAGAGAGAGAGAGAGAGAGAGAGAGAGAGAGAGAGAGAGAAGAGAGACAGACAGACAGTGACAGAGAGAGACAGAGAGAAAAGAGAAAGAGACAGAGTCAGAGAGAGGGAGAGAAATAAAGAGAGAGTGAGAGAGAGTGAGAGAAATAATAGGTGAGAGAAATAGAAAATAAAGAGAGAGAGAGATAGAAAAGAGAGAGAAGAGAGAGAGAGAGAGAAGAGAAGAAGAGAGAGAGAGAGAGAGAGAAGAGAGAGAGAGAGAGAGAGAGAGGACACAGGGCAACATGAAATAGATCATGAAAGGATTGTTTATCAGGATGTGAAAAGAGTTTTCAGAGAGGATCTGAACAATGATGGGGAATCAGAACTGTGCACAGACAGATGAAGTTTATTCCATGAAGACTGGGACCTGGAAGGAGAATGAACATTGGCCAGCAGTCTTGGTAAAAAGCAGGGATGCTGAGGAGATGAGCATCAAATGAGGAGCACAACTATCCTAATGGAGCATAAAAGTGACAAAGCAAGTTAGGAAGGAACCAGACCATTCAGGGATTTAAAGCACAGCAGAGTGAGCTTACAGTTAATCCATTTTTCAGCAGGGAGCCAGTGAAGAGAAAGAAGCAAGCGAGTTACATGAATGCATTTAGAGAAGTGTGGTGGTATAGAGACCTCAACTTTTCTCTGGGCCAGAATCATGAGGGCAGTGTCCATTTCTTCGCCCCTGTTGCTTTATCTTCTCCAAACTATGACGAAAGTCAGGTGCCCATTCATAGCTGGGCAGACTGGAGGCAGACTGGAAGATGAGTGCTCTAACTGTGCATCAACCAAGCTCACACTAACCCTTTGACTCCCACACCCTGTCCACCAGTATCTTGCATTGCCAACAATGCTAGCAAAGCAAAACCTTAACCCTTTGACTCCCTTACCCTATCCACCAGCTTCCTACAGGGTAAGATAGTTACAGAATTAAGTTGCAGGAAGCTGGTGGATAGGGTAAGGGAGTCAAAGAGTTACATTTTTGCAGTGGATCTATAGGGTGCAGGAATCAAGGGGCTAAGGCATTTTCTTTTTTTTTTCAAAGATCATCACATTTAGACAGCTTCACGTCTGTCCACATTTTTCTTTCTTTTCTTTTTTCCTTTTATTATTTTTTTTTCTTTCTTGCCCCATTTTCCACCACACATTTTTTCCCCAAAGAAACTGCAAGTTTTCCCAATGCTGTGATGATACTGATCATAATGATGAGAATGATAATCATGATGCTACGAAGTTCCATTTAGGATTGAGACTGTGTGACACAAGGTTGGACTAAAGGCTTAACAAGTAACAATTCCTAGCATCAACCAAGCCTGGGAGATACTGAAACCTGTGGTACTGGTGAGGTCATCTGAGCAATATCTTCAATGATACATCTATGAAGTGTATGAGACTTGACTGTGCCATCACAGTCTTCCTGATGAGCCAGTAGCACACTCAACTAAGTGTAGGAGCAAGATGGGGCACAAAAATCCCACAATGAGTTGACAGGACTGATAGGTATTCGAACCCACAACCTTCCAGTCGGTGGTCTGTTGCACAAACAACTGTACCACAGTGAGTGGTTGGCCTATATCTATATGGGGTTTGTTTTAGTGGAATTCATCATACTTTGACAATTCCATACACACTGCTCTCTCTCCCCCTCTCTCTCTCTGCCCCCCCCCCCCTCTGAAGGTGGGTGTTGAGGGTGTGGGAGTAGAGTAGCTGATGATGTAGACTTCTCCCCCCCCCCCCCCCCCATTTCTTTTCCACTCTTTCTCTACCTTTCAAGCATTCAGCTTCAACAATGACTTGTAACTTATCAAAAGATGTGATAATTACACTGTGTACAGGAACAACATGAGGGAGAAACATAAGCTATCTTTATGACTGTTACATTATGTAAGCTTAAGGTGATGTGAATGTACAGCACTAAATACAGACATTATGAGGGAGAAACATAAGCTACCTTTATGAAAGTTTACTTATGTAAGCTTAAGGTGATGTGAATGTACAGCACTAAATACAGACATTATGAGGGAGAAACATAAGCTATCTTTATGAAAGTTTACTTATGTAAGCTTAAGGTGATGTGAATGTACAGCACTAAATACAGACATTATGAGGGAGAAACATAAGCTATCTTTATGAAAGTTTACTTATGTAAGCTTAAGGTGATGTGAATGTACAGCACTAAATACAGACATTATGAGGGAGAAACATAAGCTACCTTTATGAAAGTTTACTTATGTAAGCTTAAGGTGATGTGAATGTACAGCACTAAATACAGACATTATGAGGGAGAAACATAAGCTACCTTTATGAAAGTTTACTTATGTAAGCTTAAGGTGATGTGAATGTACAGCACTAAATACAGACATTATGAGGGAGAAACATAAGCTATCTTTATGAAAGTTTACTTATGTAAGCTTAAGGTGATGTGAATGTACAGCACTAAATACAGACATTATGAGGGAGAAACATAAGCTATCTTTATGAAAGTTTACTTATGTAAGCTTAAGGTGATGTGAATGTACACCACTAAATACAGACATTATGAGGGAGAAACATAAGCTATCTTTATGAAAGTTTACTTATGTAAGCTTAAGGTGATGTGAATGTACAGCACTAAATACAGACATTATGAGGGAGAAACATAAGCTATCTTTATGAAAGTTTACTTATGTAAGCTTAAGGTGATGTGAATGTACACCACTAAATACAGACATAAAGGGTATAACACACAGTACAATTAAGAACTGTGTGAATACTGCCAGGTATAATATGTAAGATTAAGAATATATGAAAACCCCTTCACAGGCTGGTTTATTCTTTTGATAGAGCCATATGCCATGGACTTGAAATCTGATATCCTAAGTTCAATTCCAGTCCACAAAATTTAAAGCTGGAGTGTTCGCTGCCCATCTAAATATTTCCATTACTCTGGTGATGTCAGCATAGCATTTCAATCAGGATCATTTTTTGTTATTCTTATTGTTGTTTAAAGCCCAGCCAACTGCGTAGAGCCATATCAGGGCTATAACCACTTCAAAACATACAAACCTTCAACAGGGGGGGGGGGGGGAAAGAAAATTAAGTACACACATCAATGCATTCATGCATATAATCTTAGGACATGCCCCTGGCACTGACCACTCCGTCGAATCTATCGTATAGGCGATTTAAAAAACACACCTGAATACAAATTCAAGCATATCTAAGGACACCAAAAACATATATAAAAAACGGGCATAAAATACCTAAAATTGCTTCCGCATATCTCACCTCCCTAGAGCCAAAAATGCACTTAATACATGTACCATAGCTGCCAACTTTCCTGAAAAAAAATTCCTGACAAGAGGCGGGGGTCCGGGGGCCGCGGAAGGCCCCAGGTGGGGTCCAAGGGCAACGCCCCTGGTTGGGGTCTGGGGGCAACGCCCCCAGAAGCTGAAGATTTTCTATCAAATGAAGATGCTAAACTGGTATTTCCATGCATTTCAAACTGAAAAATGTAACAAAGCATGTATTGTAAGCTTTCCTTCAAATTCTGCTAGTCTAAATCTCTTGTGTAAAAGGTTCAGATATTTTTTTTATTCAAGAAGTTTTCACTCTAAACTCCCAAGTCCCCCTCACCTCTTCAAGTTTAGATCTACTTGGAATGGGAAGAACTGCAGGCTTCGTCTTGTTCCATGTCTTTGTCTCCCTTCTCTTTCTCCTTGCCTTTAAGCGCTGTCACAGTAGCAGACTTGGCCTTTCTCAAGAAGTCAGGAGAGAAAACTTGCTTGTAGCAAGGTCCAATCATATTGGCTTTGGCAACCATCATTGCACTGAGCGTGGATGATTGCAATGATCCTCTGAAGTCCGTCTTGTTTTTTCGGACTTGGCTGAACAAACGCTCACAAGAGGCGTTGCTGTGTGGTATGGACAGGATTCCCAACATAAAATAAGACAGTCTGTCAAATTGTTGATGTCCGAAGCTCTCGACTGAAGCAAGCCATCCCCACTTTCTGTCTTCCCTTTCATCTTGTCTAATGTGATCTGGTAGAGAGTAGGACTGGAAATAATTCCACTGCATCGGCACGATTTACAGAAAGCAAAGGTGTCTCCTTTGTCCGAGGCTGTGATGAAGTCGTACGTTTCCGCATAATGTTTCGAAAACTTCACTTTTGCTTTCGCTTTTACAGCTTTCGCGTCTGTCTTCTTCGAAGCCATTGTGCAAGAAAGCTGGCGCGCAGGAGCTGTTTACATGGCCCTCTGCGCACGCGCATGTGTGACGGAAGTTTCGCTTTCACGCAGCTGTCTTTTTACCGCGTTCTGACGAAAACAGAGCTAACCGGATAAAATATCAAAATCGAAAATTTAAAATTCGGGAATTTTCATCGATTTACCGGATTTTCCGGGCAGCTCACACATTTCGGGACATTCCCGAAAAATTCGGGAGGGTTGGCAGCTATGATGTACCCAATTATCTATCCTAAGAGAAAGTATGTAAGACTTTATTGAACGCATACAGCTCAATGGACCAACAAGGCAGAAAATGATAGGAAGAAATGACAGAAAGCAAAGGAACAAAGCAGAAGCCAAGAGATTGACAGCAAAGAGGAAATTTCTAGCACAGAATTTCCAGAAGGTGGGGATACCACTTATACCGGAAAAAAACCCCGGCACCCCCATGGGGATCATGGGTCCTGTCTGCCCCCCTCCCTATTTCATGATCCTTGCCAGCGCATTGGATTTTGCACAGGTTCAAGGAGATAATTTCTGGCTGACTGCAGTGAAGCACATATGGAACTGTCCAAGTGCAATGAATCCTTGAACAAACTCCAAACTTCTGTACTGAATACCCACATCAAGGGTATAGTTTAGATACTTGGGATAAATCTGAAATGTGTGAATACTGCAAGTGTACATAAGCAGCTCAACATACCATTAAATGAGCCAACACTACATGGTCAGATTCAGGACAACACTGACAACATGGTAATAATCAAAAGTATGAACATCTCATAAGAAACAGCACAGATGGCAGTGCAGCTCCATACTAAATACTGAATATTCAAAACAGACAACAATACTGGTCATTAGCATTTAACACAGACAATACAATACTGAATATAGATATTTAACACAGACAATACAATACTGAATACAGACATTTAACACAGATAACACAGACAATACAATACTGAATACAGATATTTAACACAGACAATACAATAATGAATATAGATATTTAACACAGACAATACAATACTGAATACAGACATTTAACACAGACAATACAATACTGAATACAGACATTTCACACAGACAATACAATACTGAATACAGACATTTCACACAGACAATACAATACTGAATACAGACATTTAACACAGACAATACAATAATGAATACAGACATTTAACACAGACAATACAATAATGAATACAGACATTTCACACAGACAATACAAAGTCTGAATACAGACATTTAACACAGACAATACAATACTGAATACAGACATTTAACACAGACAATACAATAATGAATATAGATATTTAACACAGACAATACAATACTGAATACAGACATTTAACACAGACAATACAATACTGAATACAGACATTTAACAAGACAATACAATAATGAATACAGACATTTAACAATACAACACAATACTGAATACACACATTTAACAATACAATACTGAATACACACATTTAACAATACAATACAATACAATACTGAATACAGACAATCAACAAGACAATACAATATTGAATACAGACATTTAACACACACAATACAATACTGAATACAGACAATGAACAAGACAATACAATACTGAATACAGACAATGAACAATACAATACTGAATACAGACATTTAACACACACAATACAATACTGAATACAGACATTTAACACAGACAATACAATACTGAATATAGGCATTTAACAAGACAATACAATATTGAATACAGACATTTAACACACACAATATAATACTGAATACAGACATTTAACACAGACAATACAATACTGACTACACACACTTAACACAGACAATATAATACAATACAATACTGACTATACACATTTAACACAGACAATACAATACTGACTACACACACTTAACACAGACAATACAATACTGACTACACACATTTAACACAGACAATACAATACTGAATACAGACAATGAACAAGACAATACAATACTGAATACAGGCATTTAACACACACAATACAATATTGAATACAGACATTTAACAAGACAATACAATACTGAATACAGACATTATGATACAAACTGAGTGATCAATGTGAAATGCACCTTACATATATCACACATAGCGAGTTCTGATGACTTTGGAAAATAACACCATGCAAAAATAATTTACAGTAATAACAACAACACATGTTTCATATGTACAATATGTATTTCATATACACAGACAACACACTACACCCTGCAGAGGAACTGAAAAGACAGGACTGTCAGCCGATACTAAATAAATAACAGACTTATTAATAAGGACAAAACAAGACAGGAACTAGGCACAATATTAAAAACCTGTGAACCCTACAAATTCTGTTTTCTTGTGTGTGTGTGTGTGTGTGTGTGTGTGTGTGTGTGTGTGTGTGTGTGTGTGTGTTGTGTGTGTGTGTGGTGTGTGTGGGTGTGTGTGTGTGTGTGTGTTGGTGTGTGTGGTGTGTGTGTGTGGTGTGTGTTGTGTGTGTGTGTGTTGGCTGTGTGTGTGGTGTGTGTGTGTGTGTGTGTGTGTGGTGTGTGGTGTGTGTGTGCGTGTTGTCGTGCTGTGTGTGTGTGTGTGTGTGCTGTGTGTGTGTGGTGTGTGTGTGTGTGTGTGTGTGTGTGTTGTGTGTGTGTCGTTCGTTATTTCTTTTAACGTCTGTTCACATATGTGCTTTTAGGAATGTGTGTGTGTGTGTGTGTGTGTGTGTGTGTGTGCACTGGTGTGTGTGTGGCACATGGCTGTGTGTGTGTGTGTGTGTGTGTGGTGTGTGTGTGTGTGTGGTGTGTGTGTGGTGTGTGTGGTGTGTGTGTGTGTGTGTGTGTGTGTGTGTGTGTGTGTGTGTGTTCGTGGTGTGTGGTGCTGTGTGTGGGCTGTGTGTGTGTGTGTGGTGTGTGTGTGTGTGTGTGTGTGTGTGTGTGTGTGTGCAGCTCTGTGTGTGTGGGCTGTGTGTGGGGTGTGCGTGTTCGTTGTTGGTGTGTGTCCGCTGTGAAGATTGCGACAGTGATTTGATTGTTGTTGTAGAATTCTAATGTAGTTTGATTTATTGTTATTTCTTACTATTTTGTAATCAGTTACTGTTCACATATGGTGCTATTTAGACGAATGAGGGTGGTGTGTGTGTGTGTGTGTGTGTGTGTGTGCACATGGCTGTGTGTGTGCGCACATGGCTGTGTGTGTGTGTGTGTGTGTGTGTGTGTGTGTGCGTGTGTTGTGTGGCTGTGTGTGTGTGTGTGTGTGTGTGTGTTGTGTGTGTGTGTGTGTGTGTGTGTGTGTGTGTGTGTGTGTGTGTGTGCAGCTCTGTGTGTGTGTGTGTGTGTGTGCGGCTGTGTGTGTGTGTGTGTGTGTCTGTGTCTGTGTGAAAAATTGTACTCATCAGATGATTTATACTTTTTTCCAACCAACTCAGAAAATTCTAATTCACCGTTATGATTTATTGTTATTTCTGATAACTATGTTCGTAATCCAAAACAAGTGTGACTGCCTGCATTCAAGCAAACACGAACCAGAAAATGAGAATGCGTATTTAACATGACAAGGAAAGACAGGGGTGATTTTCAACGAACTTGCCACTGTCAAGACAACAAAGAACAAATATCAAACAACAAATCCAAAAATTAGGGGGGGGGGGGGGGAGGGACAGCAAAACTTCCCTACTGTTTAACTGACAGGAAAAAAATGACTGCTATTTAATGTTAATGAGAAATGATGTTATGCATGTCCGACTGTATTTATACTTCACTAATGTACTGATATGGTAAATGGCAGACTTACAAACAATGCTAAGACTAACAGCAACTCTCAAGCACACCTGAACCTGACTTAATAACCAGAGAGCTATAATGAAGTCTATATACTAACATGGAGTCTCTCTCTCTCTCTATATATATATATATTGATGTAATGGTGTATAGCAAATGGCACAACCCTGACACAGGTTCATAAATTTAAATGCCCGGGAACGATCATTTCATCAGACGGCAGATGCACATCAGAAATAGCTGGCAGAATTCGCCAAGCCAAAACAGCATTCAAGAAGATGACAAGCATTCTTACCAACAAATGCCTATCAATTAACATCAGGAAGAGAGTTCTTGAATGTTATATAGAACCAATACTGTTGTACAGATGTGAGGCGTGGACAGTCAACAAGCAAAGCCAGAACAGGATTGAGGCAGCCGAGATGTGGTTTCTAAGAAGAATGTTGAGAGTTCCATGGACATCAAAGAAAACAAACGAGACAGTCTTGATGGAGGCAGACACAAGTAGATCACTTATAAGGAAGATTAGGAAAAGACAGGCAACATTTATAGGCCACTTTATGAGGAAGGGGGATTTGGAGCACCTGGTCACAACGGGAAAGCTGGAGGGAAAGAGAGCACCAGGTAGACTCAGGAGAAAATGCTGGACGGACTTGCAGAGCGGCTGGAGATGAGGAGGGTGGGGGAGATGCTAGGGGCAACGAGAGATAGAGACAAACGGAAGGCCATGATCGCCAACTCCATGCAGCAGGTCACCTGATGATGATGATGAATGTGTATATATCCTACTGAGTACTGCACTGATGCACTGACATGGCAATCCTCCCCTCCACCACCTCTTGTCCCATTTATTTGTAATGTGCAATGGGCATTCTCTGATATGGTCTGTTTGCATTACATAACTGGAATTATTATCATATCATCATCATCACAGGTGCCCTGCCGCATGGCGTTGGCGACCATGGACTTCCAACCATCTCTATCTCTCGTTGCACCCAGCATCATTATCATATATACACCTTAAATGTGTACAAGACTGACAAAGCAACAAACTCGGAACAAAAATGTGCACTGATCACAGATATTCATTAAGAGTTAATAAAGAGCTGTGACAGTGAACGGTGGGTCTGTTGTCAGGACGGACTCTTTGGTAACAGCTGTTGCCATAGGCTTTACCTCTGTATCATGGAAAACAACATGTGTCGGCTGATGTAGTTGCTTTTATCGTTCATCAGTTAGTTTGTGTTGTGTGTGGTTGTGTGTGTGTGTGGTGGTGCGTGCGTGCGTGCGTGCGTGCGTGCGTGCGTGGTGGGTGTGCGTGTGTGTGCGTGGTGTGTGGGGTGGTGTGCGTGTGTGGTGTGGTGTGTGGTGTGTGTGTGTGTGTGTGTGTGGTGTGTGTGTGTGTGTGTGTGTGTGTGTGTGTGTGTGTGTGTGTGTGTGTGTGTGTGTTGTGTGTGTGTGTGTGTGTGTGTGTGTGTGTGTGTGTGTGTGTGTGTGTGTGTGTGTGTGTGTGTGTGTGTGTGTGTGTGTGTGTAGTGTGTGTGTGTGTGTGTGTGTATGTGTGTGTGTGTGTACATGAGCAAGAGACTCAGAGAGACAGAGAGAGAGGGGGAGAAGAGGGGAGGGAGGGGGAGGAGAGAGAGGGAGGGGGAGGAGAGTGTGGTGTGTGTGTGTGTGTGTGTGTGTGTGTGTGTGTGTGCAGTGTGTGTGGTGTGTGCATGCATGACAGATTTCAAAGCAAGCATCTGCCATCTCTTTGTTTCTGTCATGTGCATATATAACTATTGTTATCATTACACACACATATAACTTAAATAAGGCGCTTAATCTTAGTGTATTAATAAATCAAAGCACACATGTTCATGTATGTACTGGCGTCAACATTTATATTCTTTATGTGTCTTAATGTGCACATTTATTTTGTTAATGTTGTGTGTGCATATTCCACTTGTTCACGTATATGCATATTCATTTTGTTCATGTTTATGTTGAGCATATTCATTTTTTTTAATATATTATGTTGGTGTGTATAATTGTTTTGTTGATGTGTGTTGGTGTGTATATTCATTTTGTATGTGTATGTGTCTGTGTCAGTGTGCATGAATATTAATTAGTATAAGTGTGAGTTGGTTATGTATATATTTATTTCACTTATGTGTGTGCTGATGTACATATTTATTTTGTTCATATGTGTTCATATTTTAGTAAGCATACTTATTTTGTTTGTGTGCATGTTGGTGTTTATATTCATTTTGTCTGTGTTAGTGTGTATATTATTCTGTATGTGTGTGCGCTGGTGTGCATTTTTCTTTCTGTTTATGTGTGTTGGTGTGTGTATTTTTTGTTTATGTGTATACTGGTGAGTACATTTACTTTATGTGTGAGTTAGTATGCATTTTTTTGTTTGTGTGTGTGTGTGTGTGTGTGTGTGTGTGTGTGTGTGTGTGTGTGTGTGTGTGTGTGTGTGTGTGTGTGTGTGTGTGTGTGTGTGTGGTGTGTGTGTGTGTGTGGTGTGTGGTTTTACATTTAATATTTCTATGTATGTTGGTATGTGCGTTTATTTTGTTTACTGTGCACTGGTTTTTACATTTGTTTATGTGTATGTTAGTGTCTTCATCTATTTTACATTGTTTATGTGCGTGTTAGTGTTTTCATCTATTTTACATGTGTGTTGGTGTTTACACATATATATATATATATATATATTTACGTGTGGATTGGTGTGCATATCTACTCTTATGCGTGTGTTGGTGTGTATATTCATTTTGCTTATATGTTGATACATTTATTGTTTATAGGATTTTTGGAGTGAATATTTATTTGCCTCCATGTCTTGCAATTTGTCTTCTCCTTCTGACATGCTTACACATAGAAGCGCATGTGAGATAAGTTTCATTATCAATCCTTGTACATGAAAAGAATTCACAAAAAGCATTTTATGCATTCACCATGTATATACACTGTATGTACACGCATATATATACAAGCACACACACACACACACACACAGACGTACTGCATACATGAGCACTAATACTAGCAATGGTAACATAGTCACACACTCACACTCACACACACACACACACACACACACAGCGCACACACGACACACACACACACACACACACACCACACATGAAAGTACACATGGGCTTCCACACAAACCATGAAGTCATCACAAGATTCCAGTCCTATTCTTTGTACCTGTTTTATCAGTCACTGATATCATTCAGGTTTTATCACAATACAGGGTCATGTCCACATGTATAGTATGTAAGTGTGCCTCTGGTGGACAGATTTCAACAGGGAGAGTGACCAACTGTATGATTAACTGTCAAATCAGCAGCTTTTGACCATTCATCTTAAGCATATTCCACACACACACAAAGTATCATGAGAGAAATATCCCTATCTGAGCATCTGATAAAATGTTTGTCTACACCCCCCCCCCCCCCCCCCCCACATACACACACACTGTTAATTTCATTTCTGCCATTTGTACATTTCTGTAACCGTTCATTCATTCATTCATTTACTGACTTATCTATCTACTCAGGTAAAATTTATAGATTTATCTGTCTCATCTCATTATTCAGTCACTGATCTGTCTTTTATCTGTATGCATACAATCAATATTTTTACTTATGTACAAGGACTGTTTAAAACATGTGTGATATGCATACAAAGTCAGTGATCACATACTAATAAAGCACCATTTGCAAAACCAGAACAGCAGAATTTTTGTGAGCTGTCAGTTCCAGGTGTTTTATTTTACTGACACTAGTCAAATATTTGCTGCCACAAAAATAAATATATATACAAATATATATCTTTTCCCAGTTTCATATGCAAACCCGCTTCACATGATAGTTTTCAATGATTTTTTTGTTGCCCAAATTGCCGCTGTCATACAACAAGGTAACACTAACAGGTACAAGAGTTACGTTAGCTACAGAAATAGCATTGTTAAAACTTTTTGTACTTAATTAACCCTTTGAGTTTGACTCCCTCACTCTATCCACCAGCATCCTGCACTGCCAACCATGCTATCAAAACAAAAACTTAACCCTTTGGCTCTCTCACCCTATTGACCAATTTCCTGCAAGGAGCTGATGGATAGGGTAAGGGAGTCAAATAGTCAATTTTTGCAGTTAGTGGATAGGGTGTGGGAGTCAAAGGGTTAAATACATATGATGTATATGTGTGGGTTGACTTTAAAGTATTTGTAAAAATGCTGTCACTGCTTTTTGTGTACTTGGGACTGGTTCTGACACTAGCTGCTGACGACAATAGAGGAAAGGGGAAGGGGAGTACTGATAGGACTGGTTAAAAAAAAAAAAAACCTAGCATGATCACTAAGGATTTATTACAACTTTCAAGGGCACAGTGTCACAGTCATACCTATACATGCAGACCATATACATTACTATCTATTTACAAGGACGTCTGTATGCATGCAATATACATTTTTACTTATACAACAGGACTGTTTATAACAGTAATATTTATTTGTGTTGTGTATACTTTTACTGATTTACACGACTGTAACAACAGTAAAGAATCACCCCCTTCTCCTGGCCACAGAACACCAAGGGGACAGGAAATCAGACAGCCTCCAAGCCTGAATACACCCAGCCACAGACACAAATAGGAAAATAGACGGGCAACTCAGCAACTTCACAGCTGATAAAATGCACTTCACACATTTAAAAAGCAGTACAGTTTGGGGTTTGGAGCTTGTTTGCAGTTTGTTCAAGAGGAATTCACTACACTTGGATAGTTCCATATGCACTCCACCCAAATCTACCAGCAATTATCTGGCAGACCCCACAAGCCTGCACAAAACCCTATGCATCGGCAAGGTCTTCAAATGGGAAAGGACGGAAGAAACGGTCTATAAAACACTAAGCTGACACCACTATTGTTATTGTTATTGTTGTTTAAAGCCCAGCTGACTGTGTAGAGCCATATCAGGGCCATAACCACTTCAAAGCATACAAAACTTCAACAGGAAAAAAAAAAGTAAAGAAAATTAAGTAATATATCATTAACAATGCATTTGCACACATAATCTAAGAACATGCCCCCCAGCGTTGAAAACTCCATCCAATTTATCGCACAGGAGATTAAAAAAACACACCTGAAAACAAATTTATGTATACCTAAGGACACCAAAACATATATATAAAAACAGGCATAAATTAGCTAAAATTACTTCCGTGTATCTCACCTCCCTTGAGCCAAAAAAGCATTTAGTACATGTTCCCAATTGTAAATTTTAAGAAAAAGTATGTAAGACTTTACTGAACACATACAGGTGAATGGCCCAGCAAGGCAGAAATTATGGGAAGAAATGACAGAAAGCAAAGGAACAAGGGAGAAACAAAGAGAGTGACAGGAAAGAGGAAATTTCTAGCACAGAATTTCTAGAAGGTGGGGATACTATTTGTACTGAAAGAGCCCCTGGCATCCCCACGGGGGTGACACCACCAGAATGATGGAAACATTAACAAGGGCAGTGAACAGGCCAGTTTTAAACAGCGCAGGTTGGGATTGAATGCGACATCAGATATCTGAAGTCCATGGCTCTATCAAAAGAACCAACCTGTATGCTGATTGGCTACTAGAGAAACTCCTAGCCAATGTTAGCCACAGTTGCTTGCCACAGTTCTGCTCATGTTGACTAAAGGGCCCCTCAATTCCTACTTGTTTTGTCAGACTATAACAGCTTCAAACTATAAATCAATGTTGAGACAAGTTAAACTGTTTGATGAATAATGCGGTACTCAGGCTATCAGCAGTTGTTTGCTCTTAACTGTATCCCTATGTTACTGACCAAGACAGGGTGTATGTAGGCCTATGTGTCAACTGTCTGCTCATTGAAGTTAACTATATGTTATTGACTAGGGTGGGAACTGTTTCTCAAGTCTCTTTTATTTTCCATTTCCATGAATAAATTGCAGTCTCAGGGGTTCTTGGTTCTAAACCTTTCCCTTCAGAGTAATTTGCAAGTTAGTCACTTATCTTCCATTTTCCTAATAACATGATTCAAACTTCACTCGACAATACAGCAATTTTATTTAGATCTGTTTGTTTGTCCCATGGATAATAGCAAGGCAATCATGCCACAGTGACACTACTGACAGTATAGCATGCCACAATGATAGTACAGTGTGCCACAATGACACTACTGACAATGCAGCAAGCCACAATGACACTACTGACAATACAGCATGCCACAATGACACTACTGACAGTACAGAGTGCCACAATAAAAGTACAAGTGTACCACAATGAAAGTACAAGTGTACCACAACGAAGTACTGTGTGCCACAATGATGGTACAGTATGCCACAATGACAGTACAATGTGCCACAATGATGGAACAGTATGCCACAATGACAGTACAGTTGCCACAATGATGGTACAGTATGCCACAATGACAGTACAATGTGCCACAATGACAGTACAACTGTGCCACAATGATGGTACAGTATGCCACAATGACAGTACAGTGTGCCACAATGACAGTACTGTGTGCCACAATGATGGTACAGTATGCCACAATGACAGTACTGTGTGCCACAATGATGGTACAGTGTGCCACAATGACAGTACAATGTGCCACAATGATGGTACAGTGTGCCACAATGACAGTACTGTGTGCCACAATGATGGTAC
>JAPXFY010000019.1:66017530-66062530 GCA_030674185.1 Monoplex corrugatus
CATCATCAATTCACACTTTGTGCTAGTGCACACACACACAGTACACACACACACACACACACACACACACAACATCCATCCCTCCCACCCCGACGAGAGGTAACCAATCTCTCTCTCACTAAAAGCTCCAGACACCAAGCTACTCACTACACACCTGACAAAAAAAACAAAAAAACAAAAAAAACACCACCAACAAAAAACCCCGAAACATTAGTCAGTATTACCAAGGTGACCTAATATCACAGAAAGGGCATCAGGTCACTCAAGCATAGTCTTTTTCCCAGTGGCTTCCTAAGAAAGCCTCTCATCTCTATAGGGCATTCACCTTATTGTGTAATGGTTGAGCAGTGTAATTTCTACTATTGGCTTGTATTTTAACCTGTATTTGTTTACATCAAAGCAGCTGCCCAAGAGGTCAAGCAAACAGGAACCAGAAACAAAGAAAAGAGAATGAGAATGAGAATTAAAAAAATAAAATCTAAAAAAAAAAACAAAAAAAAAAGGACAGGCGAAAATTTTTGTCTAAATGGCCTTTGTCAAGCGTAAACAAAAGGCAACAAAGAATAAATGCACAAAACTAAAGGTAGGGAAACAGCAGCAAGGCTTTCCTGTTTCATTAAGCAAGAAAAAAAATCTGTTCTCCCGGGAACTGATGCTGCCGATTATTTTCTCCGTAAATTAAAAAAAAAAAAATTTTGTGCGGCCGAAAATTTACACCTGTCTTTTTTTTTTTTTTTTTTTACTTAATTACATTTGTATTCTCAGTCTATTTTTGTTTTTCTGATGTCTGTATTTATTTGTTTATTTCTTTTTGGCTTTTCTGTAACGTGTGTGTGTGTGTGTGTGTGTGTGTGTGTGTGTGTGTGTGTGTGTGTTGGTGTGTGTGTGTGTGTGTGTGCAACAGCTGTGTGTGTGTGTGTGTGTGTTTGTGTGTGTGTCACTGTGTGTGTGTGCATGCAGCACATATACACACGCCTGCGTAATGCGTACATGCATGTGTGCATGTATGCGTGCACATACATATGCATGTTGAATGTGTCACAATGGATTTCCCATAAAAATCAGAATACTCTTCATAGACAAAGCTTGTCTCTGCAGTGAAGCATCAACCCCCCTCCTCCCCCCCAATTTTTTTCTTTTCTGCAAATGTATATTTCTGTATACCTACAAAAACAGATTTTTTTAACCCTTTGACTCCCGCACCATATCCACCAGCTGGTGGATAGCGTGAAGGAGTCAAAGCTGGTGGATAGGGTGCAGGAGTGAAAGGGTTAAGTTTCTTCTTTGCTATCACTCGATTCACTGATGACAATGCAGGGTGCTAGTGGATAGGGTCAAGGAGTCAAACGGTTAACAGAATTTTACTAAGAATAACTCCTTTGTTGAACTTAACTAAGAATAACTCCTTTGTTGAACTTCATTAAGAATAACTCCTTTGTTGAACTTCATTAAGATTGTTGAACTTTATGAAGAATAACTCCTTTGTTTAACTTCACTAAGAATAACTCCTCTGTTGACACGAGACCTTTACTGTGTACCGAGTGCCTGTTGCACACAGAAGTTTGTTCCATCTTTTTATCTGAAAAAACTGTGAGTCTTACGTAGGCCTACATCATATCCTGTTACTTCTTTTTTTTTTTAAACACATGATAAGATGATTACATTACACCCGTACAGATTTTCATTTGTTGTGTGTACCTAAAAACTTATGCATGAATCAGTATCGAGAGTCATTAACCTTTTCACTCCCGCAGCCTTTCCGTAAGTTGCAAAAGCTTAACCCTTTCAATCCCTCACCCTATTCACCAGCTTCCTGCTGGAAGCTGGTGGACAGGGCGAGGGAATGAAAGGGTTAAGTTTTTGCTTTGCTGTCATGGCTGATAATGCAAGATGCTGGCAGATAGGGTGAGGGAGTCAAAGAGTTTAACTTAGCGTGTAAGACTATTCCATCCACAAAAACTTGCTTGTTCAAAACACTGAACGAGACATATCACAGAGACTTCCAACTGAAAGATTTGGGGTTCAATCCTGCCTGAATGCCTCCCATCTGGTGCGTAAAGGACGGATATTTTCCTCATCTTCTGGGTCAACATGTGCACGTAAACCTGGCCTCCTCTGTGTCACGTGTGTGTATGTGCATGCGGAATATCCAGTATACAATTTCAGATCCTGTTAGTCATGTCAGTGTCTAACGGCTTACGAAAACATAAAAAACATTTGGCATGCACACCCACCAAAGATGGACTATGCAGACTGCGCAGCAACGTACTGCATGCACAGTGTGCGCAAAACAATGAGCATACATGCATCCCAGAAAAATGGAACGCTTAAAAAAACACAAATACACATCATGTCACATGGCTTCAACTTTCCATCATCCATCCTCCCACTGCCATCTCTCTCCATACCTCCCCCATCACCATTCACCATTACCACTTTCACACACACATACACACACACATACACACACACACATAATGTGACATATGCATGCACGCAAGCATGCACACACACACACACACACACACACACACACACACACACACACACACACACACACACACACACACACACACACACACAGAGCCCTGGGACATCAATCAATGTAAGGTTATGCTTTACAGTCACAGAGAAATATTTTAAAGGTGGAGGTGGGCGCCTGCACATGCACACATGCATGCACACACTCACACACAACACACACACACACACACACACACACACACACACACACACACACACGCACACACACACACACACAGCCTCTGGATATCAATGGTAAGTTACAATCATACAATTATATTTCACTGGAGGTGGAGCATGCATGCGTGCACACAAGTGTGGGTGTTCTTAAGCATATGTCCATCTTGCCTATGAACTAAATTTACTATCAGCTAAGCACACACTTTTCAGCTACATAATAATAAAAATATTAGTAGTACTAGTAGTAGTAATAACAATTTATAGTGTGCCTAAGTGTGTCATCTTGCCTATGAATAAAATGTACTATCAGCTAGGCACAGATTTTTCAGCTATATAGTAGTAATGGTAGTAATAACAATAGCAATGATCCACATTTATAGGCCGCCATACACTGCTCTAGGCACTTACAATTCTACAATACCAAATATATGTAATATACATGTAATACATTCACTACTTTTAACCATTAACATCATCCACATACTTTCCATAACATCCATTTACAAAACACTACAAGAATGCACTAAAACAGGATCGGACAGGGTCAGCATGACCTAGTTAATTAATACAGAAGAATTTAAGGAAAAGATGGCTTTTAAGTTGGGTCTTAAAAGAGGAAAGGTTAGGCAAATTTCTCAAACGGCAGATTATTCTACAGAAAAGGTCCATAATAGGCAAAAGATCATGAATCTTGCATCTGTATCAAGGAATTTAGAACATATGGATGGATTTTTAGTGACATTATCACAGTGGGTGCTAGGTTCCTTTCACCATGTACAATACTGAAATCTAAATGGGTCTGAACTAAATTGGTCTGAACTAGTTCCCTTCCTTCTTTTCAGAACAAACTTCTTTTCAGAACAAACTCCTTTCCTTCTTTTCGGTTTTCTGTCTTCTTCTTCTTCCTCCCTCACCCCCTCACCCCTATTTGGTTTTCCATGACCCTGCCCCCCCCCCCCCCCCCCCCCCCCCTACCCTGTACTTGCTGTCCCACTGTCCCATAACACTGAGGTCACAGAGAAGTGAGATGGTAGAGAGGTAAACTTTTCTCAGGGCCAGCATTATGAGGGTGGTGCCTATCTCATCTCCCTTGCTAATTTATCTTCCCCAGCTCTGAACAGCATCATGTACCCATTCACTGATGGATAAGCTGGAGGTTCAACTTACAGTTTTCTCTAGCTAGACCTGCACATGCTAAGATCACTGTAATTAGACTGGAACTGTGAAGACTACAAAACACAGACTGCAAAACATGTGTCTACTCACAGTTTCTAATGTCTGATATGAAGACAGCAAGTCCTCGCATTCCATCTCCTTTGACTGTAGGCATCTTGCTTCAGTCGTTCAGGTCACAACAACCTGCACAAAACCACACTTTGTTTCACATCAACACAATGTACCACACAACACTGCTGCTTTTTCTTTTTCTTTTTCATCGCAATAGTTAAAGAGAAAATATATATTATATTTGTTGTCGATTTTTCTTTTTTCCATTCATCACAACAATTAAATAGAACAGAAGAAACATTTACAGACTAAACAAATGGTAATGAACAGAACAAACAGTCACAGACTAAACAAATAGTAATGTTACGTATAGAGATGATGCAAGCCTGCTTGCTTTGGCCACGTCACCCACCATTACTCATTCTTTAGGACCATCCTTCAGGGTGTCCTTGTTGGATGGCATAACTGAGGTTGCCATACATATAGCTGAACTGTTTGTAGCTGCACCCCAGAGACAAAAGATACAGGGTCCTGTCCCCTGCTGTGTGGATCCATCAGTCCCCATGATGACCACACTATCTAGAGGAACTCATGATGGTGATAAAAATGCAGACATCACAACTGTACACACAGGACTGGGAAAAGCTCACCCCCCAATTAAAACACCATATTACTAAATCTTTCAGTTCAGATGGTAAACTGCAGTCCTGTATACAACATGCCCTTACTGCACACCAAAGAACCCATGGTGACAAACGAGTAGACCTTGGCATAATCCAGTAGCAAAATCCACTTTTGTAAAAAAGACACAGGTGTCATGACACCAAGACAGGTGTCATGACACCAAGACAGGTGTCATGACACCAAGACAAGAAGAACACCACCACCACAACATAACCACATAAAAGTTGCACAATACACTGGCCGCATGCAGATAATGATAATGATGCTCTAATGGAAGAAGAAGAAAGAAACTCTAGGGAGAGCTAGACAACAGAAGGTCTTCAGAGAAGTAACCCCCTTTAGACAAGTGTTTCGGCCCTGAATTCCTTACACTCTCGGGGGGCCGGGCCACATCCAGGTCATGACTCCTGGATGCCCTTCTGCTGTTGTCTATTTTTTTTTTTTTTTTTTTTTTTCCCACGCCGGGGATCGAACCTGGGCGATTCTGCGCTTCAGAACTGCGGTACGCGGTTTTACCAATGTGCTAACGGGGCACACATCATCTGTAGGGAATTTAATCCTTATGAAGTTCACTTTTTTGGTTCCTCCTTGCCCAGATCCAGCTTGAGCTCCTTTCTGCTGCCTCTGCCATCGCTTTAAGGGCTCTAGTCCTCTTCTTCCCAGAAATGGCGAGTTGTTTCATGAGATCATAAGCGGAGGTGCCCACAAACCCTCTTGCCCCGACCTCTATGGCGAAGATTTTGACCCGCAGACCTGCTTTCTCCAGGGTGCTGGCAAGACCGGCGTATTTTTCGGTCTTGTAGATATGTGCTTCTTCCATTCTGCTTTCGTATGGCACAGTGAGTTCTATCAGAATCACTTGTTTCGAGGAGTCAGAGTGGAGAGCGATGTCTGGTCTCATGCCTGTCTTGCTGATGACATCTGGGTAATTTCTCCACTCTGGGAGGTCTGCTGTACACTCCCAGTCGACTGCTCCATCCAGAAGACCCTTTGGCAATGTGCTGGTTGTCATAGCCCTTTCGGGCCAGACCTGTTTCCCTCCTGCTTTGTAGAACGTTGTCATAGCAATTGGTGCGTTTGGGGTCATGGTTTTTTCGCTAACCACATCTGTGATCACTTTCAGAACTTGGTTGTGCCTCCATGTATACCTTCCTTGGGCTAGCGCTACTTTGCAAGAGCTTAGGACATGTTCCACTGTTTGTTTCTTCTGACAGAGCGGACATGCTGGGTCGTCTGCTTTCCCCCATTTCACTAAGTTTGCATTCGAGGGGAGCAGGTCATATACAGATCTGAGGAGGAAGCTTATCCTTAGAGGAGCCATGTGCCACATATCGTTCCAGCTGAGACTTCTTTGGAGTGCACTGTCCCATGTTGTCCATTGCCCCTGTTGACCTTGCTGGACTGCCTTCTGCACTCTTTTGACATCTTCTTCTTCCTTCAACTCCTGTATGATCATGTCTCTTTTTTCCTTCCCTTTGGCTTTGGACCACCACTGCATTTTTGTTGCTCCCAGTCCCTGTCTGTTGGTTTGCGTGTGTCCAATTATTTCTTTGATGCTGAGGTTTCTCTTGGCATTGTTTACAGCCTCTTGGACTTTCCACTTTCTGCCAGTTCTCAGCTTTGGATGAACTGCTCTCACGATATTGTCCTCCGATTCCTCCAGCATGCTCAACAGTCTTGCTTTTCCAACTTTGTATTCCTCCACTATGGATTTCAGAGGTAGCTTCAGCATTGCTTGACGACAGTAGAATGCAACATCAGTGAGACCAGGTGGGACACCGAGCCATTTTCTTGTGTATTTGTTGATTTTGGCTTCCATTGCTTCGACTGTGCTGGTGCAAATGTCATAGATTAGCAGTGGCCACAGCAGCTTTGGTATCAGCATGAACTGTAGACACCAGACTTTGTATTTGCCTGGCAGTCCGCAGTCATCTATTTTCTTCAGGCCTTCTTCTGCTGTTTGCTTGGTTTCACATCCCCTTTGTGTGTCTTTCAGGGAGTCATCATACCATCTTCCGAGACTTTTTACTGGCTCTTCTGTGACAGTGGGGATGGCTTGGTTGGCTACCATGAATTTGACTGAATCTGCCACTTTTCCTTTTCGCAGTGAGAGACTTCGGGATTTCTTAGGTTTGAACCTCATTCTTGAAGAGGCCACCAGCTCATCCAGCTGCTTTAAGATTTGGTGTGTCTCTTCCTCATCCGTGGACAAGACTGTTGTGTCATCCATGAAAGCTTTCAGAGGAGGCATCTGGTATCCATCTCCCAGATTCACTGGACCTGAACTCTTCATTGCAGCTTTCAAGATGACTTCCATTGCCAACACGAACAGTATGGGAGAGATTGCACAGCCCATTGCAATGCCCACCTCTAGGTCTATCCAGTTCGTGGTGTATTCTTTGGTAGAGAACCGCATTGAGAACCCTTGGAAGTTATTCGCTAAAAGCAATTGTTTTCAAACTTGCCATCCGTTGCATGCTGAGGTTTTTTTATGTTTCTGGAAGCCAGCCACTGATTTCATTACCTTAAGGATCTTTAAGATAAAGTTTTGATATTCTACATAAGTATGCATCTATCTGGTACACATATATACACAGGAAGACGGTTTACGCACTAGCCATTCTACACATGCTGCCCTCACAGATTAGGAAAATTTCCACCCCTTATCCACCAAGCACAAATGTCTAGGTAGATTGAACACAGGACTTTCAAACTGAGAATCTGTTTATCCTCTTGTTTATGCGCCCGAGGATAGAGCATGCTTAATTTCATACAGTATATCTACTAAGGAAAGACAAAGATAAAAAGATATCCTTGAAACCAAAATGTCAGGAAAGTCAACACAGACATGTATGTAATGTATCCACTACTATTGCTGTGGTATAAGTAACTTAGTACGAAAGACAATGCATACACATTATACACTCTCCTTCATATGATATACACTGACACAACTGTGCTGTCTCTTAGTCTTCCCACCCCTCATTCCTTCTGTCTGTCTGTATCTCTCTCTCTCTCTCTCTCTATGTCTCTCTCCCATCCTCTCTCACTCACTCACTCTCTATGTCTCTCTCCCATCCTCTCTCACTCACTCTCTTTCTCTCTCTGTCTAGCACACACACACAAATCTATGACGAACATGAATGTATGTTTACAGAGAAGGCCAATCGGCGCAGACTGTAACACATACACACAAACATATACTCTCACATATATACTCTCACACATATCATGATAAATACATGTGAACACACACACACACACACACACACACAGATACAAACACAGACACACCCTCACTCAAATACACACACTGACACACACACAATGACACACACAAACACAGACACAGACACACCCTCACTCAAATACACACACTGACACACACACAATGAAACACACAGTCTCTCTCTCTCTCTCTTACTATCTTTCTCTATCACACACACACACACACACACACACACACACACACACACACACACACACACACACACACACACATCTGAGGGATTTATATTCTCTGTATGATGAACATAAACTGATAAAGGTATACATGTTTACAGAGAAGGCCATCCGGCGCAGACTGCAACACAAACACACACAAACATATACTCCCACATAAATATACTATAATGTACACATGTACACACACACACACACACACACACACACACACACACACACACACACAGAGCACAGAGCTCACACACTCCTACATCATACACACAAACTCTGACACACACACACGCACGAACATTCTCTCTCTCTCTCTCTCACACACACACAGTGACACACACACACACACACTCTCTCTCTCTCTCTCTTTCACATAACCACATGTACACACACACACACATACACACACACATACACATATGTTATCACACACACACACACACACGTACGCACGCACGCACGCATGCACACACACACACACACACACACTGAAACGTAAACAAATACATGAACACAATACAATCACTGAATCAGTATAGATACACACACATATAAACAATACACACACATGTATATATACATGCATATAAACACACACCGACAAGCATACTGTGATACACACACACATGATGTATATGCATATAACACACACTGACAAGCACACACACACACATGTATACATATAAACACACACTGACAAGCATACACACACACCTGAACAGAATAAGTTCAGTATTCTGATCAAATATCAGAAATAAACAAAGCTAAAATGTGATCCGAGTATTTTGCAATACAGATTTACAAAATAAAGGTAATGATTACTAATATTCTTATCAGACTATGATCTGAAGCAAAAAGAAAAGACACAAATACTGCAAAATTAAAACTTTAATTAGGCTATTCAAACAAACAAACAAACAAACAAACAAACAAAAACTGGTCTAACAAAGAGCTAAAATAAGTCTACCCGGCTTATCCAATCCACTTTCGATCTGATCATTATTTTTCAAACCATCTACCGACTTCAGTTAAGAAAAGAAAACTACATTGGATATGGTATGGCCAAATATCAAGATCCAATGGATTTGTTAAAAGAACAAATCAATCCTCCAGGGAATTTGCTGAGGTCAGCAGATGAAGGGGAAGACAGAAAAACGACAGACTAGCAACACTGTGTAATGGACAGACAAACCATTTGCAGAGAATCAGGAGTCCTAATGATTCTTCACAGCGTTAAAGCCATATAAAGGAGAACAAGAAGAAAAAGTGCGAAGTGTGCTTTGCACTCTACACATGGAATTTAAATGTTTTGTCCTTAAATCAAAAAAATTAAGTCTTACCAAAGTCTCTAAACTACAGACTACTACAGAAATATAAATTTGTACAAAAAAAACAAACACACACATGAAACCCAAAACTAAAAAGACAAGTAACTATGCCAGAACTAGGCCCAATACTACTTCACTATGCAAGTTTGATGATCAAGTAGGCCTATATTTTTGAGTAAGTCTGTACTCTGTAGGCCTATCACTAGGCCTATGTGTGACTAAAAGTAAAACAGTAAAAGTATTAAATATTATAAATAATTTGTCGTTAACAGCATTATTCCGATGCAATCGTATGATTACCTTATTACTGCTACTTTGATTCACCGAGTTTAAACAGGTCAAGTTTACTTTCATTTTGTGGTGTTAATTATGTTAATTCAAAGAACTAGATCTAATCCAGTGAAAAATCACACCAACTACAGTGTAATAACTGGGTACATGCTGTCACCAAGTAAAGCATTCATAGCATTCACTGATTCAAAACCCAAACCTTTTCAATCGGTGAGAGTATGGTGTTCGACTCGACGAGAAACGCCTCCTGAAGACTGGGTCCAAAGGAACGCCTCCCTCCGGTCTAATAAATTAGCTCTAACGGAATTTGATAATACAGGGCTGAGACAAGGGCTATCCTGAGTAAATGAGAGTAATCAAACACATCAGTGTCAATCACATTGTCTAGCATCAATGACAATCAATACAGAGCACTGAAAGATGGATGGCGCATGTGTTGTGCTTTCCGACCAAAGGAAAGGACCTCGCCCCCTTCTTCATAACTTGATTGAATCATCAAGTGCCGATGTCGGTAACATATCTGTACCTCAACCAAGCCAGCATTTTGTGTTTCTTTGCCAAAGGTTCGAACGGATTTCTAGAATAATTAATTACAAACCTTGCAACGTCCTTAGTATGCACAGCAGACGGAGGAATGTGTGGTACACTTCGTTCAATCGGAGTAACTGATTATCTACAAATGGCCGCCATTAGCATGCTCACATGCAGGGGAGATAATGGTGGCACAACTGTACTTTATTTTCCGAGTTGTGGAACTTGTTACTTCAACGCCCACATTCTGGCGAGGGTCAGGTAAGCGGAGCGAAGGCCTCGGCTTATGTTGCGCACAGCCCAGCCGACAACTAAAGCTAACGCCACGTTACAAACCGCTCCAAGTCTAACTGAAATGACAACTGTGAAAACCCAAGCACAAAATTAGTCTTTCAAGTCCGAAATGTATTTGAATAATGGTAAGAATGATGATCGTGATCATGACTTTGGCCAGTTTCAGAGTTTGAGCTATAGCCTATACTAGGCTATAGTGCAACATCTTGAGAAGCATGCACCTTTACAGAAAATATGATACTTAAAATCATTTGTCAGCAATTAATCAGTTCCATTAGCAACATTAGAACAAAATTTCATAATAGCTGTTGCACTGGTACAAGAAACAGTCGTAGTAGTAATTGTTAGCCTGATACTGTAATTACAGTAATAGTCTCATTTCTTCCTCCATACTTTAATAATGGGCTGCTTGGTTCTTTTGACAGAGCCCTAGACTTAAGATCTGATATTTCTAGTTCGATTCTAAGCCTGCAACATGATTCGGCAAGAACTGGTCTGTTCACTGCCCATCATAATGTTTCCATCAACCTGGTGGTGTTGGCTTAATGTTTTACAGGCAGCTTCCCCTTTTTCCCTATTTCAAGACCTTGCCAGTCCTTTAGATGGCTTTGCAAAAGCTTGAGGAGTCTCTGTGGCATATTTTGGTGAAGGTTTTTGGAAATGTCCAAGTGTAATGAACCACTCTTGAACCGACTCCAAACTGTCCTCCTCCTCTCCACCCTTCTGTACATATTGTTCCCTTATGATTGGTTATGTTAGTGCACTTTGTACATGTTTCATGAATTTGTTTGCAGGCCTGTGTAAATGTAGCAATGTAGCCTATGTGCATTTACCAGCCTAAGTCACTGAGTTGATGTTTGTATCAAATAGTAAAAACTAAGTGTTTCTCAACCTTCAAACAGCACCTGAAAACCCACCTCTTTCAAACTCATCTAACCTGAAGAGCCTTAGTTTGCAAGTCTGTCATCAGACTAATCTCTCCTGCCTGTATAACAGTATTTTGTATAAGGGCCTATAGAGCGATGTGTGTGTGTGCATGCATTTGTGTATGTGTGTGTGTGTGTGTGTGTGTGTGTGTGTGTGTGTGTGTGTGTGTGTGTGTGTGTGCATGAGTGAGCATGTGTGTGTCTCACTGTATGTGTACAGCTGAGGAAGGGATAGGGGAGAAATTGAGTGGGAAAGAGACTGAAATACTTTAAGAAATTTTTTTAAATCTTTGTTTCTATGTAAATTGTGATGTATGATGATATGCGAATAGTTTATAATTTGTGAGGTAATTTTGATTGTCAAGGTGTTAATGCTGTAATACTGAAGTTATAATGTTTTTCCTGTATATGAATTAGAATTTTTCTGTTTTTATCTTCATTCAAAATATTGATTATAATTTTATGTACAACTATTGCATGCACAAACACACACACACACGCATGCAAACATAGCACACGCACACGCACACACACTTACACACACACACACACACACACACACACACACACACATTCCTACATACACACACGCACACAGCAACGCACAAGCATGCACGCACACACGTGCACGCACACACGTACACACACACACACACACACACACACACACACACGTACGCAAGCACACACACGCAGCAATATATAAACACAGTATGCCTCTTTATTCATCTTTTTTTCATTACATAAGTCAGTGTTTAAATTTTAATATTCTGTGGTTTCTTATGTGTCTTCTTACTTGTAGATCTAGCTTTAATGTTTGTTGTTATCTTATTGCGTATGTAATTGTGAACATTTTTTATCACCTTTTGCCTTTCTTGCGAAATGTAAAGCGCTGGTGAGCATGTTTTTATATGGAATGTGCGCTATACAAATAAACATTATTATTGTTATTATTATTAAACAAGACGAACAAGAAAAAAAAAAGAATTAACAGGGGAGATTAAGTCTTTGGGTTTTTTTTTTTTTTTAGTTTTTTTGTTTTTGTTTGGATACCTATCCATTTTCTCTTGCACCCTGGCCAGTGTGCCATTGTGGAAGGAAGCAATAAGTGTCACAAGCTTCTGAGGGCAACCAAACTTTTGAAATACTTCCAGCAGACCCTAATGGTTCTTCTTCTGCTTCTTCTTCTGCTTCTTCTCCCCTAACTCTATGAAGATTCATTCAAAAACTGTACACCACATTTCTCTTACTATGTCAGTCATAAGACAAAGCCTGTGTTTTTTGTAAATGGTTTCTCCATCCATGTTGTCAGTCTGTGTGTGTGTGTGTGTGTGTGTGTGTGTGTGTGTGTGTGTTGTGTGTGTGTGTACGTGTGTGTGCGTGTGTGTGTGAGTTCTTGTTTTGTTTTTGTCCTCTTTCCCTTCATCTATCCCTCAAGTCCCCTGGAGGATTGATTTAGCGAGCCATTGGATTTTGTTATATGCTCATATTTTCTTTTACTGACTGAAGTCAGCAGATCTTCATATGCCCAGTGTACTAGGCCTGTAGGGAACTGCAGACGTGTTGCTTTAACCTTTTTAACCCTTTAAATCCTGTAGCCTTTCCACCAGCATCCAGTATTGTCAACCATGCTAGCAAAGCAAAAACATAATCCAATGACTCCCTCACCCTCTCCATCAACTTCCTGCAGAATTAAGTTTTTGCAGTTGGTAGATAGGGTGCGGGAGTCAAAGGGTTGATCAGCTTCTGTGTTGTTTCTCTGTTTTCATTTTACTGTCTGTTATACGTTTAGATTTGACAGTGATCTGTTAGTGAATCTGTGTAATGGGCATTCTTCTGACATGGTCTACACAGTATAAATAAAGGTATTAACTATGTCAGAAATCAGCCACAGCTCCAACTGTACATTTCCTTTCCTATCTTGGTATATTCACATGTCTGCTTCATTGTAATTTATGTACACCAAATATGCAAAATGGCTTTCTGTGGTTTGAGTTTTTAATGTTAGATACGTTTCCAGGCCGCAGCAGGTTTAATTTTATTGTAGAAATGCAAGCTTGATGTGTTGGTACTTGGGATTGTTGTTGTTTCTCTACTGCATGCTTTTTTTAGGCTTGAGACGCCATTCCCTGTCAATTTTGTTTATGTGTTACATGAACAAAATGCCATTTCTTAACCTGGGACCTCATGGTGCCATCTATCTCAGGTCTTATACTATTTCTTATCTGGGGCCTCATGCCATTTTGAAAAATCTCAGGTGTCACAGTGGCATTTTTTTTTTAATTTGCATTCATATAGTAGCATTATTTTTAAAGTTGAGGTCTCATGATGCCACGTCTTATCTTGGGTTGTGTAGTGCCAGTTTTATCTCAAAACTCATAATGCCATTTTTTTCTTATGCTTCATCATGCTGTTTAATACCTCAACCTCGAAAGATCTCGGGCCTAATAGAGCCATTTCTTTTGCTTACGTCTTGTAATGCCATTTCTTGCCTCAGCCACAAAGTGCCAATTCTTATCTTTGGCCTCTCTGTTATTGTTATTGTTGTTTAAAGCCCAGCTGACTGTGTAGGGCCATATCATGGCTGTAACTGCTTCAAAACATATAGATCTAAAACTATAACAGGAAAAAAAAAAGAAAAGAAAAGAAAGTACACATATCAACGCATCCACACATATTATCTAAGGACACAGATAGATAGATAGATAAAGAGAGAGAGAGAGAGAGAGAAGAGACAGAGACAGACAGACAGAGACAGAGAATTTGGCCATGACCACTGATCACACATGCTCTCCATCTGTTTTCTCCAACAAGAAATAGTCAATGATAAGATTTTCATTTAATTTAATTGTTTAATCTTTGATGTGTCATCATCTTTTTTCATCTGAAGATGTTTTCAAAAACACACACCACTTTATCTTTAAAAAGAAATCAATCAATCAACCAACCAAACAATTAATCAATATTGATCAATCAAACAATAAATTAACCAATCAATATGAAGAAAACATCAGCAACTTCGGCAGTTGATGTGTTCAACGATTATAATGAAACAATTTACAAATCAATCATCAATCATTCAATATGAGAAAAAAAATCAGCAACTTTGGCGGTTTATGTGTCCATGAATAGAATGAAATAAATTATGAATATATAAATGTTTACCCCTCCCCCTTACACAAACAAATGGCTGTTCACTGCTGATGTCAGTGTGTTCACTATGATGGCATCAATATAGCATCTGACCTAGAATCCTTGATATTTGAGACAGATTTGAAGACTCAAGCTCTGATATGTTGAGTTAAACCCCAGCCCACAACTTTAAAAAACTGACCTGTTCGCTGCCCATCTTAATGTTTCCATCTGGTGGCATTAGCTTAGAGTGTTATGGGGTGGTATCAGACTAGAGTTTCATAGGCCCTTGTCCTCCCCCTCCTCCCCATTTCAAGACCTATCCAACATATTGGATTTTGCACAGGCCTAGGGAGTTTACCAGATTATGTATTATAGTTTAAAGCCCAGCCGACTGCACAGAGCCATATTAGGGCTATAACCAGTTCAAAATGTACACAATGCTTCAACAGGAAAAAAAAAAAAGGAAAAAGAAAATTAAGTAGGCCCTACATATATTAGAGCATTTGTGCACATAATCTAAGGAGATGCCCCTGGCATTGACCACTCCGTCCAATTTACCACACAGGGATTAAAAAAAAACATACCTGAACACAAATTTAAACACAAAGACACCAAAACATATAAAAACGTGCCTATGTTACAAAAAATTGCTTCCGCATATCTCATTTCCCTAGAGCCAAAAATGCACTTAACACATGTAGCCTACACAATTATCAATCCTAAGAAAAAGTACTAAGACGTCATAGAAAACATACAGGTGAATAGACCAGCAAGGCAGAAAATGACAGGAAGAAATGACAGAAAGCAAAGGAGGAAAAAAGAAACAAAGAGAGTGACAGAAAAGAGGAAATTTCTAGCAGAGAATTTAGTTTACCAGGTAACTGTTGGCAGATTTTGGTGGAGCACTTATAGAACTGTGGTAGTGTGATGATGAATCTATTATGAAGAAATTCCAGACTCCAACCTAAGTGACACATCCCTGCAAAAAGCTGCTTGGGTCAGAGGCCAGTTTGTGCCTTCCAGTCTGACTGCAGAGGTATGAGAAAAAATGTGTGTGTTGTATCCAGTCCACCTAACTTTGAACAGCTATCTGTCCTTGTTCATAATTTGAGAAGGTAAATCAGCGAGAGAGAGAGAAGCAAGTCTCTACCACCTCATTTCCTACAAAATTCCTTGGGAAAACACTTATTATTCTAGAACCTCACTTGTGCATGGGGATCAGCATAGGCCCGAGGAGTGTTCCACATCATTGCAAGTAGAATTGGGTGGCGCTAGTAAAGAGCTGTCTGAATATAATGAAGTTTCCGCGGAGGAATTTTCAATGTACTGCTATCAGATTGACAAGTGAGGAGTTTACAGCCACAGAAAATATCCATTTTGTATTCAAGATACAACAGAGTTTGAGTTGGTCAAGAGGGAGTCAAAACACCTGGGCAGTTCAACAGACGCTCCACCCCTATCTGCAACTGATAATCTGGCAGAGACTCCCATGGGTGACAATTTCTGAAGTAGAAAATAAGGAAAGACATCCGAGTCCAGGGGCCACTGAGGCCTAAGGGGAGTACAGGGGCAATACCACGCTTCATTGTGTAAAGCCCCCTCCCTCCCTCAAGATGCTGGGAAAAACCCCCCAAGAAATTTAAAGTATTTTGGTAGCCTTTCAAGGCCACTTAAGCTTTTCACTTCTGTACCCTTGCAGGAAGTTGGTGGAAGGGGTGAGGGAGTCAAATGATTAAGTTTTTACAGCTGGTAGATATGGTCTTGTAAGGTAGGCTATAAGGGCACCTTGAAAACTTTTCCTTTACTGAATGTATTAATATCACATGGGGTAGTTTTTTCGATTTTTCTTTTCAAAACGGCGGATTTCTGCACTGAGGCAGAACATTTTCAACCAAGCGCTCCTTAAGCCTGCACAAAACTCTTTACGCTGGAAAGGTCTTGAAATAGAAGTGGGTAAGGGAGGGGGGCCTCATAAGCAGTATGCTAACACTACCAGAATGATGGAAACATTAAGACGGGCATTTACATGGCAGTTTTTATGTTGTAAGCTGCCACTGAACTTGAGACATCTCATCTAGAGTCCACAGCTTTGTCAACCTGAGTTAACACACACACACAACACACACACACACACCACACACGCACACAATCACACACACACAAGCATACACACACCACAAACAAAACAAAACAAAACAAAATTAAACAATAAAAAAAATGACAAGGAAAAAAAAAACTGTGGCCTAGGCCTACTAAAATCTTGAATCCAAACCCCTTTGCATTATAAGCATGGTGTTTTAATCAAGTAAGCTCATGGGGTCTGTTCATGGTCTGCTCCAAGAACAAACTCACAACCCTTGACCTAACAGCATCCTACTGACAACAGTTTTTGAGTTTTTATCTCCAAATAGTGTGAACATATTGTTGTTATGTTCTGATGAAATGTATTGAACATCAGCAGACGATGAAGATTGTTTGAGATTGTTTACTGTTTGAAAACTGCTGCTTTTGTTCAAAGTATACCTCGAAGGTTCTAGAAATCAAGTTAGCTTATACACTAAATGTATGAAATCAACTATATGCTGGAACAGAGATACATCCATGACCCTGGTTTTACTTGTCAAAAGTGTTTAACAAACAAAACTGCAACCAGAAAAACATGAACTTTGAATTAGAACACGTATTTAATACAACCAGACGAGACAGGCGCAAATTTTCAAGCATAAATATAAGATCACAAAAGAAAAAACAACATACAAAAATTAGGAGAAAAAGACCACAACTTCCTTGCTGCTCCGTCCAGTGGGAGAAAAGGACTAAAATGAAAACTGCGAGAATCTGTATCACAATCATATTAAAGAATATTTTTAATTTCATGACCATTGTTTTTGAGAAATTATAATAGGCACACTCTTATTATAATTTACACATATCACGCCTAAACGAATATTATCCATCAAGGAATTTCACTTACTTTTTGTTAGGCCTGATCGGTTCAGCGAACCCTCGTCAGACTGACAAGGGTTCGCTGAACCGATCAGACCTAACAAAAAGTAAGTGAAATTCCTTGATGGATTGTCTGACGAGGGTTCGCTGAACTGATCAGGCCTAACAAAAAGTAAGTGAAATTCCTTGATGGATAATATTCGTTTAGGCGTGATATGTGTAAATTATAATAAGAGTGTGCCTATTATAATTTCTCAAAAACAATGGTCATAAAATTAAGTAACGCTGTATGGCTGAAACAAGAAAACTCTCAGCATGGATTTTTAATTTCATTTGCTGGATTAAGGTGTTGTTTCTGTTGGTGAATAAATACAGTATTACAAAAAAACAAAACAAAAAACAACCACCCCTCCTCTATGGCCTTCCTCAGGCTCAAACCCACAACTCAAGAGCTAACAGCATGCTGCTCCAACCAGCTGAGCCAATGGGATCACTAGGACTGGACATGTCCATTTGTCACCATGGTGCAGTGGTCAGTGCAACGATCGACATGAAGGTTGTGGGTTTGAATCCCCATCAATCCTGTCAAAATCGTGGGATTTTTCAGCTCCAGTTGGCTCCCACACAGAATTAAGCTTGCTATGGGCTTAACGGGAAGACTGGGACCACACAGCCAGTCCCATCCACTTCAAGAATGCATAACTGATGATGTTTCTAGGGTATTCTGATCAACACTGCAGATGTCTATATTTTTCTGGCCTAGTTGACACCAGAATATATCATGAAAAGAAACAGAGTACAGCCTGCATTACACAGTCTGGATCACGAATGGAACTCCTTAACATCATGATTATCATCCTCACTGTCATCATCATCACAGCACTGTGATGAAAGTCATCTGCGATTCTGTGGACATTGATAATAAATGATGATGATGATAATAATAATAACAATAGTAATAGTAACAATATAATGATAATGATAATAATAATAATGAATAATAATAATAATAATAATGATAATAATAATAATGACAATAATTACAGTATTCATATGGCGCCAAATCTTGACAATTCAAATCAAGGTGCACCCACGCACCAGGCATATACTATCAACATGACACAGGGAATGGGGCACCAACTGACAACAAAAACTCAACCTCTTACAAACTCCCACAATTACATTCTTCCATCAATATTTATTTTTCTTTGACTTTGTTTAAAGCTGAGGTAAAAAGTTTCCCGCAATAAATATGTTTCTTCCTTAACTTCACACCAAGGTTTATTATACAAGTACAGGCACACAATATTGACACAAATTTCTTTTTTTTTTTTTAAATATTCAACAATTAAAGGTTCATACAATTACAGGCACACAACACTGACACAGCTTTTTTTTTTTAATACTCAATAATTACATGTTCGTACAACAAGAAGTACACAACAAAGGTTCGTACAAGGGCAAGCATGACACAATCATAACATTAACAGAACTCTTCCTCAAAAGCCTGGCAGCTGATCGAACAGATCAGGAGAAAAGGGCTAGTGCACAGATTTTGATCCCTGTGTGCGCACTGTGCTGGTGTTATTGCAGAGTGGGGCACGAGAATGGTTTCATGCATATTCACACATGCACATATACTACACGTCATTATTGAAGGGCCAGGAACGTTTTTGAGTCAATTTTTGAAAGGAGAAATAACCTATTTTCTCTTACTCTTTTCTCCAATTCGTTGCCGTAACTGAATGGATAAGAGCTCAGACAACATTGCAGTTTCCTTTTGGCACGTGTTTGGGGATTTGCCGATTTGCAATGGGCGGCCCAAGGAAGACAATTTCCACACGAAATTGTCGAATCTTCAGCAGGGTCTCTCTGACGACGCAGGCAAGGTAGCGACAAAATTCGCTTTGCACGTGCAAGGCAAGCCCTTTTTGAACACTACTCCAGCCAAAGTTGCCCGCAGACGAGGATAAAAAGGACCCGTTCTTGGTTCGTTTTAACCATGCTTGCAAGACGACGGATGACGGATGAGCAGCGGGGGAGAGCCCTCGCTCTGCTTGATGAAGGCCTAGCACAGCGGGAAGTTGCTAGACGACTTGAAGTGTCGCATTCCACAATCCAGAGACTGCTGGAGCACTTCAATGAGACTGGAGCAGTCCAGGAAAGGCGTCACACGGGTCGACCCAGAGTAACGACAAGACAGCAAGACCGCTACCTTGCCCTCTCCGTCCTGAGGGAAAGGGCATCCACTGCGGTGACCTTGAGGGGTCAGCTGAGGGACGCAACAGGTGCTAACATCAGCTGCAGCACGGTGAGAAGACAGCTACATGAGGCAAACTTGAGGTCACGGAGACCGGCCGTCCGACCCGTGCTGTCACCGGTCAACAGAGTGCGCCGCATGACCTGGGCCAGGGAGCACGTGACCTGGACAAGGCAACAGTGGGCCCGGGTCTTGTTTTCGGATGAGTCCAGGTTCACCCTGACCTTTAACGATGGCCGGGCTCGGGTGTGGCGACGTCAAGGGGAGAGGTTCGCTGACGCCACTGTCCAAGAGCATAACCGGTACGGCGGCGGGTCGGTGATGGTGTGGGGTGGCATGAGCCGTGGTACCCGGACCCCCCTGCTCCCCATTGACGGCATCCTGAACGGGTCCGGTACCGGGACGAGGTTCTGGCGGCCGTGGCACTGCCTGCGCTTGTGGACCTTGGTCAAGGCGCCATCTTCCAGGACGACAATGCACCTGCGCATCGAGCACGCCTTGTGACCGACTTCCTGGAGCAGCATGAAGTCGTCCGTATGGCCTGGCCAGCGTGCTCACCTGACCTGAACCCAATTGAACACCTCTGGGATGTGCTCGGGAGGCGCATCAGGGACAACCACCCCCCACCGGGCACCCTGGCCAGGCTGGTCGACATCCTGCAGATCGAGTGGGCGGCCATCCCTCAAGACACACTCCGTACCCTTGTGGGGTCGATGCATCGGCGCTGTGAAGCATGCATCCCACGCTCGGGGCGGACACACGCGATATTGAAAACAGATTGGCCAAATCTGACACTTTCTGTTTTTTGAAAAGGGGGGGATGTTCCTTTAAATGCATGTGCTGTTCACTAATGGGTCATTGTGCTAATTTCTTTTTCCAAAACAGGTGTGGAAATGATGAAATAAAACATAGAATCAATTCTAAACATTGTCAATTATTTCAACTTAAAATTAGAGAGGAAGGAAGAAGTGGCCCTTAAATTATGATTAGGAGTATAGGTAGCCCCTACAGTTATAGTTTGGTCAAGCTGAAACTGAAAATGATATGCCTGCAGCCCTATTGTGGCCCAAGAAACAGTGCCACTGACCTAAACATTTATTTCCAGGTCCATGGTGCCAGGCGGGACGTGCGTGCCAGACACTAGCTCCACCCATCATAGTTCAAATCCACCCTGATTTGAAATATTTTCACTGATTTGTCATGACATTATCCATTAATGCAACATCATATTTAATGAAGTATTAGGAAGTAATAATAGATACCACTTTACCAAATATGAAGTTGTGTTATGGTTTCTGTGTCAAACTACTTCAGAAAATGTTGGAGAGATGTGATGTCTGCTGTTACAAGGGTTAGAAATGAAGTTGACCCTTTGGGCACATGACGCTTTATATATTCCTGCCATGGCTTTAAATAACCAACATAAAAATTAAAAGTTCATAAAACTACAGGCACCCAACAATTAAAAGTTCATACAACTACTGGCACCCAACAATTAAAAGTTCATAAAACATAATAGCAATCCAACAATTAAAAGTTTCATACAACTACGGCACCCAACAATTAAAAGTTCATACTAACTACTGGCACCCAACAATTTAAAGTTCATATAACTACAGGCACCCAACAATTAAAAGTTCATACAACTACAGGCACCCAACAATTAAAAGTTTACACATCTACAGGAATCCAACAATTAAAGGTTCATACAACTACAGGCACCAACAATTAAAGTTTATACAACTACAGGAATCCAACAATTAAAGTTCATACAACTACAGGCACACAAAAATCAGAGGTTCACACAAGTACAGGCACACAACAATCCTTAAATACACGACAATTAAAATTTCTATACTACAGCACACAACAATTAATCACAACACAGAAAAAACACCCTCTCCTTACATCCAAGACAGCCACACAACAATTCAAGGTTCATACAACTGCAGGCACACAACAAAGTAATGACAACATTGAAGACAACTCTTTCTTAATTAAATACAAGTTTGTACAGCTACAGGCACACAACAATCAAAGATTTGTGCAAATACAGACACACTAGAATCATAGAATTAAGTCACAACACTGAAACAGCATGAACAAGAGCAAGAAATATTCCGTACAATGATGAAAAGTGATTTCATGACTCATGGGCAATGATAATTCCGTAATTATATCGTATCAACAGCTGTCACATACTGTTTGCTATTTCAGACAAACGTCTGGAGGATTGTGGGTCCAAATTTCCATAAAACCAAAAACTCTAAAAGTGACAGACCTCATGATTGCTAACAATTCCACTCCCGAGTTGAAAATGTCACAGAACATAAATACTATTGAATAGTGTTAATTTCATGCTACTTTCAGTCATTTGTTAAATCGTTAAGTGGCCATATCAGTACATTTTCATTTTTTTGTTACATACCTGTAAAAAGCATTTAATTCTTTATACCAGACACTGCAATAATTGAAATCAGTTCAGTAGTTTCTGAGCTGTTTGTCCTTTACTCTCTCTCTCTCCCCTCTCTACATATACATACATACATACATACATATATATATATATATATATATGTAACAGAGTGCCTTGCTCTGTTACGATCTTTCCCCATTTACCTACAACGCTCAAAGGCAACGCCGTGTAGCGTGCTTGCCTAGATAAAAAACGCCTTGCATTCTCTTGGCCTAATTATACTGGTATTTCACAACCTCTGCCTATCCATAGCTATGCATTAATCATTCCAAAGATCTAACCAGTACATGACACATATACATTGTAGATAACACACTGCTAAACAATCAGCAGATCTACAATGTGTACATGTACTCTAAAGCAGGCCTATGACAAGATTTTGTCGTCATCTCCAGTCAGTATTATGTTGTAGTTTTACAGAACGTAGAGGGGGCCGTCACTAATTTATGCTGTCTTTACTGTAGCATTATAGAACAATCGCCGTGTAATTGCCGACGGGAACACTCAGACAATGACCGCAGGGCGCGTCTGTCTCAACCGCCTTAGGTATTTGTGGCTCGATAGCGAGGACTATACCCACTCGCGAAACTGCCGGACAATGACCAGCGTTTCACTTGTGTGTACTGACGCGCTGCGTTAAAACTACACACTAAGTGTTGACTTATTAATTAGGTGAGAACAACCAATCAGACCTTGCCATCTGAAAGGTTTGAGATTTGAAAGTATGACCATGCTCTGTTCCCAGAGTACAAATTAACAAGGCGCATCATAGCGTGTGCTTTTCCACCGCCACTCTCAGTATTACCAGAGGTGCCCTTTCCTGCCACCACTCTTGATCTCACAGCAGGTGATCATCTTCACGGCATTACTGTAGCACTGTCTTCCTTCCTGTCTTCTTCTTCGTATTCTTTTGTCTCCTTCCATATCCCAGTACGGTCCTTTTCCCTTATTGTCATTTTCCCATTTTCCCTGTTTTCCTTCCCTACCTATCCTCATCAAGAGATAATAAAGAGTCAAGTAACACAACGAGGACTTGTGTTTTGATTGAGAGACTTCCCTTTCTGCTCTGGATTATAGGACCACCACAGCAATCATCACCAAACCCCTTAACCCACTCATCCATCTCACCTGGCGCTGCGATCCATCAACATCATCACCACCTTACCCCCCCCCCCCCCCCCCCCCCCCCCCCCCCCCCCCCCCCCCCCCCCTTAACCACGCGACTATCACACTTTGCGCTATCGAGCAGGGTCCAGATTCGGAAAGGGAACAGAAACAAGAAGACAGTGCTACAAGTATCAAGTTGCCAAACCATGTCAAACTCACAGCTCTACAAGCTACCAAAGCTGTCAGGCGACGAAGGCACCTCAGTAGTCGACAACTTTATCCAGGAGGCCAAGCTTTTTCTTCAGCTCCAGCCCCTGGATGACAAAGCAGCTGCCCTCTGGCTTATGTCATCGTTAGAGGGTCCAGCTCGTCGGGAGGTGCTATGGCAACCAACGGCAAGAGTGGACACTCCAGACAAGATCCTGAAGATCATCCAGGACAACTGGGGTGACCAGAGGGACTCCACAACCCTTGCTGCCACATTCTACAACAGGCAGCAGAGAAAGGGGGAGACTGTCATTAAGTACGCGACCCACCTACGCGTACTCTGGATGAAGGCCAACCAAGCTGAAGAGGGGACATTGTCACCAACGCAGCTTCGGGACGCCTTCATCTGTGGTCTCTCCCCAGGCGCTCTCAGGAGGGATGTCCGGCGATACATAAGAGATCATCCGGACACCACCTTCGAGGGAGCCAAGATGGAGGCCCTGCGGTGGATGAGAGAGGACAGCTGTGCAGAACACCACCTGGCACAGCTGATAGTGGCCAACTCCAGCCCAGTCATCGCCCGTATGGAGGCACAGCTGGCAGAACTCGGTGCCAGCATAGACCAAGAACTCCAGCGGCGTGACACTGTGGCTGCGAAGAAACCACCATGGCAACCACCTCTCCACATTAGCCAATGGCGACCGTCACCACGGCAACAGCAGCCACCAGAACACTGTCTTTGGTGTGACCGGGCCGGCCACACTGAAGACAGATGCTGGAACCAGCGCCGGTATGAGAAGAGAGGCAAGCGGCGACGGCAGGCTGCACCCAAGAGAGTTGCAAGGCGAAGTGCAAACCCTGCAGTCACCCACAGACAAGCTGCAGGGCACAAGAGGAAGAAGCAGCATCCAGGCAAGTCCAAGCCTGCCAAAACTCCTTCTCCCTTGCCCCATTCTCCCTCTCTTCTTCGTCAGCCCTCCAAACCTGCTGCTGCCCCCAATCTCCCCTGTGCCAGCCAGAACCTGAGTGCGGTCAGCACCTCTAGAGCTGCCGGTGCACGTCCTGTTCCAGTGCCCCGCAGACACCGTCGATCCAGAGGCCACCCGAGCCATGATGGTCAACAACAGGACCCAGCAGCACCGGAGCAGGTGACGTCTACACCAGCAGCTGACGACGACCTGCAGGTAGGCATGTATGTTTACCTGCGGGACATGATTCCTGGTTCCAGCACAGCATGGACCAACACCTGGTCGCCGGACCTGTACTGTGTGACGGCACGCCACCCCCAGCACCGTCACATCTATACAGTCCAGTCGCTGGCAGGTGGCCCTCACCAGGCCGTCTCCAGGATCCACCTCCTGCCAGCATCTGGGTCCATGCCAGACATGAAGCCACCACCAGACCCGGAGTCATCTGACTCCGAAGATGAGCAGTGGCTAGTGTGCCCACAGCCACGGCACAGAACAACACAGTCCCTGGTGACAACAGCACCTGAGCCCACTGTACCAGAGCAGCCTACAACACCAGCCCCTCCAAGACGGTCAACACGTCTCTTGAGCAGGATGTAGTGAGTCATACCACAATGGGACAATGTGTTAATTCTTTTTCCAGGTTCTACAGACCATTGACATGGACAGATAATATCCGACCCAAATTTTGTATGTGTTTGAATTGGTAATCTATTTCATCACAGCTATGAACATCATATTTAGTCATTCTTTTAATTAGCATGTAGTAAGCATGCCATTCAACACTTGGATTGCCACATTGTATTTGATAATTCCTCTTTTTCACTCAGCATGTGCTAATGTAGTACACATGCCTTTGGAATTTCGATTGACATGTTAGAATGTAATGCTCTTTATATTTACATGTAGTTTTATACATTTGTCATTTTGTTTCCCGTAATGAATGTTTTGATGCATAGGTATGGCAAAGAGGCTTTAGTGAACTTATTAAATGCTACTTTCTCTAGCTTATTATGTTAAGGCATTTGCCATTTCAGTGTTTCATACTTTCGTACTGTCAAGTACGATGACCAATTCAGAGTCCTAACTTGACCAAGCAGTGTAACTGTCCTTTCGGAACTGAAATTGCAACTCTTCCAGTGTGCCCATGAATACCCTAGTTAATATACAAGTGGATTCCATACTCCACCATATTCATAGCATTTTACAATTTCATGAATTCTTGAGGTGGCCCTCAAATTTCAGCCTTCAAGAATTTACCCAATGTTCGCGCACCATCGCGGACGATGGTTTTTCAAATTGGTGGGGGGAGGTGTAACAGAGTGCCTTGCTCTGTTACGATCTTTCCCCATTTACCTACAACGCTCAAAGGCAACGCCGTGTAGCGTGCTTGCCTAGATAAAAAACGCCTTGCATTCTCTTGGCCTAATTATACTGGTATTTCACAGCCTCTGCCTATCCATAGCTATGCATTAATCATTCCAAAGATCTAACCAGTACATGACACATATACATTGTAGATAACACACTGCTAAACAATCAGCAGATCTACAATGTGTACATGTACTCTAAAGCAGGCCTATGACAAGATTTTGTCGTCATCTCCAGTCAGTATTATGTTGTAGTTTTACAGAACGTAGAGGGGGCCGTCACTAATTTATGCTGTCTTTACTGTAGCATTATAGAACAATCGCCGTGTAATTGCCGACGGGAACACTCAGACAATGACCGCAGGGCGCGTCTGTCTCAACCGCCTTAGGTATTTGTGGCTCGATAGCGAGGACATACCCACTCGCGAAACTGCTGGACAATGACCAGCGTTTCACTTGTGTGTACTGACGCGCTGCGTTAAAACTACACACTAAGTGTTGACTTATTAATTAGGTGAGAACAACCAATCAGACCTTGCCATCTGAAAGGTTTGAGATTTGAAAGTATGACCATGCTCTGTTCCCAGAGTACAAATTAACAAGGCGCATCATAGCGTGTGCTTTTCCACCGCCACTCTCAGTATTACCAGAGGTGCCCTTTCCTGCCACCACTCTTGATCTCACAGCAGGTGATCATCTTCACGGCATTACTGTAGCACTGTCTTCCTTCCTGTCTTCTTCTTCGTATTCTTTTGTCTCCTTCCATATCCCAGTACGGTCCTTTTCCCTTATTGTCATTTTCCCATTTTCCCTGTTTTCCTTCCCTACCTATCCTCATCAAGAGATAATAAAGAGTCAAGTAACACAACGAGGACTTGTGTTTTGATTGAGAGACTTCCCTTTCTGCTCTGGATTATAGGACCACCACAGCAATCATCACCAAACCCCTTAACCCACTCGTCCATCTCACCTGGCGCTGCGATCCATCAACATCATCACCACCTTACCCCCCCCCCCCCCTTAACCACGCGACCTATCACATATATATATATATATATATATATATATATATATATATATATATATATATATATAGAGAGAGAGAGAGAGAGACACATATAATGTAACAAGACATTGCTACTACTGCCAATATTGTTGTTGCTTTTGTTGGTAAAATTTGTCATTATTTGTTTTATATGTGTCTGCCTTCATCTCTAATGCTTTTGTAAAGCACACAATCTATCAACCTATACATAAAAAGTCAATAGTTAACTGAAGATGACATTTCATTTTTATAACTTGTTTCACCTTGCATGTTTAATGGTTCATCTGTTTTTTAACATGCTTAAAACGTGTGTGTACAGTAGCAAGGACAAGCTGTAAGACAGGTCCCACGGGATCTAATGCTATTATCCTTGAGGAAGCTAGGCAAATGTAGATAGATTGTCATAGGCCCAAGAAAGAGAAAGAAGGGTTGTTTCCCTTACTTTATAGTTGGACCCTGAAAATCATTCTCTTTTTATAACTCTCCATGAATAGTAAAGTGTTCTGAAGTGAATTACACATGGACTCAAAAAGCCAGATCATGCAAGTCAAACATAGCAATCTTGAACTGTGATCCAATCCACATTTCGAATTGTACATATCATCATTTATACACTCATTAGAACAAATTTCAAAATGTGAAAATCAACCAATTTATTTATTTTCCACAACTGAGATGAACAGCATCTCAACCCACTTGTTCCGCAATTCATAGATATTCTATTCAAAGTGTGAAACGAGTAGGAATTGCCTTCACGTGAAAGTGACTCTATGCTGAATTAAGCAGGAATTGTTTGAAGTTCATGATACAAACTAAATCATGGAACATTCATAATTACTATAAGCAGGCACAATGTGATGATGATGTGACGATAATGTTGGACTCTCCTGTCCGTTTAGTAGGCATACTCTTCATCATCACCTGGTATGGGTTTTTAACCCTTTGACTACCGCACCCTATCCACCAAGTGCAAAAACTTAACCTATGATTCCCTCACCCTATCCACCAGATTCCTGTAGGAAGCTGGTGGATATGGTGAGGGAATCAAAGGGTTAAGTTTTTGCTTTGCTAGCAAGGTTGGCAATGCAGCATGCTGGTGGACAGGGTGCGGAGTCAAAGGTTAATGTGGGATATAAAACCAGCCCTGGGAACATGTGCAGGCACTACCTGGGAAGAAGTCCCATGACCCTGGTCTTGCTTCAGCCAGTCCCTTATCTATTGAGTAACAGCTAATCTGCACTGTTCAAATGTTTATGCCCTGCATGCACTGCTGTATCCAGCTTATTCCATTTCAGACAATGTCTTGCAAATTAGTGGTGTGATGCTGCAGTTGATGATGCTGGTCTTCCGAGCATCCTTGTATCACTTTAGTGGTTTCCTCGAGCATTGTGTCTTTACTTCAGTTGTCAGCACAGGAACATCTCTAGGATGTATTCCATGCATAAAGTCTGTCCTATTCAACAAAGCTGGCGTTTAGTCCTATGACTCCCACACCCTATACAAAATCTGCAAAAACTTAACCCTTTGACTCCCTCGCCCTAGGGTGAGGGAGTCAAAGGGTTAAGTTTCTGCTTTGCTGGCATGGTTGACGATGTAGGATGCTGGTGGACAAAGTGCGGGAGTCAAAGGGTTAAACAAAGTGTAGTGACTAGCCTTAATGCTTGGTCAGTAATGGTTTGCCATCACTGACGCAAGCACATCTGGTTCTGAGATAATCATCATCATCATCAGGTGCCTTGCAACATGATGTTGGCGATCATGGCCTTCCATCTGTTTCTATCTCTTGTTGCCTCAAGCATCTCTTCTACCCTCTTTGTCTTCAGCCACTCTGCAAGTCCGTCCAATATCTTCTCCCTGGGTCTACCTGGTGATTGCTTTCCCTCCAGCTTTTCCGTTGTGACCAGGTGCTCCGATTCCCCTTTCCTCATAAAATGGCCTATAAATGTCGCTTGTCTTTTCCGAATCTTCCTTATCAATGATCTTCTTGTGTCTGCCTCCATCAAAACTGTCTCGTTTGTTTTCTTTGCTGAGATAATATGACTGTTTAAAGATGAAGAGGAAACAAACATTGTACATGTCATGATTCTGTGTTTACAATATGAACATGGGGTGTCAAATACACAACACAGCCAGATATTCTGACTCATTAAACAGTCATCAACACATTATCACACAATTCAACACAACACAGCTACCAGATATTCTGAAACATCATCAATGATGCTTACAGTATATCTAAGGGGCGCCACTGAGTCAATATTGCTTGTTGTATGATGATAAATAATAATTCATCAGATTACAATCATGACATAATCACAATCTTAGTATGGGGGAATGGGGAAGGAAGAGATCAGGTAATCAAACCACACTGTCAACATCTGCAAAATAAGGTTCAAGATCCATCCATAATGGGTGGATAATTATTGTTTGTCTAAGAGCCGTATCAAGATCCATCCATAAAGAGTGGATAATTATTGTTCACCCAAGAGCCATGTCAAGATCCATCTATAAAGAGTGGATAATTATTGTTCACCTAAGAGCCATGTCAAGATCAATCTATAGAGTGGACAATTATTGTTCACCTAAGAGCCATGTCAAGATCCATCTATAAAGAGTGGATAATTATTGTTCACCTAAGAGCCATGTCAAGATCAATCTATAGAGTGGACAATTATTGTTCACCTAAGAGCCATGTCAAGATCCATCTATAAAGAGTGGATAATTATTGTTCACCTAAGAGCCATGTCAGATCATCATAGAGTGACAATTATTGTTCACCTAAGAGCCATGTCAAGATCCATCTATAAGAGTGGAAAAATTATTGTTCACCTAAGAGCCATGTCAAGATCCATCTATACAGTGGATAATTATTGTTCACCTAAGAGCCATGTCAAGATCCATCTATAAAGAGTGGATAATTATTGTTCACCTAAGAGCCATGTCAAGATCAATCTATAGAGTGGACAATTATTGTTCACCTAAGAGCCATGTCAAGATCCATCATAAAGAGTGGATAATTATTTTCATCTAAGAGCCATGTCAAGATCCATCTATAGAGTGGATAATTATTTTCATCTAAGAGCCATGTCAAGATCCATCTAAGAGTGGATAATTATTTTTCATCTAAGAGCCATGTCAAGATCCATCTATAGAGTGGATAATTATTGTTCACCTAAGAGCCATGTCAAGATCCATCTATAGAGTGGATAATTATTGTTCATCTAAGAGCCATGTCAAGATCCATCTTCAGAGTGGATAATTATTGTTCACCTAAGAACCATGTCAAGATCCATCTTCAGAGTGGATAATTATTGTTCATCTAAGAGCCATGTCAAGATCCATCTTCAGAGTGGATAATTATTGTTCACCTAAGAGCCATGTCAAGAGCCATCTATAAAGAGTGGATAATTACTGTTTATCTAAGACTAAAAAGCCATGATTCTGGGTCCAGTTACAGGGAGAGATTTCTACCCGGCTGGATTATTCTATTCCCCTCTCTCCTACAAATCCATCTAGCATCATCATGTTCAAACTTACATTTTTTTTTTTTTTTTACTCTGGGCTAGACCTTGAAAGGTAAATTTTAGATAAGATCCGGTGACAAACAGACCAGATGTTCATGCTCACACTATCTACTCAAACATTTTCATTTGGCTTGAGCTATTTTCACCCTTCTCAAACAGGGAAAGAAGTCCAGAATTTGTAATTAGTATTTTTATTTTGCAATTATCAAACTATGAAAACGATCCTGAAAACCACAACACCAAGATTGAGCACAAAAAAATCACAACATCATTTATAGAACACACATTATGATGAATATTTCATGTCCTTAATTTACAACCTGCTCTGTCCAAATTTTCACCTATGCTCGTTGAGAAAATGAGCAGTGAAGTCATAGCGGTCATGAAGCATCTTGCCACAAAAGTTACAGCAGCGTAGGTCGTTTTTGTCATGCATGTTGCGGTGAATGTGGTACATGGCTGCATCCTGGAAGATGAGGTGGCAGAAATCACAGCGGTGAACGTCCCCTCTGGACATCATGTGGTGCAGCAGTTCATCCACTGTGAAGTTGACCAGGGAGATCCTGTGATTGGCTCGCCCAAGGGACCCCAAGTTGTTGGCGTCTGTGATGTTAGCGGCCCCTATAGGAGATATCCTGGTGGGCAGCAACGACTGTTCGGCTGGCAAGGGTCCCTGGTTGATGCTGTTTCTCCGTTTGTTGTGACTGTCCGCATCAGCATCCATTCCGTTCTGAAAATGAACTCTGAGTTCATCTTCATCATCCACTGTGTCTGTATGGTTGTTGTCCATGGACACAAAATCATTCCCAGTGGCAGATGCACTGTCAGCAGCTCTGTCCACGCCTCCTTCATGATTGTTGTCACCTTCCTCGCTGTCCACATGCCGCACATAGGCTGGTTTTCTGCGGTGAGATGACATGGCCGGCAAGTAGGCTGCAGAGACACCCGATCTACACTCCTCCCTGGGGGAGGTCTGAGTAGCCCCGCCTGACAAGCCATCACGGTCAGTCTCTCCCTCCTCCATGCTCATCTTCTGGTCCATCTTGACCCCTGAACTGGAACTGTCTGACGCGGCGGAAAACTCCGCCAGCTGTTGCATGAGGGCTTGCTGGTTCAGAGAATCTAAGTATCTGATGTCCGGCTTCTGTTCCATGTCCATGTGCATGTCAATTCCTCCTCCCCCATGATAGGGTGTGACCGCTCCTGCAGCGGAGGCAGCGGCTGATGAGATGGCTGCTGAAATCCTGGCCGAGCTTCTTGATTTTGCCTGCTGCATGCAGGGCAGGTGAGCATCAAAGCGATGTTTCTGGGAAAACCCTGTGTTGCACACCACACAGAAGAAGGGACGATCATCAGCGTGGATGCGACGATGACTGTTGAGGTGGGAGGACTGTGCAAACCGTTTGTGGCAGATAGGGCAAGCATAAGGCTTTTCACCTAGAAACAGAAATGCTATACATTAGAATAAACACTAAATTTTTCTCATTAGTGGCAGGTGAACAAAGCTGAAGTGATTCTGTGTGTTGTGTTTATCTTGTATACATGTCAGTCTGTTGTTCTTGCTCTGTTGAAGACCCAACTGTTAAAACTACAATATAGAGTCCAGTACATTTAGTGTGTGTGTGTGTGTGTGTGGTGTGTGTTGTGTGTGTGTGTGTGTGTGTGTGTGTGTGTGTGTGTGTGTGTGTGTGTCTGTCTGTATGTGTATGTCTCTGTGTGTGTCTGTGTGTGCTTTCCGTAAGGGATCCTTATGGATTAAACTATGATATAAAAGAATCCTGCCACAGAAAAACTTTCACACACACACACATACACATGTATCCTAAGCCACATAAACCAAAACCAAACTGACTTACATAGAGATATTTAACACTACAATCTTGTGCCTCTTGTGCCATGAGTATAATTTATGTTTGTGTACACATACAATGGAGAAAGAGAAGGTGTCCAATACTGAAACACGCTCATGACTTTCACAAGCTCTTTTTATCTCTTCCATAGATAAAAAATAAAATGCTTGATCAAAGAACACAATTAAAATGAAACTGTCTATCAGATGTCATTTTTCCCTTGCAGTAAAAGATTATAACAACTGCAGCCCCTATCTACATTTACACATTCTGAATATTTTTCTAGGGCAAACTTTTGGCCTGACTGCTATGACCGCAAGGGAACAGGGAAGTAACCATATAGCTTTTTTGTAAATTATGCCCCTTGTCTTGATCCACACACATCCTTAAACAAACACACACACACACACACACACACACACACACACACACACACACACACACACACACACACACACCAAACAAAAAAATAAACAAAACAAAAACACCCCAAACAAACAACAACAACCCCCCCCCCAAAAAAAAAAAAAAAAAAAACTAAACAAAAAAAGAAAAACCTTGAAAAAGGGGAGACTGTTACAATGTAACTAGTAAAAGTGATTTGACCATTTTGTTTTTCTTACTGTGGATGATACTCAGCCTTCCAATTAGTTTCATCATTATTTTTTTCTGGAACCGAGTTTACTTACTTCTAGGTACATAAAAACCATCTCAGACTTCTGGTGCATCACCACATCCCACTGCTGTCAACAAGCAAGGGATCAACATCACGACTACACAAAGTCTGCTACCTGGAATCTCAATCAAAGTGACTGCCAGTATTCAAGAAAATAACAACAAACACAAAAATACATGTATACTTAATATGCACAGCAGTCTTACTTAACTTCTTTGAGTACATTTGTCTGCCCAGTGATGTGCTAACATCACACTGTCATATCATTTAGCCCACCAGCTGAGGTCAGATGTGGCACTTGGGACCAGCCATGAGAAGTTTAGGAGGCAGATGGGGACAAGTGTTTCCATCCTTCCTATAAATAGGATGAAATTGCCAGAGACCAAGAATACTACCATTATCCAGAGCCCTGTTGTTGTGGTGGCCTTTCTGCGTAAAACATTTGACGGATGGTAGGATTAACTCACCTGTGTGTGCTTGTAGATGTCGAGGTCACCTTTCTGTGTAAAGCATTTGTGACACATGTCAAGATCATCTCACCTGTGTGCGTACGTCTGTGGATATTGAGGTGGACTTTCTGTGTGAAGCGTATGTGACACATGCCAAGATCATCTCACCTGTGTGCGTACGTTTGTGGATATTGAGGTGGGCTTCGCTGAGTTTTGTGAACATGTCAGATCACTCATCTGTGTGCGTACATTTGTGATATTGAGGTGGGCTTTTGCGTGAAGCGTTGTGACACATGTCAAGATCATCTCACTGTGCATACTTGTGGATTGAGTGACTGTGAGTGTTGTGACACGTCGATATCACCTGTATTGACGTTGGGATATGAGTGGGCTTTTTGCTGTGAAGTGTTTGTGACACATGTCAAGATCATCTCACCTGTGTGTGTACGTTTGTGGATATTGAGGTGGGCTTTCTGCGTGAAGCGTTTGTGGCAGATGTGGCAAGAGAAGGGGCGATCACCCACATGGGTTTTCCTGTGCTGCACCAGGTCTCCATAGGTGGGCAGGATCTTGTTGCAGTAGTTACAGGTGTGAGACATCTGGCCATAGTACCCGTCCATTATCAGCCCTGGGTGAGGTAGGAAACCTGAGTCTGAAAACACAATATAAATGCACAGTGGAGTCCACGTACAACAAAACACAAAGGAGATGGATACATGTTCAGTAGTAGCTACATGTAAGAGGATGAGGATACTATTTATACTGAAAGACCCCCCGGCATCCCAACGGTGCTGGTGGACAGTGTGAAGGAGTGAAAGGGTTAGGTGTCTGCTTTGCTGTCATGGCTAACAAAGCAGGAAACAGATGGATAGGATGAGGGAATGAAAGAGTTAAGATATTTCTTTGCCATTATGGCTGATAATGACGAAGCTGATGGATAGGGTGAGAGAGTTAAAGGGTAATCTGCTTTGTTATCATGGCTGATAATGCAGAATGCTGAAGGATAAGGTAAGAAACTGAAAGGATTATGTTTTTGCTCTGCTGTCATAGATAATAATGCAAAGGTTGACAGAATGTGAGGGAGTGAATGGAGGATTACATGTGCTATCATTTTTAACTATCTGATCACAGGGGCAACCCATCAAAAGAAAAAAAAACCCCAACACAAACAAAACAAACAAACAAAAAAAACCAACAAAGAAAAACAAAGAAAAGAACAGTTTCTTCTTCTTGTTGTCACTTTCAGTGGCTTTATTCTCCCAATGCTATCATGATTATTGTCAACTCTGCCATTCATTACTGGAGCATGAAAATAAAAAGTTGGCGACAGCGGAAAGAACCTGGCACAAGGTTCAAAGGTTTTATCACTTCAAAGAAGCATACAAGACACTGGCAACAAACGTCATGGATGCACTGTAATCATTTTCAGTAACGATACCATACTACCTCTTCCAACTGGAAAGTCTGGGTTTGAACCTGTTTGGATACCACCAGGTAGGTGCTAAAGGACAGAGATTGTTATCTCCCAGGTCAATGTAAGTGCAGTTCTGCTACACATGAGCACCTATGTACAGAACATCAAATATACACGTTAAAGATCCTGTAACTTGTGTAAGCCATGTTACTGTTAGTGTTCTGTGGCTTACTGGAAACACATCAACAGCATGCATGTCCCTGAAAATGAAATGTCACTGCTTTAATGGTGGAGGTTAAAAGAACAAAAACAAAAACAAAAGCTACACACATATGTTCAACCCTCTGACTCCAACACCCTATCCACCACCTGCAAAAACTTAACCCTTTGACTCCTCACCCTATCTACCAGCTTTCCGCAGGATGCTGATGGACAGATGAGGGAGTCAAAGGGTTAAGTTTTTGTTCTGCTTGCATAATTGACAATGCAAGATGCTAGTGGATAGGGTGAGGGAGTCAAAGGTTAAATGCATGCAAGAGTCGCAGCCTATGAGAAAAAGGTGTCCGACTTCACACACACCCCCCCCCCCCCCCCCCTCATCAATGGCCTTCTTTCATTCCCAAACTTTCTTGTGATGTGTGACCCTTTATGATCAATGTTAAATCCAAACAGTATTACAGAAATTTAAAATGCCTTTAGCATAAACATTATATTATGCACCTCTCCTGTCTCTCTAATTTATGCTAATAGAAACAGGCAGACATGCAGACAAGCGGGCAGGCTGATGGACAGACAGATAGACAGATACAGACAAACAAGCCAAGAGGACATACATGCATTCAAGTCTAAGTTAAAGGTTTGTAATTTCCTGAAGAACATATCACTTGTATTCCTGATATTATGTTCACATGTCAAATGAAAAATAATTGTATGTGTATACAAAAAGAAAAAAACACAATTCACACACACACACACACACACACACACACACAACACACACACACACACACACACATTCACTAAGATACACACACACACACACATCAATCTGTCAAGTAACCAACCAGTTAACCAACCAACCAAACACCACTAGAGAAGAAATCAGTGTGAAAGTTGAACAACTTACTTTGATACATGGCTGTAGAAGTTACAGTGGATCTTTTCAACACCAGTTTGAAGAAACAAAACAAACAAACCAAAAACCCAAAACCAAAAAAAAACCAACAAAAAACCAACAAAAAAAAACAACAACAAAAAAAAAAACCCCAACAAAGACTGTTCACAATGAATTCACATCAAACGTACGCACATAATCTTCACTGTAGCCCTCTTTGAAAAAATTCCAGAGACTGGTACTGTTTTGTACAAGACACAATAATGCCAAACACTGTGGCCAGTTTTGAAATAACTAGTACTGAAACAATAACTGATAGCAGTTACATAACATGTAAAAGACTTCAATACCAAAGAGACACCAGTTTTGAAATAGGTGTAACTGGTATACTGCAATACACATATATATATACACTGAACTTCAATGCATGCACAGCAGTAACAAATTCAAGCTGATCAACATTCAAGTGTGTTCAAGTTTTTTTTAAACAACCATGAAGGAAGACACACAAAATCTGAAAAACTCGAGTGTACGGTACTGGGTTTTCAACACCACCATGAAGAATGGCATGCTCAAAATCAGCAACATTCAAGAGTGTTCAATATTTTTTTTCAACTCACATGAAAACCGCAACATTCAAGTGTGCCGGAGTTTTCAATACGATCATAAAGAATGACATGCACAGATTCAGTCATTGTCAATAGTACTCAAGTTTTTTTTTTCAACACAACCATATGAATAGCACACACAAAAACTGCAATATTCAAGTGTACTGGAATTTTCAACACAACCATGAAGAATGACACACACAGATTCAGTAACTTTCAGGAATGTTCAAAGTTTTTGTTTTTTTTTCAACTCAACCATGAAGAATGGCACAAACACACACACAAACTGTAACAATCAAACACTCTTAGGACTCTTTGCAACACTTTAAAAAAAACACAAAAACAAACAAACAAAAAACAAAATCGTTATGAAGACTATCACATGAAATCCACTAGCATACTCAAGACTGCAATACAGCCACTGAATATTTTACACACACACACAAGAGACAGATTTCAACAATATTCACGCCTGCTCAAGAGTTTGACACAGCCATGAAGTATGGCAAACAAGCTGAAGACTGACTCAATACTAAGCAAGTGCCTCTCTGCCTGTGCCCATAAAATAGTCCCCGGCACCATCATCATTATCACCATTATCAGTCATTACAGCTTCAGGCTAATCAACCACTCATCCACTTGAATAGCGCCGACTGCCGTTGCCATGGTATAACTGATGAGATCAGCGCGGAACCGGGCTCTTTGCAATCATCCGTCATCATCATCATCATCATCATCATCATCATCATCATCATCACCACCACCACCATCATCACCACGCATCATCATCATCATCTCATTACTAGCCATCATCATTATCTGTCATCATCATTATCTGTCATCATCATTATCTGTCATCATCATCATCATCATCATCATCATCTATCATCATGATGATGTGGGGAGCGATCAGTGAGTCATGTTTCACAAAGATGTTATTGCAAGGTTTTTGGGAGGGAGAGGAGGACGACGGGGAAATGAATGGGGGGAGCGGCGGAGCAGGAGGGTGTTTAACTGGTCGTATTGATTTTTCTCCCCTATCCCCTACTTCCATTGTGTCTTGACTATCCTGTGAAGGTGCACACATTTATGTGAACACAAATACATGCATGGCTGCATAAGCGTGCACACACACACACACACGCACGCACCACACACACACACACATTGAACGGAAAAAGGAAATTATACAAAAATTGAAAAACAAGGTATCCCACAAACTGTCTTTAAAAAAAAAAACCCTGTGAAAATACAGAAATATTATCATGTATGTCTACCTACATTAGGGGCAAGGGAAGAGAGAGAGAGAGAGAGAGAGAGAGAGAGAGAGAGAGAGAGAGAGAGGAGAGAGAGAGAGAGAGAGAGGAGAGAGAGAAGAGAGGAGAGAGAGAGAGAGAGGAAAGAGAGAGGAAAGAGAGAGGAGAGAGAGAGAGAGGGAGAGAGAGAGAGAGGAGAGAGACAGAGAGAGAGAGAGAGAGAGAGAGAGAGGGGAGAGAGAGAGAGAGAGAGACAGAGACAGAGACAGAGACAGAGAAAACTTTAGAACTTCAAAACATTTCACTACTGAAGCTGTCAACAAAAGTAGCAGAGATATCACTGGACCTGTCTTACAGCTAAACCTTGCCATTCTAGAAAAAATATCATAGAGGAAGGAGGGGGGAGAGAGCAGGGAGGGTGAGGGAGAGTTAATAGAAAAAAAGAATGGTACAGATATAACAATTTTATAATCTGTTCATGATCCCAAGATGCAGAAGACAATGGAGGGGGTGGGGGTGGGGTGAGGGGGTTGGGGCAGGAGAGGGTGAGAGAGAAAGTTAATTAAAAAAAAAAAGGTACAGGTATAACAATTTCATAATATATATGTTCATGTTCCCGAGATGCAGAAGACAATGAAGGGGGTGGGGGTGGGGGTGGAGTGAGGGGGGATGGGGTAGGGAGGGTGAGAGAGTTAATCAAAAAAAAAAGAGAATGGTACAGGTATAACAATTTCATAATAATTAATATGTTCATGTTCCCGAGATGCAGAAGACAACGAAGGGGGGGGGCGTGGGGTGAGGGGGGATGGGGCAGGGAGGGTGAGAGAGAGTTAATTAAAAAAAAAAAGAGAATGGTACAGGTATAACAATTTTAATAATATGTTCAAGTTTGCAAGATGCAGAAGACAATGACTCACTGTTGCCTGGCTGTGGTAATCAACAGGTGCATATGGTTTAGAGGTAAAGAGGATGTAAAGAGGTGTAAATGGTTTAGAGCTTAAAAAGGTGTAAATGGTTTTGTGGTGAAGAGTATAAACGGTCTAGAGGTAAGTTCCCATTTCCCTGACCCTAAATGATGTGTGAACATTTGCTGGTGTGGCTTTCAGTTTGCCCACTTCTGAATGGGTTGGGGAAAATAAAGCATCCAGGGAGTACAGTGGAATGCTGACAGGGAAGAAGTACAGTTTCCACAGCTTTGAAAAAGAAACAACTGCCACACACATTATTTACTGCGGCTGAAACTTCATATTAATTCCTGATTGATCATGATACACAGGTTTATCAAAAGACATCAGAAAAATTTACAGTATATTTGAGTTTGTAAATTACCTCCTATGTCTACTTGTAATGTTTTCATGCTTTATGGCTGTAAAATGATACTTATTTCACTTGTATATATTTTATTATAAATATGTTTCTTCTTTTCGCAGGTATGTATATATAACTTCTTTTTGCAGGTATGTAAAATTGCATTCTGTAATACTCAAAACTGAAATGACACTTTGCTGTTATGGTCATGCATACATGTCTTGATTGCAACTGTTCTTTGTCATGAATCAATTGACAAAAAAAAGTTGAAAAAAAAAAAAAATGATTCCATGGCCTCAACCTCTTTGTCTTATGTTCATACGTGAAATGACAGTATCATATCATATTACTGGGAGATATTTTTATGACTAAAATGACAGGATCATAAAACATCACGAATATTCCAGCTGAGCCACTATCAAAAAGCAAACTAAAAATCACGTAGGCTATCTAAAGTTGCAAGTTACAAGGATTGAACATACTGATTACAGTGCTGGTAACACACAACAACAACAACGATGATGAGATGATGATGATGATGATGATAACAATGATGATGATAATAATAATGATAACATCAACAACAACAACAACGATATAATAATACTAATACTGATAACAACAACAATGATAATGATGATGACGACCATGATGAGATTAATAATACTGATAATAACAATAATATTAACAATAATAACAACACTACTACTACTTCTACTAATCATCATATCATCATCATCATCATCATCACCACCACCACACCATCATAATGACTACTTTTACCATGTCTAATCTAACAAGAGCCCCAAGCACTTCACAAAAGCATGATAAACATAGGCATTAGGCAGGTACACATAAACCTTTTTTTTTTGAGTACATATCAACCCCTACAATTATCATGAAAACTGATGAACTATAATAATACAATGTTAAAGAAGAAATGAAAAAAGAATCATAACAACACAACCTTATGTTAATTAACTGGTAAGAAACAAACAAACAAAAACCAAAATAAAACATAAACAAGCAAACAAACAAAAAGAAAACCCAAACAAACTAACCAACCAGACATAAACATGCTTATCTGCACAATAAGTACATCTCTCATCTCTTTAACACAACACACACAGGAGATACACACACACACACACACATACACACACACACACACACACACACATACACACACATATTCCAGCAAACCCTTTGACTCCCTCAGCCTATCCACTAATATCCTGCTTTATCAACCATGACAGCAGAGCAAAAATTTAATCGGTTAACTTTTTGGTTGGTGGTGGACAAGGTGCAGGAGTCAAAGGGTTAAAAAAATTTTTCAGACAGGACTCCTGAGCTGGGTTTTTAATCAAAAAGAAAACATGGAGAAAACATGGAATAGATGTGGAATCTATTGTCACTGCAATCAAACAAGGTCCACTTCACTCCAAAGAGCAAAATGACTAACTGACAGACTCAATCATTTAGTCATTTGGTCATTGCTGCAATCAAACAGAGCCACTTCACTCCAAAAAAGCAAAATGACTGATTGACAGACACAATCATTCAGCCATTTGGTCATCACTGTAATCAAACAAGTCCACTTTACTCTAAAAAGCAAAATGACTTGACTGACATGGAAATATGTCATGGAAATATACAGCACTATTTCCATCCAACTCATACAGAAGGGGAAGAGTCAACAACCATGAGATCACAAATTAACAGGCACTGAAAACCAGCGCCCTCAAATAATGCTGTAGGAATATATGGAATAACACCAGAAGCATCCTAGCACGTGGGGACATTGGAGTTACATGGCTGATGATAATATTCTTAAAAGACAAAAAGTCCAAAAAAGACTGGCAATTAGTGATAGTGGTCTCCATCTGGGAGAACAATGGCAACAAAAAAGACTGGCAATTAGTGACAGTGGTCTCCATCTGGGAGAACAATGGCAACAAAAAAGACTGGCAACGAGTGATAGTGGTCTCCATCTGGGAGAACAATGGCAACAAAAAAGACTGGCAACGAGTGATAGTGGTCTCCATCTGGGAGAACAATGGCAACAAAAAAGACTGGCAACGAGTGATAGTGGTCTCCATCTGGGAGAACAATGGCAACAAAAAAGACTGGCAACGAGTGATAGTGGTCTCTATCTGGGAGAACAATGGCAACAAAAAAGACTGGCAATGAGTGACAGTGGTCTCCATCTGGGAGAACAATGGCAACAAAAAAGACTGGCAACGAGTGATAGTGGTCTCCATCTGGGAGAACAATGGCAACAAAAAAGACTGGCAACGAGCGACAGTGGTCTCCATCTGGGAGAACAATGGCAACAAAAAAGACTGGCAATGAGTGACAGTGGTCTCTATCTGGGAGAACAATGGCAACAAAAAAGACTGGCAACAAGTGATAGTGGTCTCTATCTGGGAGAACAATGGCAACAAAAAAGACTGGCAATGAGCGACGGTGGTCTCCATCTGGGAGAACAATGGCAACAAAAAAGACTGGCAATGAGCGACGGTGGTCTACATCTGGGAGAACAATGGCAACAAAAAAGACTGGCAACGAGTGACGGTGGTCTCCATCTGGGAGAACAATGGCAACAAAAAAGACTGGCAATGAGCGACGGTGGTCTCCATCTGGGAGAACAATGGCAACAAAAAAGACTGGCAATGAGCGACAGTGGTCTCCATCTGGGAGAACAATGGCAACAAAAAAGACTGGCAACGAGCGACGGTGGTCTCCATCTGGAAGAACAATGGCAACAAAAAAAGACTGGCAATGAGCGACAGTGGTCTACATCTGGGAGAACAATGGCAACAAAAAAGACTGGCAACGAGTGACAGTGGTCTACATCTAGGAGAACAATGGCAACAAAAAAGACTGGCAATGAGCGACAGTGGTCTACATCTGGGAGAACAATGGCAACAAAAAAGACTGGCAATGAGTGACAGTGGTCTACATCTAGGAGAACAATGGCAACAAAAAAGACTGGCAATGAGCGACAGTGGTCTACATCTGGGAGAACAATGGCAACAAAAAAGACTGGCAATGAGCGACAGTGGTCTCCATCTGGGAGAACAATGGCAACAAAAAAGACTGGCATTGGCAACGAGTGACAGTGGTCTCTATCTGGGAGAACAATGGCAACAAAAAGACTGGCAATGAGTGACAGTGGTCTCTATCTGGAGAACAATGGCAACAAAAAAGACTGGCAATGAGCGACAGTGGTCTCCATCTGGGAGAACAATGGCAACAAAAAAGACTGGCAATGAGCGACAGTGGTCACTGGTCTCCATCTGGGAGAACAATGGCATCAAAAAAGACTATGGCACGTACAGAGGAATATCATTCTTGAGACATGTTGGGAAAATGTATATATATATTTTATATATATATATATATATATATATATATATATATATATATATATCCTGGAAGTAACTCATAAGTTGCAAGGTCAAGGTTGAACTCTTTTTAAGTGAGGCACAGTTAAGAGACTCAGGAAAAGGTGCTTAGAAGATATACTTTCAGCGACAAAAGACAAATTCCTATAGAGGGCCATGATAAAAAATGCCATGTGGCAAGGCACGTGATGATGACAATGATGATGACAAAGATATTTCTCAGACATTTTCTCTTATCTATTGTTTGATCATACTGTGTAAATCATGACACTCCTTAGCTAACAGAACAAAACTAAAAACCAAACAAAACCAAACCATGAATTTTTAATAAAGATGGGTTTCTTTATTTCCCTGTCAATTTGGAAGCTCAAGATTCAGACATCATACTAATCTTATGTTGTACTTGTGTTCCTTTCAAGTTTCATACTGTGAAGCTCTCTCTGTGTGTGTGTGTGTGTTGTGTGTGTGTGTGTGTGTGTGTGTGTGTGTGTGGTGTGTGTGTGTGTGTGTGTGTGTGTGTGTGTGTGTGTGTGTGTGTGTGTGTGTGTGTGTGTGTGTGTGTGTGTGTCTCACAGTGTATGACTACTGTGAGTTACAAGTGCACATAAATATTTCTGAACTTTAGCTTGGCAAAAAATGTAATATACTGTTTGATGCCATCAAGTGGTGTGTGCAACAAACTACTGACAGCAAGGTTGTGGATTCAACCCCCCAGTACTCAAAAAAGAACTTGTGGGATTTTACATCCCCAACCAGCTCCTACTTATGGGTGAGCATGGTATCGGCTGGTTAGGAAGACTGGGATCACATGGAAAGATGGGATCACAGAGTCCAGTCTCATCCATTTTATGGACACGTCATTGAGTGTAATGGTTAGATTTCTTGGCCAACACCACAGGTATCTGTATCTCTCTGGTCTAGTTGACACCAGGAAGTATTCTGTGGACTTCAAGCTCTACTCTCATGTGAATCATAGTAATTAGCAGCATCAGGATCAGTTGTATAGAAGTGTGTTGGCCAGCCAAATGGATTGTGTGGAGGGTAGTAACACATGCGTGGTGCAGAAGATGGGGCAGGAGAAAAGTAATAAATCATTTTGAAATGTACACTTTGTATTGAACCTGTGACTCTTGCACTCTCTCCACCAACTGCAAAACTTAACTCTTTTGACTCCCCCACCCTATCCACCAGCCTCCTGCAAGGTGAGGATATATATCAAAGGGTTAAGTTTTTGGTTTGCTAGCACGGATGACGATGCAGGAAGCTGGTTGACAGGATGTGGGAGTCAAAGTGTTACTATCAGTTAAAAGAGCAGGGTACGTAGTGACTGAATAAGCCTTGCGGTGAAAAAAGCATTACCTTCATGAGGAATCACCGGTGGCGTAAGCCTTGCGGTGAAAAAAGCACTACCTTCATGAGGAATCACTGGTGGCGTAAGCCTTGCAGTGAAAAAAGCACTACCTTCATGAGGAATCACCGGTGGCGTAAGCCTTGCGGTGAAAAAAGCACTACCTTCATGAGGAATCACCAGTGGCATAAGCCTTGCAGTGAAAAAAGCACTACCTTCATGAGGAATCACCAGTGACATAAGCCTTGCGGTGAAAAAAGCACTAACTTCATGAGGAATCACCAGTGAGGTAAGCCTTGCCGTGAAAAAAGCACTAACTTCATGAGGAATCACCAATATGGTGGACAATACTTCTAATCCATAGCTGAAGAAGGTAAAACAATGAATCCTTCATCATAACACTGGCATTGGGAAACCTCAATTTCCTTATTCCCTGTGACCTCAAGGTTATGGACCAGAAAAACACAAAAACAGAATTAGAACACACATTAAATATGACAGATGCAAATTTTCGGCCAACAGACTTTTGTAAACAGTTTACAAACAACAACAAAGAACAAAAGCACAATACCAGCATAAAAAACAGTAGAAAATTTCACAACTGTGAGATCCAACAAGAGAAAAACAACTGATTTTGAAATATTAAAGACGTAGGCCTATTCTATTTTTGTGTTTTTCTGGTTCATATTTACTTGAATGCTGGCAGTCACTTTGATTCAAGTTCAGGACTATGGGACAAACTTCACCCTTTGCATTTACTTATTTGTTATCCTGGCTCCACAATAGTGAGCATCATAACATTAATTAACAGATGACTACAGTAGCTGAGTAGGCCTATGCAAAACTCATTAAACTGGAGAATATATTTATAAAAGGATTACTCAATTTACTGTTATGAATAATGTTTATTTCACTGTGGTATATGTTGTTCTTTCATCCTTCTTTTTATCTTGCTATATGTTTTCTTTTTTAAATTCTGAATTTTCTGAAGTATAAAACCTATTCCTTCTTTGTTATTTGCTTATGAATATAATCTATAATCAGTGGAGGTGGGAAGGGCAGTGGGGATTGGGGATGCGTAGGCGTCTAAAG
>JAPXFY010000019.1:66072530-66075030 GCA_030674185.1 Monoplex corrugatus
GAGACCGAGAGACACAAACACCTGCGGTGCTGGTCAGAAGATTTGAACGACACCCTCAATGACGCATCCGTGAAGTGGATGAAACTCGACTGTGTGGTCCCAGTCTTCCCATTGAACCCATAGCACACCCAACTCTGGGTAGGAGCCGGTTAGAGCCGAAAAAATCCCACAATGATTTTTGAAGGGACTGATGGGAATACGAACCCACAACTTTCCAGTCGGTAGTCCGTTGTGTTAACCACTACACCATGGCGACTGGTCATAAGGAGATTTATGATGTTTATCATTAATTCTAGACCGAACAAGGAGATTTTATGACTGTTTATCATTAATTCTAGATGAACAAGGAGATTTTATGACTGTTTATCATTAATTCTAGATGAACAAGATTTTATGATTGTTTATCATTAATTCTAGACTGAACAAGATTTTATGATTGTTTATCATTAATTCTAGACTGAACAAGATTTTATGATTGTTTATCATTAATTGTAGACTGAACAAGATTTTATGATTGTTTATCATTAATTCTAGACTGAACAAGATTTTATGATTATTTATCATTAATTCTAGATGAACAAGATTTTATGATTGTTTATCATAATTCTAGACTGAACAGGAGATTTTATGACTGTTTATCATTAATTCTAGACTGAACCCGGAGATTTTATGATTGTTTATCATTAATTCTAGACTGAACCAGGAGATTTTATGACTGTTTATCATTAATTGTAGACTGAACCAGGAGATTTTATGACTGTTTATCATTAATTCTAGACTGAACAAGGAGTTTTATGACTGTTTATCATTAATTGTAGACTGAACCAGGAGATTTATGATTGTTTATCATTAATTTAGACTGAACAGGAGATTTTATGATTGTTTATCATTAATTCTAGACTGAACAGGAAGCCAGCGCAATGATTCAAAAAGAGGGAGACATGCCACATTTAGAAACTTGAAGACAACCAAACAGCATTGTTCTGAACTTTGTGCAGTTTATGGAGAAGATGTTTTGGAAGAATAGCGAAAGCGCTTTCAATAGTCAAACTAGACAGAACACATGAAGAAACAAGTATTTTACAGGCATAAGTGGAAAGGTATGGTGAATAGCATTAATTGGGGGGGGGGGGGGGGGTGTCTTTCGGTCATGTGAGACGAGTTTATACAGAATAGCTAGTTGTGTTGCAATTCAGACCTTGAATTATTCATTTATCTATTTTTTATGTTTGTTCCATTTTCTGAGGATAAGATACACCGATATACATGTCATTTACATGAAACCAAGATTATTCTAGTGATAGGCTGATATAATACCAGTATAACATATAAATTAGATAAAACATAGGCTAGGTAGGGCCTCAGGACCTGTCCAGCTGACGGTTTATGTGCGGGCTTATGGCTTGTGCCATGATCACCATACACACGGCACCTATGACGTTAGTGCGTATGAAATTTGTTCCGAGCGCGGAGACGTCGTCTTGAGAAACTGACTTTTTAGACAACTCACCTTGCAAATGTTAGAAATGTGCTGTTTAAATAAGCCGTTTTGCAAATGTTAGAAATGTGCTGTTTTGATAAGCCAATTTGCAAATGTTAGAAATGTGCTGTTTTAATAAGTCAATTTGAAAATTTTAGAAATGTGCTGTTTTGATAAGCCAATTTGCAAATGTTAGAAATGTGCTGTTTTTATAAGTCAATTTGAAAATTTTAGAAATGTGCTGTTTTGACAAGCCAATTTGCAAATGTTAGAATGTGCTGTTTTTATAAGTCAATTTGCAAATGTTAGAATATGTGCTGTTTTATTAAGCCAATTTGCAAATGTTACAATATGCTGTTTTAATAAGCCATTTTGCAAATGTTAGAAAATGTGCTATTTAAATAAGCCATTTTGCAAATGTCTGAAATGTGCTGTTTAAATAAGCCATTTTGCAAATGTTAGAAATATGCTATTTAAATAAACCACTTTGCAAATGTTAAGAAATGTGTTTTTTTAAAGGGGAGTGTCTGACAGAGTGTGACTCCAAGGAGAGAACGGACTGTCTGTGGCAAGGAGAGACATAGCAAATGGAAGAGAAGGACACTTTTGGTACTTTGGTGTCATTTAGCTGAAGTTTATTCTCTGTCATCCAAAACTGAAGTTCAGCTTTATAATGCTGAGTGATAGAAATCATCTGATCAACGTCTGTCATATTAAGCTTTTGCTTCCCGCACGCAATCCACCAACTGCAAAAACTTAACCCTTTGATTTCCTCGCCTTATCCATCAGCTTCCTACAGGAATCTGGTGGATAGGGTGAGGAAATCAAAGGGTTAAGTTTTTGTTTTGCTAGCATGGTTGACAATGCAGGATCCCGCCGGACAAGGTGCAGGAGTCAAAGGGTTAATACGAAGGTTGAGCTGAGTACCCACTGAACTGCTTTCATGTGACAGAGAATGAGACGTAATGACACTGTTTTGAAACAGAGAACACACACACACACACACACACACACACACAC
>JAPXFY010000019.1:66080030-66082530 GCA_030674185.1 Monoplex corrugatus
AGACACAAGAAGATCATTAATATAGAAGATTAGGAAAAGACAAGCAACATTAATTTTATAGGACATTTTATGAGGAAAGAGAAATTAGAACACCTCGTCACAACAGGAAAGCTGGAGGGAATGAGAACACCAGGTAGACCCAGGGACAGAACGTTGGACGGACTTTGCAGGGTGGCTGAGGACAGAGAGGATGGGAGTTGTACTTGCAGCGAGAAGGATAGATTCGTATGGAGGGCCATGATCGCTAATGCCACGCAGCAGGGCACATGATGATGATGATGATGATGAAACACTAGTTCATCGTAATACTCCAATCATTCTGGTGATTCAGTTTAGCTCTTCATTCTCCCTCCTTCTTATTCCCCGTTTCAAGATCTTGCCAATGACTAGGGGTTCAGCAGACCCATGAAATCTGCCAGATAACTACTGGATGAAGCACATAAAGAACTACACGAATGTGAGGAATCCCTCTTGAAGAAACTCCAAATTGCCAACTAAGTCTTTTTTCTTCTGCTGAACAAAACATTAGTGAAATCTTGCTATTCCTCTTCCCCTAACTTTTATGTATTTGTTTTTTGTTGTCTTTACGTTTGACAAAGGCCAGTTGCCTGAAAATTTGTACTTGTCTTGTTTTTGTAAATTAACCCTTTGACTCCCGCCCCCTATCCATCAGCTGCAAAAAACTTAACCCTTTGACTACCTCACCTATCTTCTACCAGCTTCCTACAGGATAGATAGGGTGAGGGAGTCAAAGAGTTAAGTTTTTGCTTTGCTAGCATGCTTGACAACGCAGGCTGCTGGTGGACAGGGTCTGGAGTCAAAGGGTCAAACGCACGTTCTCATTCTAATTTTGTGTTTTTTTCCAAATTGCCGTTCAAAGCTGCGTACACCAGTGGAGTAGAAGCCGGCTGACGTTCTGTAGACGGACGTACAGTGTACTGCTCGGTGCATGGCCTGTGTCACTGATGCCTGGAAGGGTTTAGAAATCCACGTGACGAGAGCGAAGCCGTCACGGGACAGCTCACGCATGTCATTATTCAAACAATCAATAATTTTGTGGGCCTCCTCGGTCGCGCATGTCATTATTCACATAACCATCGTGCGGCTATCTGTAGTCATGCAAGCCTGTGTCTTGTTGAATGTTATCGGCTTGAGAAAGACCCGTTAGGCCAACAAGTCACATCCTGTCGTTCGTGGCTTTGATTTGGCGGGTGACGTGGGACTAGGTGATGCCCTGGCCGGATGCTGAGTACAGCCACATTTGGATCACTACGCTGACGACGTCACCCACCGCTGGTAAGTGAAGTCTTTATGTCCAACAGATAGGATGTTGACGACTATGACTATGTCTGCAGTTTCCCTCTTTTAATATTCTGTTGTATTTCATCATAACGATGATGATGATGGTGATGATGATAATCATGCTGCTGCTGCTGATATGATATGATGATAACGCTGATGATCAGGATGCTGCTGCTGCTGATAATGCTGATGACGATAATGATGCTGATGCTGATGATAATGATGATGGTGGTCATGCTGCTGCTGCTGATAATGATGATGATAATAATGATGATGATGATGATGATAATGATGATGATGATAATGCTGATGATCAGGATGCTGGTGGTGGTGGTAATGCTGCTGCTGCTGCTGCTGATGATGCTGGTGATGATGATGGTCATGATGATAATGATAAGTATAATAGATTAATCATTCTTGCATAACACTGTTCCAAATGAATTTGGAGAATAGCTCTAGACAACGATGATTTATATCTTTTCATTCATTCATTCATTCATTCATTCATTCATTCATTCATTCATTCAGTCATTCTTACTTTCTTTCTTCTTCTTCTTCCTTTGTTGTTTTTCTTTCTTTCTTTCTTTTTCTTCTCCTCCTCCTCTTTCTTTCTTTCTTTCTTCTTTCTTCATCATCATCATCATCATCGTCGTCGTCATCGTCATCATCATCTTCTCCTCCTCCTTTTTTCTTCCTCTTTTTCTTCTTCTTCTGCATCCTCCTCCTCTTCATCGTCATCATCATCATTCATCATCATCTTTTCCTCCTCCTCCTTCTTTTCTTCTTCTTTTTCTCTTTCGTGTTGTTGCTTCTTCTTCTACTACTCCTTTTTTCTTCTTCTTCTCCTTGTTGTTGTTGTTGTTGTTGTTCTTCTTCTTCTTCATTTTCTTCTCCTCCTTCTTCTTCTTCTTCTTCTGAGCCTGCCCCCAAACCCAATGCGATGGCAAGGTCTTGAAATGGGGATGGAGAGAGGGACTTGTGAAACACGAAGCTAACACCACCAGAATGATGGGACATTAAGATGGGCAGCAAACTGGACATTTCCTAATGTTGCAGGCTGGAAGCTAACACCACTAGAATGATGGGACATTAAGATGGGCAGCAAACTGGACATTTCCTAATGTTGCAGGCTGGAAGCTAACACCACCAGAATGATGGGACATTAAGATGGGCAGCAAACTGGACATTTCCTAATGTT
>JAPXFY010000019.1:66087530-66092530 GCA_030674185.1 Monoplex corrugatus
GCCAAGCCAAAACAGCATTCAAGAAGATGACAAGCATTCTTACCAACAAATGCCTATCAATCAACATCAGGAAGAGAGTCCTTGAATGTTATATAGAACCAATACTGTTATACGGATGTGAGGCGCGGACAGTCAGCAAGCAAAGCCAGAACAAGATTGAGGCAGCCGAGATGTGGTTTCTAAGAAGAATGTTGAGAGTTCCATGGACAGCAAAGAAAACAAACGAGACAGTCTTGATGGAGGCAGACACAAGTAGATCACTCATCAGGAAGATTAGGAAAAGACAGGCAACATTTATAGGCCATTTTATGAGGAAGGGGGATTTGGAGCACCTGGTCACAACGGGAAAGCTGGAGGGAAAGAGAGCACCTGGTAGACCCAGGGAGAAAATGCTGGACGGACTTGCAGAGTGGCTGGGGACGAGGAGGGTGGGGGAGATGCTAGGGGCAACGAGAGATAGAGACAGATGGAAGTCCATGATCGCCAACGCCATACGGCAGGGCACCTGATGATGGTGATGATGATGACAGACTGTCTGAGCTCTTGGTTATTATCTCTTGTCCTGTATGACTGTCTGTCTGACCTCTTGGTTATTATCTCTTGTCCTGTATGACTGTCTGTCTGACCTCTTGGTTATTATCTCTTGTCCTGTATGACTGTCTGTCTGACCTCTTGGTTATTATCTCTTGTCCTGTATGACTGTCTGACCTCTTGGTTATTATCTCTTGTCCTGTATGACAGACTGTCTGACCTCTTGGTTATTATCTCTTGTCCTGTATGACTGACTGTCTGACCTCTTGGTTATTATCTTTTGTCCTGTATGACTGTCTGTCTGACCTCTTGGTTATTATCTCTTGTCCTGTATGACTGTCTGTCTGACCTCTTTGTTATTATCTTTTGTCCTGTATGACTGTCTGTCTGACCTCTTGGTTATTATCTCTTGTCCTGTATGACTGTCTGTCTGACCTCTTGGTTATTATCTCTTGTCCTGTATGACTGTCTGTCTGACCTCTTGGTTATTATCTCTTGTCCTGTATGACTGTCTGTCTGACCTCTTGGTTATTATCTTTTGTCCTGTATGACTGTCCGCCTGACCTCTTGGTTATTATCTCTTGTCCTGTATGACTGTCTGTCTGACCTCTTGGTTATTATCTTTTGTCCTGTATAACTGTCTGTCTGACCTCTTGGTTATTATCTCTTGTCCTGTATGACTGTCTGTCTGACCTCTTGGTTATTATCTTTTGTCCTGTATGACTGTCTGTCTGACCTCTTGGTTATTATCTCTTGTCCTGTATGACTGACTGTCTAACCTCTTGGTTATAATCTCTTGTCCTGAATGACTGTCTGTCTATCTGACCTCTTGGTTATTATCTCTTGTCCTGTATGAATGTCTGTCTGACCTCTTGGTTATTATCTCTTGTCCTGTATGACTGACTGTCTGACCTCCTGGTTATAATCTCTTGTCCTGAATGACTGTCTGTCTGTCTGACCTCTTGGTTATTATCTCTTGTCCTGTATGACTGTCTGTCTGACCTCTTGGTTATTATCTCTTGTCCTGTATGACTGTCTGTCTGACCTCTTGGTTATTATCTCTTGTCCTGTATGACTGTCTGTCTGATCTCTTGGTTATTATCTCTTGTCCTGTATGACTGTCTGTCTGACCTCTTGGTTATTATCTTTTGTCCTGTATGACTGTCTGTCTGACCTCTTGGTTATTATCTATTGTCCTGTATGACTGTCTGTCTGACCTCTTGGTTATTATCTCTTGTCCTGTATGACTGTCTGTCTGACCTCTTGGTTATTATCTCTTGTCTTGTATGACAGAATGTCTGACCTCTTGGTTGTTATCTCTTGTCCTGTATGACTGTCTGACCTCTTGGTTATTATCTCTTGTCCTGTATGACTGTCTGTCTGACCTCTTGGTTATTATCTCTTGTCTTGTATGACTGTCTGTCTGACCTCTTGGTTACTTGTATGACAGGCTGTCTGACTCCTGGTTACTTGTATGACACACTGTCTGACCTTTTGGTTACTTGTATGACAGACTGTCTGACCTCTTGGTTACTTGTATGACAGACTGTCTGACCTCTTAGTTACTTGTATGACAGACTGTCTGACCTCTTGGTTACTTCTATGACAGACTGTCTGACCTCCTGGTTACTTGTATGACAGACTATCTGACCTTTTGGCTACTTGTATGACAGACTGTGTGACCTTTGGTTACTTGTATGCCAGACCGTCTGACCTCCTGGTTACTTATATGACAGACTATCTGACCTTTTGGTTACTTGTAGGACAGACTATCTGACCTTTTGGTTACTTGTAGGACAGACTGTCTGATCTCCTGGTTACTTGTATGCCAGACTGTCTGACCTTTTGGTCACTTGTATGACAGACTGTCTGACCTCCTGGTTACTTATATGACAGACTATGTGACCTCTTGGTTACTTGTATCACAAACTATCTGACCTCTTGGTTACTTGTATGACACACTGTGTGACCTCTTGGTTACTTGTATCACAAACTATCTGACCTCTTGGTTACTTGTATGACACACTGTTTGACCTCTTGGTTACTTGTATGGCAGACTGTCTGACCTCTTGGTTACTGATTATCATTTTGCCTTGTATGACACCTGTCTGACCTTTTGGTTACTTGTATGACAGACTGTGTGACCTCTTGGTTACTTGTATCACAAACTATCTGACCTCTTGGTTACTTATATGACAGACTGTGTGACCTCTTGGTTACTTGTATGGCAGACTGTCTGACCTCTTGGTTACTTGTATGACACACTGTCTGACCTCTTGGTTACTTGTATGACACACTGTCTGATCTCTTGGTTACTTGTATGACACACTGTCTGACCTCTTGGTTATTTGTATGACAGACTGTGTGACCTCTTGGTCACTTGTATGACAGACGTGTTGACCTCTTGGTTACTTGTATGACACACTGTCTAACCTCTTGGTACTTGTATCACAAACTATCTGACCTCTTGGTTACTTGTATGACACACTGTCTGACCTCTTGGTTACTTGTATGGCAGACTGTGACCTCTTGGTTATTTGTATCACAAACTGTGTGACCTCTTGGTTACTTGTATGCCGGACGTGTGACCTGTTGGTTACTTGTATGACAGACTGTGTGACCTTTTGGTTACTTGTATCACAAACTATCTGACCTCTTGGTTACTTGTATGACAACCTGTCTGACCTCTTGGTTACTTGTATGGCAGACTGTCTGACCTCTTGGTTACTGATTATCATTTTGCCTTGTATGACACCTGTCTGACCTCTTGGTTACTTGTATGACAGACTGTGTGACCTCTTGGTTACTTGTATGACAGACTGTGTGACCTTTGGTTACTTGTATGACAGACTGTCTGACCTCTTGGTTACTTGTATGACACACTGTCCGACCTCTTGGTACTTGTATGACAGACTGTCTGACCTCTTGGTTACTTGTATGACAGACTGTCTGACCTTTTGGTTACTTGTATGACATACTGTGTGACCTCTTGGTTACTTGTATGACACACTGTCTGACCTCTTGGTTACTTGTATGACACACTGTCTGACCTCTTGGTTACTTGTATGGCAGAGCTGTTGACCTCTTGGTTATTGTATCACAAACTGTGTGACCTCTTGGTTACTTGTATGCCAGACTGTGTGACCTGTTGGTTACTTGTATGACAGACTGTTGACCTTTTGGTTACTTGTATGACAGACTGTGTGACCTCTTGGTTACTTGTATGACAACTGACCTCTTGGTTACTTGTATGACAGACTGTGTGACGTTTTGGTTACTTGTATGACAGACTGTGTGACCTCTTGGTTACTTGTATGACAGACTATCTGACCTCTTGGTTACTTGTATGACAGACTGTCTGACCTTTGGTTACTTGTATGACAACTGTGTGACCTCTTGGTTACTTGTATGACAGAGTGTCTGACCTCTTGGATACTTGTATGACAGACTGTCTGACCTTTTGGTTACTGATTACATCTTGCCTTGTATGACACCTGTCTGACCTCTTGGTTACTTGTATGGCAGACTGTGTGACCTCTTGTTATTTGTATCACAAACTGTGTGACCTCTTGGTTACTTGTATGACAGACTGTCTGACCTCTTGGTTACTTGTATGACAGACTGTTGACCTCTTGGTTACTTGTATGACAGACTGTGTACCTCTTGGTTACTTGTATGACAGACTGTATGACCTCTTGGCTACTTGTATGACAGACTTTGTGACCTCTTGGTTACTTGTATGACAGACTGTGTGACCTTTGGTTACTTGTATGACAGACTGTATGACCTCTTGGTTACTTGTATGACAGAGTATCTGACCTCTTGGTTACTTGTATGACAGACTGTGTGACCTCTTGGTTACTGATTATCATCTTGCCTTGTATGACACCTGTCTGATCTCCTGGTTACTTGTATGCCAGACTGTCTGACCTTTTGGTTACTTGTATGACAGACTGTCTGACTCCTGGTTACTTATATGACAGACTGTGTGACCTCTTGGTTACTTGTATGACAGACTGTATGAACTCTTGGTTACTTGTATGACAGACTGTGTGACCTCTTGGTTACTTGTATGACAGACTGTATGAACTCTTGGTTACTTGTATGACAGACTGTGTGACCTCTTGGTTACTTGTATGACAGACTGTATGACCTCTTGGTTACTTGTATGACAGACTGTGTGACCTCTTGGTTACTTGTATGACAGACTGTATGACCTCTTGGTTACTTGTATGACAGACTGTGTGACCTCTTGGTTACTTGTATGACAGACTATCTAACCTCTTGATTACTCATTATCCTCTGGCCTTGTGATGACAGAAGAGCGCGGCACTGTACTACATGATAGAGAAAATGATGAGCACCATCCCGCCTCTCCTGATGGCCGCTTACTTCGGTCCCTGGAGCGACCTTCACGGGCGTAAGCTGCCCCTGATCCTGCCCTACCTGGGCAACATGCTGGCCGTGGT
>JAPXFY010000019.1:66097530-66112530 GCA_030674185.1 Monoplex corrugatus
GTGTGGAGTGCGTGGTGTGTGTGTGTGTGTGTGTGTGTCTGCACTGTGTTGTTTGTTGTGTTGTGTTCTGTGTGTGTATGTGTGTGTATATTTGTGTGTGTACGTGCGCACGTGCAAGCGTTTGTGTGTACGTGTGTGTGTGTGTGTGTGTGTGTGTGTGTGTGTGTGTGTGTGTGTGTATTGTGTGTGCATGTGTGTGTATGTGTACTTGTGTACATGTATGTGCCTACGCAAGCGTTTGCGTGTGTGTATAATAATTATAATAATTACAATATATATATAGCGCAAAATCTTGATAAAATCAAATCTAAGCGCTGAAGCAGACACACACGCACGCACGCACGCACGCACACACACGCACACACACACACACACACACACACACACACACACACACACACACACACACACACACACACACACACACACACACACACGCATGGCTATAAATGGGGAGAAAGAATAAAAGCAATAAAAGCAAGAATAAAAGCAATGGAAAATTATAGAGAGCATAGCATATACGATTATATATTATAACCATGTGATTCCCCTCCGAGCGGTGACAGGCTGCAGAGGGGGGGGGGGGGGGGTTGAGTGAGGTTCGGATTTTATGCGGAGGAGAAAAGGTGAGTTTTGAGAGCGGACTTGAAGGAGACAAAAGTAGGTTGCTGACGGACTGAGAGAGGAAGTTTGTTCCAGGAGAGTGGACCAGAAACAGAGAAGGCTCGTGGACCATAGGTATTGAGCTTAGTGCGTGGAAAGCGAAAAGTCAGATGATCGGAGGCAGAGCGAAGGGTACGTGAGGGAACATAGATCTCAAGTAGGCTTGACAGGTAATCGGGGGCTGCGTTATTGAGGCTTTTGTAGCAGATGGTGTCTAGTTTGTACTGTATGCGCTTTGATACAGGGAGCCAGTGAAGTTGTGCCAGGAGAGGAGATATGTGGTCAGCTTTTTTCTTTTTGAGTACAAGGCGTAAAGCATTGTTTTGAATGCGCTGTAAGATGTGAATGGTGGAGGCAGGAAGACCAGACAGGAGTGAATTGCAATAGTCAATGCGAGACATTATGAAGGAGAGAACGAGTTTTGCAGTTGTTTCAACAGAGAGATACTTCCTGATCAGCCTTATACGATGGAGATGATAGTAGCAAGATCTGGCAGTTTGAGAAACAAAGTTGTTCATGGAGAGGGTAGAGTCAATGCAGACACCAAGGTTTTTAGCTGAATCAGAAATTGGGACTGATGTATGTGCGTGCGTGAACGCGCGCGCGCGCGTGTGTGTTTCGAATGTCTTCTCGTTTACCACCACACACGTGGTTTGGCATACACTGTGCAGGCGATAGGCTGTAGCGCAGTGTGCACAGTCTGTCTTCGGAGAGGCTGCATTCTAAGTTAAATTGTTTTTTCGTGTTTCCAAAAGTCACGGAACATTGACACAGCTTAGAGGATCTTTAACCTGCGTAATTTTGATGGTGGGCATTTCTATCACACGAAGGCAGTTCAGGACCAGCAGGCCTGCACAAATATCGATCTGGGAGAGGGGGAAAATCTCCACCCTTTGCCAACCTGGCGTCACCCAATCTGCATTAACCCTTTGACTCCCGCACCCTATCCACCAACTGCAAAAACGAAATCCTTTGACTCCCTCACCCTATCCACCAGCTTCCTGCAGGAAGCTGGTGGATAGGGTGAGGGAGTCAAAGGGTTAAGTTTTTGCTTTGCTAGTGTGGTTGACAATGCGGGATGCTGGTAGACAGAGTGCGGGAGTCAAAGGGTTAAGATCAGAGCTTTCGACTTTAAGTCTGGGTCATAATGACTGGACTCTCTTGGTGTCTTTGTTCTCTTTAACTACGTATATCACGTCCGTCTTGATATCAATCTTTGTTCTCCTAATTAAGTATATCATTTGCGTCTTGACGTCAATCTTTGTTCTCCTAATTAAGTATATGATTTCCGTCTTGATATCTTTGTTTCCTTAATTAAGTATATCGTCACTGTCTTGATATCAACCTTATCTTTATTAAGTTTATCATGTCTGTCATGGTATCTTTGTTTCCTTAACTGAGTATACCATGTCAGTCTTGACACCAACCTTTGTTTCCTTAATTAAGTATATCGTGCCAGTCTTGACCATGACTATGAATATGAATATGAATATACATATGAATATGAATATGAATATGAATGTGAATATGAATATGAATCGAGGGAAAGGAGATGGGCACCGCCCTCATAATGCTGGCCCCGAGAAAAGTCGAGGTCTCTACCACCTCACTCCCCTACGACCCAGGGTATGGGACTATCTGTATCTGCCTGTCTTGATATCAACCTTTGTTCTCTTAATTAAGTATGTTGTGCTTGTCTTGATATCAACCTTTGTTCTCTTAATTAAGTATGTTGTGCTTGTCTTGACATCAACCTTTGTTCTTTTAATTAAGTATGTTGTGCTTGTCTTGATATCAACCTTTGTTCTCTTAATTAAGTATGTTGTGTAGTCTTGATATCAACCTTTGTTCTCTTAATTAAGTATATTGTGCCAGTCTTGCCATCAACCTTTGTTCTCTATTTAAGTATATCATACCAGTCTTGCTATCAACCTTTGTTCTCTTAATTAAGTATACCATGCCAGTCTTGCCATCAACCTTTGTTCTCTTAAGTATATCATACCAGTCTTGCTATCAACCTTTGTTCTCTTAATTAAGTATGTTGTGCTAGTCTTGATATCAACCTTTGTTCTCTTAATTAAGTATACCATGCCAGTCTTGCCATCAACCTTTGTTCTCTTAAGTATATCATACCAGTCTTCCTATCAACCTTTGTTCTCTTAATTAAGTATGTTGTGCTAGTCTTGATATCAACCTTTCTTCTCTTAATTAAGTATATCATGCCAGTCTTGCCATCAACCTTTGTTTTCTTAAATATATCATACCAGTCTTTCTATCAACCTTTGTTCTCTTAATTAAGTATGCTGTGCCAGTCTTGCCATCAACCTTTCTTCTCTTAATTAAGAATATCGTGCCAGTCTTGATATCAACTTTTGTTTTCGTAATAAAGTATACCATGCCAATCTTGCCATCAACTTTTGTTTTCTTAAATAAGTATACCATGCCAGTCTTGCCGTCAACCTTTGTTCTCTTGAGCAAGTGTATAATGCTACACTCGATATCAAGCTTTGTTCTCTTAATTAAGAATATCGTGCCAGTCTTCATATCAACTTTTGTTCTCTTAATTAAGTACATCGTGCAAGTCTTGATATCAACTTCTGTTCTCTTAATTAAGTATACCATGCCAGCCTTGCCATCAGCCTTTGTTTTCTTCAGCAAGTATATCGTGTCAGTCTTGATATCAACCTTTGTTCTCTTAATTAAGAATATATTGCCAGTCTTGATATCAACCTTTGTTTTCTTAATTAAGTATATCATACCTGTCTTGCCAACAACCTTCGTTGTCTTTAGCAAGAATATCATACCACTTTTGATATCAACCTTTGTTCTCTTAATTAAGAATATCGTGCCAGTCTTCATATCAACCTTTGTTGTCTTAATTAAGTCTATCATGTCCATCTTGATATCTTGTGCCAGTTTGATATCAACCTTTGTTCTCTTCTTTAATGTATATCGTGCCAGTCTTGGTATCAGTCTTTGTTCTCTGAATTAAGTATACCATGTCCATCTTGATATCTTGTACCAGTCCTGATATCAACCTTGGTTCCCCTAATCGTATATATCTTGCCGCTCTTGATATTGTCTTTCATTCCTTCAGTTAAGTTTAGTTCTTTTTAACTGTTCGTGATAACTATTATTATTCTTTGAAATTATTCATCATAATTATAGTCTTCCTGAATTTGTTCATGATGGTTCTTGTTATAAAGCCGTGGATTTAAGATCTGATATCTCGAGTTCAGTCCCAGCCCGCAACATTAACCCTTTCACTCCTGCACACTGCCCATCAGCATCCTGTACTCTCAGCCATGCTAGCTAAGCAAAAACTTAACCCTTTGAATCCCTCACCCTATCCACCAGCTTCCTGCAGGAAGCTGGTGGATAGGGTGAGGGATTCAAAGGGTTAAGTTTTGGCAGTTGGTGGATAGGGTGCGGGAGTCAAAGGGTTAAAGATTTGCATGTTTGCTGTCCATTTTAATGTTTCCATTATTGTCGTGGTGTCAGCTTAGTGTTTCACAGGCCCCTCTCTCCCTCAGATCCCCATTTCAGGATGTTGCCAGCGCATAAAACTATGCCAGGCTAAGAAAATCTGCCAACTAAGTGCTGGCAGTTTTGAGTGGAGTGTGTATGGAATTGCCCGAGTGCGATCAATCCCTCTTGAACAAACGCCAAACTCTAAGCTCACGACAACTATTTTTCGTTTTTCATTGTATGTATGTATGTATGTATGTATGTATGTATGTATGTATGTATGTATGTATGTATGTATGTATGTATGTATGTATGTATGTATGTATGTATGTGTGTATGTATGTATGTATGATTATAGTATGTATGTATGGTATGTTGTATGTGTGTATGTTGTATGTATGTATGTATGTATGTATGTTGATGTATGTATGTTGTGTGTATGTTATGTATGTATGTATGTATGTATGTTATGTATGTATGTTATGTGTGTATGTGTGTATGTATGTATGTATGTATGTATGTATGTATGTATATATATATATATTATTATATATATGTGTGTGTGTATATATATATATTAGTATATATACACACACACATACAAACAAACACACACACACACACGCACACACACACACACACACGCACGCACGCACACACACACACACACACACACACACACACACACACACACATAATATATATATATGTGTGTGTGTGTGTGTGTGTGTGTGTGTGTGTGTGTGTGTGCGTGTGTGTAATTACTTTTGTGGTTTTAAATTATTCATGGTAAGTGATCTTCTTTTTAAGTTGTGTGTGATGAAAATTGTTCTTTTACGTTGGTCGTGGTAACTATTCTTTTTTAAAGTTGTTTTTGAGCATTATCATTCTTTGAAGTTGGTCATGATATCGATTGTTCTTTTTGAAGTTATTCATTATACCTATCGTACTTTAATTTTTTGTTGTTGATAATTGTTGTTCTTTTGAGGTTGTTTATGATAATTATTGTTCTTTGAAGTGGTTTACAATAACTATAGTTCTTTTTGAATTATTCATGGTATCTTATTTTTAAGATGTTCATGGTACTCATTGTTCTATGGAGTTGTTCATGATAGCTATTGTTCTTTCAAGTTAATCGTGATAACCGTTGTTCATTTAAGTGGTTAAAGTTGCTGTTGTGGTCTGAAGTGGTTTATGAAAATTTTGTTTGGTTTCGTATGATCACTATCATTCTTTTTTAAGTTGTACATGATAACCATTGTTCTTTTTAAGTTGTACATGATAACCATTGTTCTTTTTAAGTTGTACATGATAACCATTGTTCTTTTAAAGTTGTACATGATAACCATTGTTCTTTTTAAGTTGTACATGATAACCATTGTTCTTTTTAAGTTGTACATGATAACCATTGTTCTTTTTAAGTTGTACATGATAACTATTGTTCTTTTTAAGTTGTACATGATAACCATTGTTCTTTTTAAGTTGTACATGATAACTATTGTTCTTTTTAAAACTGTTCATATTAATTGCTGGAATTTTTCAGATATCTGTGATTATGGATTAACTGATATTGTTCCTTTGAAGTTTTCCTTAATAACTATTGTTCTTTTTAGTTCTTCGTAATTACTGCTGGTCATATAAAGTTGTTTATAACGATAATATTCCTTTGAACTGCTCATGAAAAGAGTATTATTCTTCGTTGTTAATGATAATCATTGTTCTTTTAAGTTATTCATGACAGCTATTGTTCTTTGAAGTGGTGTATAATAATTATTGTTCTTTTTGACCTAGTCGTAGATAGTATCGTTATTCTAAGTTATTCGTAATAACTATTGTTCTTTTTGAGTTGTTCATGATAATTAATGTTCTTTTTAATATTTTCATGTTAACTATTACACTTTTTAAATTGTTTTTAATAACTTTTAATCTTTTAAGTTACTCCTAATAATTTCCTGATTACTTTTTAAATTCTTCACGATGACCGTTGTTATTTCGATATTTGCTCATAATATCTTCTTTTTTAATTGTTCATAGTGATAACTATTGTTCTTTTGCTTATGATGCTGACCGATTTTATTGTTTGTCATAACTATTGTTTTCATTGGTCTGATAACCATTGTGTTAATTGTTCATCATTCCTATTGTTTTCTTTGATTGTGACAATATTGTTTTTATTGTTCGTGATAACTATTGTTTTAATATCGTGATAACTGTTGTTTTCATTGTTCGTGATAGTTATTGCTTTCATTGTTCGTGATAGTTATTGCTTTCATTGTTCGTGATAACTATTGTTTTCATTGTTTGTGATAGCTATTGTTTTCATTGTTCGTGATAACTATTGTTTTCATTGTTCGTGATAACTATTGTTTTTATTTTTGTGATTACTATCGTTTTCATCGTTCTTGATGACTACTGTTTTGAGTGTTTGTGATGACTATTGTTTTCAGTGTTCATGATAACTATTGGTTTCATCGTTAGTAATAACTATTGTTCATTGTTCGTGATAAATATTGTTTTTATTATTCGTGATAAGTATTGGTTTTGGTGTTCGTGATAACTATTGTTCATTGTATGTGATAACTTTTTGCTTTCATTTTTTCGTGATAATTATTGTTTTCACTGTTCGTGATGACCATTAGTTTCATTGTTCTTGATAACTATTGTTTTTTTTTAATTGTTCATGACAACTATTGTTTTCACTGTTCGTGATGACTATTATTTTCATTGTTTGCGATAACTATTGTTTTCATTGTTCGTGATAACTATTGTTTTTATTCATGATTCTTATTGTTTTTCATTGTTCGTGACGACTATTGTTTTCATTGTTCGTGATAACTATTGTTTTTATTCATGATTATTATTGTTTTTCATTGTTCGTGATGACTGTTGTTTTCATTGTTCGTGATGACTATTGGTTCTATTGTTCGTGACGACTGTTGTATCTATTTGTTTGTGATGACTTTTGTTTTCATTTTCGTGATAACTATCGTTTTCATTGCTGGTGATAACTATAATTTTTATGGTTCGTGATAATTGTAGTTTTCTTGTTTGTCATAACTATTGTTCTATTTCTTGCCTGCAGTTTGTGTATTTGTATATTTGCTTGTTATCTGATTGGTATTACATAGTGTGTGTGTGTGTGTGTGTGTGTGTGTGTGTGTGTGTGTGTGTGTTCGTGTGTGTGTGTGTGTGTTCGTGTGTGTGTATGTGTGTGTGTAGGTGTGTGTGTGTGTGTATGTGTGTGTGTGTGTGTGTTCGTGTGTGTGTGTGTGTGTATGTGAGTGTGTGTGTGTGTGTGTGTGTGTGTGTGTGTGTGCGCGTACACGAGCGTGTGTGTTTATGAGAGAGAGAGAGAGAGAATACTATAAAACGATGATGATGATGATGATGATGATGATGAATGCATATGCGTGTGTATGTGTGTATGTGTATGTGTATTTGTGTGCGCATGTGTATTTGTTCATGTGCTTGTGTGTGTGTACGTGTGTGTGTGTGTGTATGTGTGTGTGTATATGTGTGTGTGTGTGTTCGTTTGTGTGTGTGTGTATGTGTGTGTGTATGTGTGTGTGTATGTGTGTGTGTATGTGTGTGTGTGGTGGTGGTCTTTGATTTAATGTCTATTCACTAAAGTGATTTTAGACAACAACAACAAAAAAAAAAAAAAAAAAAGGGGAGGGGGGGGGGAGTGATAGAGGAGGAGTGAAGAAATTTGAAAATTGTCAATTTTGAATTTGAGAAAAGATGATCCAGAAAACAACTGTTTTGAAGAGGGGAAGGTAAAACTAACAAATAATGTTACCATAATTATCGATTTAAACAAACAAACTGACAAACAAAATTAGTAAATATCCGGAAGAAATGAATAAAAAGTAAAACTAATAATTGACTAACCACAACAATGAACAAGTCAAATAACATTTTAAAGGTAATTCGCTATAGGACTTTTTGACAGGCTAACAAAAAATTCATACAGTAATGATGATGAGGCAAATATGTCAGAAACTGTACTCACAGATAGTGTTGGAATATGTCGTTTTACCCTAACGCAAGAAAGAATATGACTATGTGTTATCTTCTTTCCACACAGACACACTATGTTATTGGTATATTTTGTTTTGAATGCATCAAGTTTCCATCTGTACATAAGGGACTGTATAGTTCTGCTGGCATGAAGCTGCTTAAGTATTTTGCTAACTTCAAAGTTCATGTGACATTTATCATACTTTTTCTGTTTTAATTGGAACTGCTTCCAGACGTAGTTGTCCACTAAAGTGTAATTCTCGTGCAACGAGAGAGAAAGCTGGATATTGTTTGAATCTGGTGAGTTATTAGCTCCCCGTTTGGCAGCCCTGTCAACTTTATTATTATAACTAAAAGAACTATGAGAAGGTATCCAGCAGAAAGTAATATCAGTGCCTCTTAAAGATAAATTATGAATCAAGTGACTTATTTCCAGAATCATTTCTGATCTTGTTTGTAATTTTGATAATTCAAGAGCCTGAAGTACTGATTTTGAATCAACGCAAAGAAGTATCTGAAAAATTGTCCTAGGAAGACTTATCAGAAAGTTTAAAGCCATTAATATTGCAAAGAGTTCAGCTGTAAAGATAGATTTATCAAGTCCTATGTAGAAAGATTTTTCAATTTTGAGAGCAGGTATTAAAAACGCTGAGCCTGCTTTTCTTTCAATTACTGACCCATCAGTGTAAATTTTCAAATGATCAGAATATACGTCGTTTATATGACATTTAACCTGACTTGCCAGTAAGTTTATATTGTCTCCTTTTTTAAATTAGTGTGGTGTACGTCAAATCGTGCTCTTTGGAGTTCCCAACTGGGTACTGGCGAAAAGGAAGGTCGTATAGATACAGGATCTACGTCTAGATCAATTCCTGAGCCTTTCATGACGTCAGATGTGTATGTTGCAAGTGTGACCTGTGAAGATATTGATTTAGCTCGTTTTGGAAAGTCGGTATCTGATCTCAGTTTAATTTCTGTTTCTGAGATGTTTTCTACGGTAGTGTTTCTTAACAAAAATTTAGTAGAAGCGACTTTCCTTTGCTCATCAAGTGGCAACAGTTTGATTTCATTATATGTCCGAAGACAGGAAGCATGCATTGGAAGACCCAGTGCAAGTTTGAAACCTTTACAATCTATGCTCTGCAGTTTTTTTAGTAAGTGTTTCGGTGCACTGAAAAAGATTTCTTGAGCATAGGTTAATTTAGATCTAACAAGCGATTTACAAAGATGAACAAGTGTTGATGAATCTTGACCCCATGTCTGTTTGCGAACTATTTTTATGAAATTTAAACTTTTTTGAGCTTTGGTTAATAAGTATTCAATATGCTGATTCCAAGATAATTTTGCTGTAAGGAAAACTCCTAAGAATTTAATCGACTCGTTAAACTGAAGAAGAGTATCTCCCAGTTTGAAAGTGGGAATATTTACTGGGTTAGCTCCGTTATTAAATAAAACTATTTTTGTTTTTTCCAGGGATAGATGTAACCCATTTTCTACCACGTATCGCGCTATTTTATCAAGTTCTAATTGGTAGCATTTGCGTGTATAATTGATACAGCGCAAAGGAGTTTTCTTTTTCATATTTACCTGCATCCACATGCATAAATCGTCAGCATATTGAGCTAAAACTACATGCTTAGATACTTTACTGGGTAAGTCATGCATTAATATCATGAAAAGAAGGGGAGCTATAACGGATCCCTGAGGGATACCCATTTGAAGAATTCGTTTCGTGGAATATACATTTTCAATCCTCGTTTGAAATACTCTGTTTTCTAAGAAACACTTAACATAGCCAAAAATGTGACCTGTCAGCCCAATACTTTTAAATTTGAATAACAATCGGGAGTGCCACACTTGATCGTATGCTTTCGTTATATCAAAAAATGTAGCTAAAACACATTGACGTCTTGCAAATTGTTGTTTTATATTAGTAGTTAGCTTTGTTAGGATCTCTACTGGTGACCTGCCTTTTCGAAATCCTGCCTGATTTACTGGTATTATTTTATTCTTTTCACAATAGTGCATCAGTCTCTTTAAGATTATTTTCTCCATTAGTTTACATACATGTGATGTTAATGCAATTGGCCTGTAGTTTTTCAAATCGGTATTACATTTACCTGGTTTTAATACAGGAACCACTATTGTTTCTTTCCAGTTGTTAGGCATTATCCCACTATTCCAGCATTTTTGAAATATGTCATGTAGCAAGATTATAAAATTTTCTGGTAAATTTTTCAGCATCTCATTGGAAATTGCATCTAGTCCAACTGACGTTTTTTTTACTTGGAAGGGACTGAATGGCATCTTTTAATTCTTGAAGTGTGAGTGATGCATTTATGTAGTGAGTATTGTCAGAGGCAGGGTCCTTTTATACATCTTTCTTTTCATCTCGTTCCCATATGTGTGTGTGTGTGTTCGTGTGTGTGTCTGTGTGTGTGTGTTGGTGTGTTTATGTGTGTGTGTGTGTGATGTGTGTGTGTGTGTATATGTGTGTGTGTGTGTATGTGTGTGTGTGTGTTCGTGTGTGTGTCTGTGTGTGTGTGTGTTGGTGTGTGTGTGTGTGTGTGTATGTGGTGTGTGTGTGTGTGTGTGTGTGTGTGTGTGTGTGTGTGAGTGTGTGTGTGTGTGAGTGTGTGTGTGTGTGTGTGTGTGTGCGCGCGTACATGCGCGTGTGAGTTTATGTGTTTGTGGCGTGTATGTATGTTCACGTTTATGTGTGTGTGTGTGTGTGTGTGTGTGTGTGTGTGTGTGTGTGTGTGTGTATGTGAGTGTGTGTGTGTGCGTGCGCGTACATGCGCGTGTGTGTTTATGTGTTTGTATGTATATGTGTGTGTATGTGTGTATGTCTATGTGTATGTGTGTGCGCATGTGTATTTGTTCATGTGCTTGTGTGTGTGTGCGTGTGTGTGTATGCATGTGTATACATGTGGCGTGTGTGTATGTATAACGTGTATGTATGTGTGTAGCGTGTGTATATTCTATGTAAGTGTCTGTGTGTGTTCATATTAGTGTATGTGTTTGTGTGTGTGCGTTATTGTGTGTGTTAGTGTGTTTGTATGTGTATGTATTTTGTGTGTGTTTATGTATGTGTGAATGTTGTGTATGTATATATATATGTGTGTATGTATGTTTGTGTGTTAGTGTGTGTTTATGTGTGTGTGTTCATGTGAATTTGTGTGTGTGTATGTATGTTCATTTGCATGAATGCATGCGTGCGTGCACGTATGTATGTATACACGTGTATATATGATATAAAACAGTAATACAAATATCCTCTGGTTGTTTTGTAGCAATTTAATAGGCAAACATTTTTTTAAGTACCGGTATTGGAATTAAATCTGGGTGAGTATAAGTTTGAATTGCGCAAGTGATTAAAAAAACTCTAAACCGTATGTTCCATGAACAGATTACATCTGACGATAATCTCATCCTTAGTTTTGCTTTTGCGCTCTGTTACTTGTCTATGTATTTATTTTCTTTTAGCGTTTCCAGTTTCTCAAGTGCGTGTGTAGATGCTGCTTTGTCCATGCTGTGCAGGCAATATGTTGCTTTGTCCATGCTGTGCAGGCAATATGTTGCTTTGTCCATGCTGTGCAGGCAATATGTTGCTTTGTCCATGCTGTGCAGGCAATATGTTGCTTTGTCCATGCTGTGCAGGCAATATGTTGCTTTGTCCATGCTGTGCAGGCAATATGTTGCTTTGTCCATGCTGTGCAGGCAATATGTTGCTTTGTCCATGCTGTGCAGGCAATATGTTGCTTTGTCCATGCTGTGCAGGCAATATGTTGCTTTGTCCATGCTGTGCAGGCAATATGTTGCTTTGTCCATGCTGTGCAGGCAATGTGCTGCTTTGTCCATGCTGTGCAGGCAATATGTTGCTTTGTCCATGCTGTGCAGGCAATGTGTTGCTTTGTCCATGCTGTGCAGGCAATATGTTGCTTTGTCCATGCTGTGCAGGCAATATGTTGCTTTGTCGATGCTGTGCAGGCAATATGTTGCTTTGTCCATGCTGTGCAGGCAATATGTTGCTTTGCCCATGCTGTGCAGGCAATATGTTGCTTTGTCCATGCTGTGCAGGCAATATGTTGCTTTGTCCATGCTGTGCAGGCAATATGTTGCTTTGTCCATGCTGTGCAGGCAATATGTTGCTTTGTCCATGCTGTGCAGGCAATATGTTGCTTTGTCCATGCTGTGCAGGCAATATGTTGCTTTGTCCATGCTGTGCAGGCAATATGTTGCTTTGTCCATGCTGTGCAGGCAATATGTTGCTTTGTCCATGCTGTGCAGGCAATATGTTGCTTTGTCCATGCTGTGCAGGCAATATGTTGCTTTGTCCATGCTGTACAGGCAATATGTTGCTTTGTCCATGCTGTGCAGGCAATATGTTGCTTTGTCCATGCTGTGCAGGCAATATGTTGCTTTGTCCATGCTGTGCAGGCAATATGTTGCTTTGTCCATGCTGTGCAGGCAATATGTTGCTTTGTCCATGCTGTGCAGGCAATATGTTGCTTTGTCCATGCTGTGCAGGCAATATGTTGCTTTGTCCATGCTGTGCAGGCAATATGTTGCTTTGTCCATGCTGTGCAGGCAATATGCTGCTTTGTCCATGCTGTGCAGGCAATATGTTGCTTTGTCCATGCTGTGCAGGCAATATGTTGCTTTGTCCATGCTGTGCAGGCAATATGTTGCTTTGTCCATGCTGTGCAGGCATTATGTTGCTTTGTCCATGCTGTGCAGGCAATATGTTGCTTTGTCCATGCTGTGCAGGCAATATGTTGCTTTGTCCATGCTGTGCAGGCAATATGCTGCTTCGCAGTCTGCGTACGCTGTCTTCTGTGGGCGTGCATTCTGGGTGTTGACCAGGGATATCATCATCATCGTCGTGGCCGTCGTCGTCGTCGTCGTCGCGTCGTCGTTGTTGTCGTCGTCGGCGGGGGCGTCGTCGTCGTCATCATCATCATCATCATCATCATCATCATCGTCATCATCATCGTCATCATCATCATTGTCATCGTCATCGTCATTATCATCATCATCATCATCTTCATCGTCATCGTCATCGTCATCGTCACCTCCACCACCACCACCATCACCACCACCACACCACCACCATCATCATTATCATCATCATCATCATAATCATCGTTGTTGTTGTTGTTTCATAGTACTCTCTCCGTGTTTCTGTCTCTCTGCCCCTGTCTCTCTGTCTCTGTTTCTGTCTCTGTCTGTCTGTCTGTCTGTCTCTTTCTCAAACTGTCTGTCTCTCTCTGTCTGATTGTCTCTGTGTCTGTCTATCTGTCTGTCTCTATGTCTGTCTGTCTCTGTGTCTATCTGTCTGTATGTCTGTCTGTGTCTATGTCTGTCTGTGTGTCTCTCTCTGTCTCTCTGTTTCTCACTTGCTAGTTCTGCTCTCAGAGTCGTAGTCACGAGGTGTGATATTTTGAGTTCAACCCGAATCAGTAACGTTAAAACTGGCTAAAAACTAAATATTAAAAAATACCTTGTTTGTAAAAGATCCTTTGGCTGTTCGCTGTACATCTTAATATTACTGTTGTTCTGGTGATGTCAGCTTGGTATTTTATAGGTCTCTCCCCTCCCCTCCCCATTTCAACACCTTGCCAGCGCATTTGGTTTTGCACAGGCTTAAGGACTCTGTTAGATAATTCGCAGGGAGATTTGAGTGGAGCTCATATGGAATTGTCCAAACGCGATGAATCCCTCTTGAACAAACTCCAAACAAACTCTGAACTCTTTTTTTACTCTATCTCGTTATTTACTGGTCTTATAAGTTCATATTTTTTGTTATTGTGTTTTGTCCTTGTTTGTCTAATGTTGTTTATGTGTATTGACATATGTCCAAGCAGTATGTTTTGATATGTGGTCCTTGAGGTGAGATAGTGTACTACTTTTTAGGGCGAGGACTGGATGAAAACATCCCTGTATCGTTCTTATCTGTTACCTTGAAATAAAAACTGATTTGCTCTTCTCTTCTGTCCGTCTGTCTGTCTGTCTGTCTGTATGTCAGTGTGTGTTTGTATGGCTCTCATCTCTGTGTGTCTGTGTGACTGTCTCTGTTGTACATGTGAGTGCGGGCGAGCATGCAAACGTGCAGCCTGTGTGGGTCTCTCTCCCTCTGTCTCTGTCTCTCTGTCTCTGTCTCTCTTTCTCTCTCTCTTTCCCTCTCTCTCTCTCTATGTCTCTGTCTCTCTTTCTCTCTCTCTGTCTCTGTCTCTGTATGCATTGTGTGTGCACGCGCGAGCATGTGTATGTATGTATGTATGTGTGTGTGTGTGTGTGTGCGTGTGTGTGTGCGCGTGTGTATGTGTGTGTCTCTGTGTGTGCGTGTGTGCGCGCGCGCGCGTGTGTGTCTGTGTGTGTGTGTGTTTCCGTGTAGTGAGCACAGAAGCCTTTGTTAACCTTTTGACTCTGGCACCCTATCCACTAGCTGCAAAAAATAACCTTTTTTTGTACAGGATGCTGGTGGATAGGATGAGTGAGTCAAAGGGTTGAGTTTCATCCAGTATTGAGACTGTGTGACAGGGGTATACTCTACGCGTGCTATTAAAATATATATCCTGGCGTCAACAAGGCCCGGTAAGATCACAAATCGATATGAGAAAGACATGTATCATCTCCATCGTTTAAGCCTGATCAGGAAGCATCTTTCTGTCGAGACAACTGCAAAACTCGTTCTCTCCTTCATAATGTCTCGCATTGACTATTGCAATTCACTCCTGTCTGGTCTTCCTGCCTCCACCATTCACATCCTACAGCGCATTTAAAACAATGCTTTACGCCTTGTACTCAAAAAGAAAAAAGCCGACCACATCTCCCCTCTCCTGGCAC
>JAPXFY010000019.1:66117530-66120030 GCA_030674185.1 Monoplex corrugatus
GCATATATGTTATCTGACCTACCTGACCAGTCATCATCATCATCAGGTGCCCTGCCGCATGGCGTTGGCGACCATGGACTTCCAACCATCTCTATCTCTCGTTGCCCCTAGCATCTCCCCCACCCTCCTCATCCCCAGCCACTCTGCAAGTCCGTCCAGCATTCTCTCCCTGGGTCTACTCTTTCCCTCCAGCTTTCCCGTTGTGACCAGATGCTCCAAATCCCCCTTCCTCATAAAATGGCCTATAAATGTTGCTTGTCTTTCCCTAATCTTCCTTATGAGTGATCTACTTGTGTCTGCCTACCTGACCAGTACATCCGTCAAAACATGAATCTATCATTGTTCTGACCTGCTTGTAGGCTCTGTTCTTCTCTGTCTGCTCCCTGACCTGTAAATCCGTCTTTTTATTTGTGCTCCTGTCTGATTATGTCCCTCTCTCATCGTGCTCCTGTCTGATTGTGCCCCTGCTTAATTGTGCCCTTGCCTAATTGGGCCATGTGTGCTTTTTTGCCTTGCCTAATTATCCCACCGTCTGATTGTGCCCTTGTCTGAGTGTGCCTCTGTCTGATTGTGACCTCACTTAATTGTGCCCTTGTGTGATTGTGCCCCTGTGTCATTGCGCCCCTGTCTTATTATCCCCCTGTCTTATTATCCCCCTGTGTGATTATGCCCCAGTGTGATTGTGCCCCTGTGTGATTGTGCCCCTGTGTGATTGTGCCCCTGTCTTATTATCCCCCTGTGTGATTATGCCCCTGTCTTATGATCCCCCTGTGTGATTGTGCCCCTGTCTTACTATCCCCCTGTGTGATTGTGCCCCTGTTTTATTATCTCCCTGTGTGATTGTGCCCCTGTCTTATTATCTCCCTGTGTGATTGTGCCCCTGTGTGATTGTGCCCCTGTCTTATTATCCCCCTGTGTGATTATGCCCCTGTGTGATTGTGTCCCTGTGTGATTGTGCCCCTGTTGATTGTGCCCCTGTGTGATTGTGCCCCTGTCATATTATCTCACTGTGTGATTGTGCCCCGGTGTGATTGTGCCCCTGTGTGATTGTCCCCTGTCTTACTATCTCCCTGTGTGATTGTGCCCCTGTGTGATTGTGCCCCTGTGTGATTGTGCCCCTGTGTGATTGTGTCCCTGTGTTGATTGTGCCCCTGTGTGATTGTGCCCCGGTTTGATTGTGCCCCTGTGTGATTGTGCCCCTGTCTTATTATCCCCCTGTGTGTTTGTTCTCCTGTTATATTGCCCCTGTTGATTGTGCCCCTGTCTTATTATCCCCCTGTGTGATTGTGCCCCTGTGTGATATGTCCTGTGTGATTGTGCCCCTGTGTGATTGTGCCCCGGTGTGATTGTGCCCCTGTGTGATTGTGCCCCTGTCTTATTATCCCCCTGTGTGTTTGTTCTCCTGTGTGATTGTGCCCCTGTGTGATTGTGCCCCTGTGTGATTGTGCCCCTGTGTGATTGTGTCCCTGTGTGATTGTGTCCCTGTGTGATTGTGCCCCTGTCATATTATCTCACTGTGTGATTGTGCTCCTGGTGATTGTGCCCCTGTGTGATTGTGTCCCCTGTGTGATTGTGCCCCTGTGTGATTGTGCCCCTGTGCATATTATCTCACTGTGTGATTGTGCCCCTGTGTGATTGTGCCCCTGTGTGATTGTGCCCCTGTGTGATTGTGTCCCTGTGTGATTGTGTCCCTGTGTGATTGTTCTCCTGTGTGATTGTGCATCTGTGTGATTGTATCCCTGTGTGATTGTGCCCCTGTGTGATTGTGTCCCATGTGTGATTGTGCCCCTCTGTGATTGTGCCCCTGTCTTATTATCCTACTGTGTGATTGTGCCCCTGTGTGATTGTGCCCCTGTGTGATTGTGCCCCTGTCATATTATCTCACTGTGTGATTGTGCCCCTGTGTGATTGTGCCCCTGTGTGATTGTGCATCTGTGTGATAGTGTCCCCGTGTGATTGTGCCCCTGTGTGATTGTGCCCCTGTGTGATTGTGTCCCTGTGTGATTGTGCCCCTGTGTGATTGTGCCCTGTGTGATTGTGCCCCTGTGTGATTGTGCCCCTGTGTGATTTTGCCGCTGTGTGATAGTGTCCCCATGTGATTGTGCCCTGTGTGATAGTGTCCCTTGTGATTGTGCCCCTGTGTAAATTGTGCCCCTGTGTGATTTTGCCCCTGTGTGATAGTGTCCCCATGTAATTCTGCCCCTGTGTGATAGTGTCCCTGTGTGATTGTGCTCCTGTGTGATTGTGCCCCTGTGTGATAGTGTCCCTGTGTGATTGTGCCCCTGTGTGATTGTGCCGCTGTGTGATTGTGCCCCTGTGTGATTGTGCCCCTGTGTGATTGTGCCCCTGTGTGATTGTGCCCCTGTGTGATTGTGCCGCTGTGTGATTGTGCCCCTGTGTGATTGTGTCCCTGTGTGATTGTACCCCTGTGTGATTGTGTCCCTGTGTGATTGTGCCCCTGTGTGATTGTGTCCCTGTCTGTGCCCTTGTGTGATTTTGC
>JAPXFY010000019.1:66127530-66132530 GCA_030674185.1 Monoplex corrugatus
TAGTTTCACACACACACACAACATATCTTTCTGTAACTCCCGTTAGTTTCACACACACACACACACTATTCTTTCTGTAACTCCGTTAGTTTCACACACACACAATTCTTTCTGTAACTCCCGTTAGTTTCACACACACACACACCGACATCCACACACCAACCCACACACACACACACCAAACACACATTCTTTCTGTAACTCCGTTAGTTCAACACCACACACAACACATATTCTTTTGTAACTCCCGTTAGTTTCACACACACACACACATTCTTCTGTAACTCCGTTAGTTTCACACACACAACACACATTCTTCTGTAACTCCGTTAGTTTCACACACACACATATTCTTTCTGTAACTCCCGTTAGTTTCACACACACACACACAATCTTTCTGTAACCCCGTAGTTCCACACCCCACACACACAATTCTTTCTGTAACTCCGTTAGTTTCACAACACACCACATATTCTTCTGTAACTCCGTTAGTTTCACACACACAAACACATCTTCTGTAACTCCCGTTAGTTTCAACACACACACACATTCTTTCTGTAACTCCCGTTAGTTACCCACACACACACACACATTCTTTTGTAACTCCCGTTAGTTTCACCACACACACACAACAACTCTGTAACTCCCTATTTACACACACACAACATTTCTTCTGTAACTCCCGTTAGTTTCACACACACACAACAATCTTTCTGTAACTCCCGTTAGTTTCACACACACACAACATTCTTCTGTAACTCCCGTTAGTTTCACACACACACACACCCACACACACACACACACACACACACACACACACACACACACACACACACACACACACACACACACACACATTCTTTCTGTAACTCCCGTTAGTTCATACCCACACATTCTTTCTGTAACTCCCGTTAGTTTCATACCCACACATATTCTTTCTGTAACCCCCGTTAGTTGCACACACACACACACATATTCTTTCTTCCATCTTATGCTTTGGTTTCCGTGGGTGGAGACCAACCAAAAATCTCAAACCACACTCATTTTTTTTTATATTACAACTTTACGCCAACCAGAAGAACAAGAAAACCAATGTAAGCGCGTATCCAATAAGACAAAACAAAACAAGCGCAAATTTTCGGCCAACTAGCCTTTGTCAAGCGCGAACGCACGGTCACAAACAGATCACAGACACCAAACAATGGATAATAAAAACGGGACTAAAAACTTCCCTGCCGCCTCGTCCAGTGGGTAACTTTACGCCGTTTATGCCCCAGACTCAAGATCTGACATCTGGTGTTCAGTCCCATCCCAGAACGTCATAAACTGACCTGTTCGCCGTCCATCTGAATGTTTTATCATTCTGGTGGTGGTCAGCTTAATGTTTCATGGGTTCCTCCTCGCCTCCCTCCGCATTTTAAGACCTCGCCAGTGCACAGATTCAGGGAGTCTGCCAGATAATTGCTAAGAATTGTGGGCTGAGCTCATATGGAATTGTCCCAGTGCGGTGAATCCCTCTAGAACAAACACCAAAACAAACCAGTCACAGTATTCTAGACGAGCTGAATACAATTCCGCGACCGTTATATTAGATCCATTAGAGAAAACCCTGTATGCATGGGACACACAATTAGAAAAAACAAACTGTCACCCAGGGAAAAATCATCATCATCATCATCATCAAGTGCCTTGCCACATGGCGTTGGCGATCATGGCCTTCCATCTGTTTCTATCCCTTGTTGTCTCAACCACCTCTTCCACCCTCTCTGTCTTCAGCCACTCTGCAAGTCCGTCCAATATTTTCTCCCTGGGTCTACCTGGTGCTCTATTTCCCTCCAGATTTCCTGTTGTGACCAGGTGTTCCAATTCCCCTTTCCTCGTAAAATGGCCTATAAATGTTGCCTGTCTTTTCCTAATCTTCCTTATGAGTGATCTACTTGCGTCTGCCTCCATCAAGACTGTCTCGTTTGTTTTCTTTGCTGTCCATGGAACTCTCAACATTCTTCTTAGAAACCACATCTCGGCTGCCTCAATCTTGCTCTGGCTTTGCTTGCTGACTGTCCACGCCTCACATCCGTATAACAGTATTGGTTCTATCTAACATTGAAGAACTCTCTTCCTGATGTTAATTGATAGGCATTTGTTGGTAAGAATGCTTGTCATCTTCTTGAATGCTGTTTTGGCTTGGCCGATTCTGCCGGCTATTTCTGATGTGCATCTGCCGTCTGATGAAATGACCGTTCCCTACAGTATTCTAGACGAGCTGAATACAATTCCGCGACCGTTATATTAAATCCATTAGAGAAAACCTGTATGCATGGGACACACAATTAGAAACAAAAACCGTCACCCGGGGAAAACTACTCCAAGGAAAAACCAAAGGCCGAAGACTGAGAGGAAGACCAACAGCGTCATACATGGACAGCATTGTGAAGATAATCCGGATGTCTACTAGCAAAGCAGTGAGAACCTACAAGAACAGGACGACGTGGAGAAAGACAGTCGAGACGTTAACTATGGCAGCTACCAGAAATTAACACGAAAGAAGAATATGAACGCGTATTTAATACAACAAAACAAGACAGGCGCAAATTTTCAGCCAACTGGCCTTTGTCAAGCGTAAGATCACAAACAAACACACACCAGATACAAAAAATAGGAGAAAAAGACTGAAACTTCCCTGCTGCTCCGTCCAGTGTGAAAAAAGGAATAAACTGACCCAAAATTCTTAGCAATTATCTGGCAGACTCCCTGAATCTGTGCACTGGCGATGTCTTAAAATGCGGAGGAAAGGGGGGGAACCCATGAAACACTAAGGTGTCCATTTATTTGTCAGTTTACTCTTTTTCTCACACTGGACGGAGTAGCAGGGAAGTTTCAGTCTTTTTCCCCTAATGTTTGTATCTGGTGTTTGTTTGTATGTGATCTTACGCTTGACAAAGGCCAATTAGCCGAAAATTTGCGCCTGTCTTGTCTTGTTGTATTAAATATACGTTCTTATTCTTCTTACGTGTTTTTTTCTGGTTTTTTGTTGTTGCTTGAACGCGGGCAGTCACACTTGTTTTGGATTACGGCGGCTACTATCATCACAATTGATGACAACGACAGGTGACTGTTGTCGACCCATCTCCTGCTCTTTTCCTAATCTTCCTTATGAATGATCTACTTGTGTCTGCCTCCATCAAGACTGTCTCGTTTGTTTTCTTTGCTGTCCATGGAACTCTCAACATCCTTCTTGAAACCACATTTCGGCTAGAAACTACAGCTCTAGTTGTGTTTTCCCTTGCTCTGGTAGCTCCAGTAGCTTTTCAGGTCGTTGCCTCGACTTGGTAGAGTTGCTCCGCGTTGCTTGAAAAATAGATAACCAAGGTGCTACACTATGCACAGCCGTCAGCCATTCTGCTGGTGTCATTCCATCTTCTGTTCACCAGTCAGAGGTCACTTTTACTGTCTGTCGCTACGTGATCCTGGACATCCCTGTCTTCTTCTGGCGTCCATTTAATGGTTTGACTTGTAGGTCTCTTTCTTTGGCGTCCATTTAATGGTTTGACTTGTAGGTCTCTTTCTTTGGCGTCCATTTAATGGTTTGACTTGTAGGTCTCTTCCTGTGGCGTCCATTTAATGGTTTGACTTGTAGGTCTGTTTTTGGCGTCCATTTAATGGTTTGACTTGTAGGTCTTTTCTTTGGCGTCCATTTAATGGTTTGACATGTAGGTCTTTCTTTGGCGTCCATTTAATGGTTTGACATGTAGGTCTCTTTCTTTGGCGTCCATTTAATGGTTTGACTTGTAGGTCTTTCTTTGGCGTCCATTTAATGGCTTGACTTGCTGTTGTAGGTCTTTGGCGTCAATATAATGGCATGACTTGGAGGTCTATCTATGGCGTCCATATAATGACTTGACTTGACTCGTAGGTCTTGTTGTGGGGCCCTCTAGACATGTCCCAAATCAGTAGACGCCGTCTGCAAACAGTAGTTGACATGGATAGCTGTTGTGGTCTGTCCCAGACCTCTATTTGACACAAAGTCATTCCATTTGATGCCCACGATTTTACGTTCAGTGTCAAAGGCGTCTAGTTTCTTCTCCTGCATGAACTTCACCCTTTCGCTCCCGCAGACTGTCCATAAACAGCAAAAATTTAACCCTTCGACTCCCTCATCCTATCCACCAGCTTCCTGCAGGAAGTTGGTGGACAGGGTGAAAAAGTCAAAGTATTCAGTTCTTGCTTTGCCATCATGGCTGACAATGCAGGATGCTGGTGGATAGGGTGAGGGAATCAAAGGGTTAAGATTTTGCCTTATCATCATGGCTGACGATGAAGAATGCTAGCAGATACCGTGAGGGAGTAAAAGGGTTAAGTTTTTGCCTTACCATCATGGCTGACAATGCAGGATGCTGGTGGATAGGGTGACGGAATCAAAGGGTTAAGTTTTTGCCTTATCATCATGGCTGATGATGAAGGATGCTGGTGGATAGGGTGAGGGAATGAAAGGGTTAAGTTTTTGCCTTATCATCATGGCTGACGATGAAGGATGCTAGCAGATAACGTGAGGGAGTAAAAGGGTTAAGTTTTTGCCTTACCATCATGGCTGACAATGCAGGATGCTGGTGGATAGGGTGAGGGAATCAAAGGGTTAAGTTTTTTGCCTTATCATAATGGCTGACGATGAAGGATGCTAGCAGATAAGGTGAGGGAGTCAAAAGACTAGGACACACAGGTTTCACAGCCATAGATCAGTGTTGTTACCACGCTTGAATTCTGTAGATCCTCAACTTAAGTCTATAAGACAATTTCTTGCTGTTTGATACTTCACTCAGTTGTCTGGGGTCTTATATAATTACAGTATTATCATTACGTCGAATGTTGTTTGCTTTTCCAGTGCCCTAGCTGACAGGTGTAGAAATTACTTTCTATTCCGACAGCAAGGTTCAAGTCTTGCTCACGAAAAAAACTTTTTTTTGTCAAACTTGTTTTTAATTCTTTTTTGACAAAACAAAAAT